>SJXQ01008881.1:71471-236649 GCA_006408695.1 Aepyceros melampus | reverse complement strand
TGGAGAAATAACTCCAGAAAGAATGAAGGGATGGAACTAAAACAAAAACAATACCCAGTTGTGGACTTGATGGACGTGAGTCTGAGTGAACTCTGGGAATTGGTGATGGACAGGGAGGCCTGGCGTACTGCAATTCATGGGGTCGCAAAGAGTCAGACACAACTGAGTGACTGAACTGAATTGAACTGAACTGAATGAATATTCAGGATTGATTTCCTTTGGCATTGAGATTTGATATCCTTGCAGTCCAAGGGCCTCTCAAGAGTCTTCTCCAACACCACAGTTCAAAAGCATCCATTCTTTGGTTCCCAGCTTTCTTTATGCTGAACTCTCCCATCTATACATAAGCAAAAGCGAAAATTGCTCAGTCGTGTCCAACTCTTTGCGACCCCAAGGACTATACAGTCCATGGAATTCTCCAGGCCAGGATACTGGAGTGGGTAGCCTATCCCTTTTCCATTGGGTCTTCCTGACCCAGGAATCGAGCCAGAGTCTCCTGCATTGCAGGCAGATTCTTTACCAATTGAGCTATGAGGGAAGCCCTGGAAAAAGCATAGCTTTGCCTAGATGGACTTTTGCTGGCTAAGTAATGTCTCTGCTTTTTAATATGTGGTCTAGATTTGTCATAATTTTTCTTCCAAGGAGTAAGCATCTTTTAATTTCATGGCTGTAGTTACCATCTGCAGTGATTTTGGAGCGCACCCCCCCCCCACTGCCAAATAAAGTCTTCCTTTTCCATTGGGTCTTCCTGACCCAGGAATCGAGCCAGAGTCTCCTGCATTGCAGGCAGATTCTTTACCAATTGAGCTATGAGGGAAGCCCTGGAAAAAGCATAGCTTTGCCTAGATGGACTTTTGCTGGCTAAGTAATGTCTCTGCTTTTTAATATGTGGTCTAGATTTGTCATAATTTTTCTTCCAAGGAGTAAGCATCTTTTAATTTCATGGCTGTAGTTACCATCTGCAGTGATTTTGGAGCGCCCCCCCCCCCCACTGCCAAATAAAGTCTCTCACTGTTTCCATTATTTCCCCATCGATTGCCATGAAGTGATGGGACCAGATGCCATGATCTTCATTTTTGAATGTTAAGTTTATGCCAGCTTTTTCATTCTCCTCTCACTTTCATTAAAAGACTCTTTAGTTCCTCTTTGCTTTCTGCCATAAGGGTCATGTCATTTACATATCTGAGGTTATTGATATTTCTCCATTTAATCTTGAATCCAGCTTGTGATTCATCCAGCTCAGCATTTTTCATTATATACTTTGCATATAAGTTAAATAAGCAGACTGACAATCCTTTCCCAATTTGGAACCAGTCCATTCTTCCATGTCCAGTTCTAACTGTTGCTTCTTGACCTGCAATACAGGTTTCTCAGGAGGAAGGTAAGGTGCTTTAGAAAACTGACAAATTTTCACCTAAAATATTTATGACAATTTAATTCCACTTGTTTGATTAAGTATGAAATTAATGCCAGATTTCTGATTTATATTCACTCAAAATTTTCATGTCTCCTTTTATTCTGTCATCTGGCATTACTGCTAAAAATCAAAAAGCTTATATATTAGTGATTTTAAATATGTGAATGAGGCTTGAGATTTTTAATCAAATTCTAATAATACAAGGAAATAATATATTGCCTTAAAAAAGTAAATTAACAGATGATACACTATTATTAACTAAAGTGCAGATCTTGTTCAAATTTCACAAAGATTTGTGCTAATGTCCATGACTTGTTTTCATACCTTATTCAAGATTCTACATTGTATTTAGTTGCACTGAGCAGCTTCAGCTGCATTCAACAAATTCTGGTAAATTCTGTTTTACTTTTTATTATGGTATGAAAGTTTTCCAGCTTTCCTTGTTTTATTTTCTTAGATTCATCATTTAAAAGTGGGCATTGCATTTCCAAATACATGGGCTTTTTTTTTTTTTAAGTGTCTTTGATATTAATTTCTCGTTTAAATGCTTCTCAGGAATCAGCCTCTGAGTTTTTCAGTCTTTTAGCTTTATTGATGTTTTCAATGGCTAAGTCAAAGATCTCTCTTGGTAAATGTTCATTTCACTTGAAAATATGTGGATTATTTTCAAGTATCTTTTGATATTGATTTCTAACATAATTCCACAGTGATAAAGGAACAGACTCTATATGACTTCAAAAGTTTTAAAGCATGAAATGTTTGCACTTTACTTTATGTTCCTTGATATATTCCAGTGTCTCCTAGTTTATAGTCTATGACACTTGAATAGAATTTGTATACTATTGTTGTGTGAAAATTGCATAATCTTAATTATGTTTAATTGATTTGTAGTGCTTTTCAGGTTTACTATATCCTTCTACTTTTCTATATGTTCATTCTATTAATTTTTGTAAGTTTGCTATTATCATTTTAACTAAATATTAAATTTAATTTACATAATATCAAACTTAATTTATCTACTTAAAAATAATTGCAATATATTGTGGAACTAGATGTAATTTTTTTATGTATTTTCCGTCTCCTGTAAATGAATTATCATATTTTCATTATTTAATTTTTTAAAAGAAATAAAGTAATTAAAACTGAAAAAAGAGGAATAGGTCAATGATATTTTATGGGGTCTTTCTTTATTTTCATATTGATAAAGGGCTGGATAGTTGAGTAAAATCTGGGTATTTTAGACAACATAAGGGAAAGCATGGAACTGTAGATGGTAACCAATAGGGTATACTCTAGAAGTTCTATAATGTTAATTGCTCAAAAGATTTTTTTTTTTGGTTAAGTCTTAACTAATTTTGTGCACAAAAATAAGGTTAATTGCTTTTGTATATCATCTTCAGTAAGACTTTATATGAAAAAGTTAAGCAACAATATAGGGCACTTCCCCAGTGGACCAGTGACTGAGACTTAGTCTTCCAGTGACAGGGGCTGTGGGTTTGATCCCTGGTGGAGGAGTTAGCATCTGGCACCCCTTGTGGTTGGAAAACAAAAACATAGAACAGAAGCAATACTGTAACAAATTCAATAAAGTCTTTAAAATAATTATTATTTCTTAAAAATAATATAAATCTTAAAAATGAAATAAATCTTAAATAATAAATAAAAATTTAAAAGAAATAATATAAATACAATAAATAATATAAATTTCCATAAAATTAACTCTCACATCTCAAAAGATCAAATATCACATGTAATAAACTCAGAACCATTGTAGAGTATCATATAGTATTCAAGGGAATATTGTAAAGGATTTAATTTTGCATATGTTATTTATAAAGTTATCTGATGACAATTGTAGGAATATAATACTCAGTTAAAAGGTTTTCAAGATGTTCATGAAGAGTATCATCTATCATTTTGTAAAATGATGCACCAAATTGCAAATTTACCTTTTGGGAATTTTTTTTTAATGTAAAAAATTAAAAAAAAAAACAAATAAAGAAAAATTCCAATTATTCCAGCAATAATAATCAATCTCTCTCTCCACCTACCCACAATTAATTTGTCATTATAATTATAAATCGATCTTGTAACCATTGCCAATACACACAGTGCTTTTAGGATTTAAATATAATGTATATAATTTCTACTCACTTATTTTTTTGCTTTCTTTTATTAAAAAAAAATTAATTAGATGCTAATTACTTTACAATATGGTGGTGGTTTTTCCATACATTGGCATGAATCAGCTATGGGTGTACATGTGTTCCCCATCCTGACCCTCCTTCCCAGCTCCCTCTCCATCCCATCCCTCAGGGTCATCCCAGTGCACCAGCCCTGAACACCCTGCCTCATGCATCGAACCTGGCCTGGCAATCTGATTCACATATGATAATATACATGTTTCAAGGCTAATCTCTCAAAAAATCGCACCCTCACCTTCTCTCACAGAGTCCAACAGTCCTTTACATCTGAGTCTCTTTTGCTGTCTTGCATATAAATGTTTTATAGAAAAGATAAACACTGTTATTCCTGAAGCTAAGCTATTCTCTGATTGACAGAAAATGTTAGCACAGACCTTCTATTCAGCAACACTTACCCTTTGCTTGGGATCAATATATTAGCTCTTTTTTCTTTCTTAACACGGAGTTTTGGATTCCTTGATAGCTCAGTTAGTAAAGAATCTCCTGCAATGCAGGAGACCCTGGTTTGATTCCTAGATCAGGAAGATCCACTGGAGAAAAGATAGGCTACCTGCTCCACTATTCTTGGGCTTCCCTTGTGGCTCAGCTGGTAAAGAATCTTTCTGCAATGTGGGGACCTGGGTTCTATCTCTGGGTTGGGGAAATCCTCTGGAGAAGGGAAAGGCTACCCACTCCAGTATTCTGGCCTAGAGAATTCCATGAATTGTATCGTGACCATGGGATCGCAAAGAGTCAGACACGACTGGGTGACTTTCACTTTCAACATAGGGTTTTAATCATCTTGATCCCTGTAGAGTTTTAGGTGATAAAGGACAAAAAATTTATGGGGGGGGGGGAACCTTACATAACTATCTATTCTTCTTAGTATTAAAATGAGGCTTCAAGTGGGCTATTCTCCCTCCAGTAGACAAAGAAAATAGCTTCTCAATCTTTCTGATTTATTTGAAAGTCGCAACAATTTTTATAATGAGAATGGTCCTACAATCCTGAGACATAACAGGCAAACCTTCTGGGAAATTCTGCCAAGTTTTATATTAACCTGTGGTGTTTGTTCTTGATGTTTGGCTTAGATGGGCTCTGTATCAGCAAATAATATGGATTTTAATCCCTTTATGGCTAAGCAAATGAGGATACTCATTTTAATCCATTTCATTTTCTGTATTTCTTCTTTTGCCATAGTGAAGATGGCAATAGTGTGTGTGGTGATGTTGATGTGGGGTTCATGGTTGAAGATTTGTACTTGTAAAGTTCAGAGATAGATATTGAAGATTACTGAGATTGCAAGTATTGAACAGTAGTCACTAGAAATTCCAAGGGGTACCATGGTCATCAAGTCTTAACAGCTGGGTTAAAAATACAATTCTGTCAGGGGATGACTAGTAATTGTCATCATATCCAACTATCATTTTTGTGAGTATTAGCTAATATCCTGAGACATAACAGGCAAACCTTCTGGGAAATTCTGCCAAGTTTTATATTAACCTGTGGTGTTTGTTCTTGATGTTTGGCTTAGATGGGCTCTGTATCAGCAAATAATATGGATTTTAATCCCTTTATGGCTAAGCAAATGAGGATACTCATTTTAATCCATTTCATTTTCTGTATTTCTTCTTTTGCCATAATGAAGATGGCAATAGTGTGTGTGGTGATGTTGATGTGGGGTTCATGGTTGAAGATTTGTACTTGTAAAGTTCAGAGATAGATATTGAAGATTACTGAGATTGCAAGTATTGAACAGTAGTCACTAGAAATTCCAAGGGGTACCATGGTCATCAAGTCTTAACAGCTGGGTTAAAAATACAATTCTGTCAGGGGATGACTAGTAATTGTCATCATATCCAACTATCATTTTTGTGAGTATTAGCTAATCATGTAAACTCCTAGTTAAGAAAAGAGAATCAATGGAGACACTGAGAGGTTGATTAGACTAGTAAAATAAAATCAAGCCATCACAGTTTTGTGGTAGCAGATGGTCCTTCATTAACACTAATAAGAAAAAAAAAAAAAACACCTGGTGATTATTCCACTGTTTGAGGAAATGTTGTGAATGCTCCTGCTTCTAAAAACTCTGACCACCACCATCAGCATCTTTGCATCCACAGAGGTTCAAAGAGGAGTCAGTGTGGAAGGAAGGAGAGAAAGAGAAAGAACTGAGTGCAAGTTATATCTATAGAGGGATTCTGAAGCCAGGCAAAACCATTTGCACAAATGTTTTATGCAAAAAGAAAAATATCAAACATATATTTTATTCTAAGCTGGCATTAAAATCAGTTGAAGTCCATTTTAAAGAATAGAATAAAATTCAATAATATTTATTGTTTATAATGCATAACATTAAGAAACCCAAAACTTTTTCATTGTCATTGACTTATAGTAACTAGAATTCACTGAGAGCTTGCTATCTAATAGCCACTGTGCTGAGTGATTGCTATTTATAATTTCCTTTAAACTTTAAACAACCCAAGAAGTGTATATTTTAATCATCACCATTTTATTTATAGAAAAAAATAAAGTTCACATAGTTTAAAAATCATGTCTAAGATTACATGACTTTCCAAGATGCATGACTAGAATTCTTATCATTTCTAACTCCTGTACTGACACACTTAACCAGCTTGTGACACTGCTCAAGTAGTTTAATAAAGTAATAATATTAAAATCAAGTCAGATTTGTTTTTTCTCAAACACATGAACTTTGTAATTCAAGTCACATGAAAATAGCCTAATAAGCTGTTAAAAAGCTACATATTTGTGGAGTTCAGATTTTCATATAATGCACTGGTCATACTATATGACAGCAAAATTGCCAAGTAAGCAGCAGCCATAATTTGAAGAATTTTGTTCTGTGCATACACATTTGCTATATTTTCAGTAGCTTTCAGCTGCTGGATTGTCAGTAATGCTTAACACAGCTCTCTGCTGGAGTCCAGTTTCAGCAATGGATTAGACATCATTAGAATCCAGTGGAAGCATACAGACAGGAAGGCTAGAGGAACCCAAACAGAGGAAGTAGGCTGCAAGTATCAGATAACTTTTCTCTCTCTCTTAAGTGGCAGGAGGAAGCAGACTACAACTTTCAGTTTTTTTGTTTGTTTGTTTGTTTGTTTTGTTTTGTTTTCCCCCTTCTCTATACAAAATCAACGGGAGGTTTCTTTTAAAATTATGTGTTGCCATGACAACACCTGGTTCCACCTGAACTTAACTTTTCTCAAAACCTTGAGCTAACCAATGCATTTTTCTTATGGAAATGTTTTTCTTAAGCTTTGTTTATAAACTATGTATTTACTTTAGACTCTTTCTTCAAGTTCCTCCAAGACTCAGAACTAACTTCACAAACCAGTATGTTTTACTCAACAAACCAGTAGATTTTACTCATGCAAATGGTCTCTTAATCTATGTTAATGATACTATGTATTTGCTTGGAAACCTACCTTTCTTCAAGATTTATGTCAATCATTTTACTGCCCAGGACAACTCACCTTGTGCCAATGTTATCTCAAAATGCATGTTGTGGGTAAGGGGCCTGGGGACACTCTCTGAGTTTTGAGACATTTCCTCTCTCTAATTAGCAGCCTGCTAGTAGCTATATAACTTCCTGCTAAAGACTAGGAGGGGGACACTCTTTCTCCTCTCTTCTGATGTCTATGTCAGAAGCATTCTGTATCTCTTTTATACTTTAATAAAACTTTACTATACAAAAGATCTGAGTAACTGAGCCTCATCACTGGCCCCAGATTGAATTCCTCTCCTCCAGAGGCCAAGAATCTTGGTGTTTTTCACAGGTAAGCAACAATCTTTCAGTAGGAAAATAACTATTTTCAAATGAGTATCAAATACTGCAAAACATGATGTCAGAAAGTGAAGAATTTTATAAAAAGTTAGTGAATGGGAAAGCAGACTGTAATAAACCAAGTGGAATCTTGTCCAAGGTCCAAGGTCAAAGTTGTTTCTGAAAAAGAAGTTGGATCTTTAATGGAAATGAATGGTAAGAAAGTCTGTTTTGCAATTTATATGAGAGAAGTTACAAATGTGATGATTATTTTACTTTCTTCTCTTGTTTTATTTCAGGATTTTGATGTGTGTATTTTAGCATTCAGAGGATAGAATTCTATGTTTCACAGCTCTTCCTATATAAATTCACTTAGATGATATATCATTTGGTCACTGTACCTAAACATGCTTTTTCTCAAAGTTATACTGTAACGTTCTTCCCTGGATGACAAGGGTTTTGATCTTAAAAAGTTAGTTGAGTAGATAAGTAGAACATATAATTAAAAATTAATTTAATCTCATTTAAACTCAAATAACACCCTTTCTTATTGTAAATTCAGACTAAATTGAAGAAAGTAGGGAACGCCACTAGACCATTCAGGTATGACCTAAATCAAATCCCGTATGATTATACAGTGAAAGTGACAAATACATTCAAGGGATTAGATCTGATAGAATTCCTAAAGAGCTATGGACAGAGGGTCAGGACGTGATTAAAACCAATCCCATGAAGAAGAAATGCAAAAAGGCAAAATGGTTGTCTGGGGAGGCCTTACAAATAGCTGAGAAAAGAAGAGAAGCAAAAGGAAAAGGATAAAAGGAAAGATACATAGATCTGAATGCAGAGTTCCAACGAATATTAAGAAGAAATAAGAAAGCCTTCCTCAGTGATCAATATAAAGAAGTAGAGGAAAATAATAGAATGGAAAAGACTAGATATCTCTTCAAGAAAGTTAGAGAAACCGAGGGAATATTTCATGCAAAGATGGGCACAATAGAAAGACAGAAACAGTAAGGACCTGACAGAAACAGAAGATATTAAGAACAGGTGGCAAGAATACACAGAAGAACTATGCAAAAAGATCTTTATGACCCAGATAACCATGAGAGTGTGATCACTCACCTAGAGCCAGACATCCTGAAATGTAAAGTTAAGTGGGTCTTTGTAACCATCACTACGAATAAAGCTAGTGGAGGGGATGGAATTCAAGCTGAGGTATTTCAAATCCTAAAAGATGATGATGTGAAAGTGCTGAATTCAATATGCCAGAAAATTTGGAAAACTCAGCCGTGGCCATAGGGACAGAAAAGGTTAGTTTTCATTTCAATCCCAAAGAAAGGTGAGGCCAAAGAATGTTCAAACTCCTGCACAAGTGTACTCATCTCACATGGTAGCAAAGTAATGCTCAAAACTCTCCAAACTAGGCTTCAGCAGTACATAAACCAAGAAAGTCCAAATGATCAATATGGATTTAAAACTGGAGCCTATTATACAGAGTGAAGTAAGCCAGAAAGAAAAACACCAATACAGTATATTAATGCCTATATATGGAATTTAGAAAGACGGTAATGATAACCCTGTATGGAGACAGCAAAAGAGACACAGATGTATAGAACAGTCTTTTGGACTCCGTGGGAGAGGGAGAGGGTGGAATGATTTGGGAGAATGGCATTGAAACATGTATAATATCATATATGAAATGAATCACCAGTCCAGGTTCATTGCAGGATACTGGATGCTTGGGGATGGTGCACAGAGACGACCCAGACATATGGTACGGGGAGGGAGGAGGGAGGGGGGTTCACAATGGGAACACGTGTATACCTGTGGCAAATTCATGTTGATGTATGGCAAAACCAATACAATATTGTAAAGTAGTTAACCTCCAATTAAAGTAAATAAATTTATATTTTAAAAAAATAAAAAGAAAAAGGAAACCAGATATCAAATTGTCAACATTTGTTAGATCATAGAAAAAGCAAGTGAGTTTCAGAAACCATCTACTTCTGCTTTATTGAGTATGTGAAAGCCTTTGACTGTGTGGATCACAGCAAACTGTGGAAAATTCTTCAAGAGATGGGAATAGCAGACCACTTTATCTGCCTCCTGAGAAACTGTATGCAGGTCAAAAAGCAACAGTTAGAACTGGACATGGAAAAGCAGACTGGTTCTAATTGGGAAAGGAGTATGTCAGGATGATTGTCACCCTGAATGTTTAGCTTATATACAGACTATATCATGGGAAATGCTAGGCTGCATGAAGTATAAAATAAAGATTGCATGGAGAAATGTTAATGACATCAGATATGCAGATGACACTATCATTATGGCAGAAAGTGAAGAGGGACTAAAGAGCCTCTTGATGAAAGTGAAAGAAGAGAGTGAAAAGCTGGCTTAAATCTCAACTTTCAAAAAACTAAGATCATGGCATCTGGTCCCATCACTTTATGGCAAATATATGGGGAAATAATGGAAATAGTATCAGACTTTATTTTCTTGGGCTCCAACATCACTGCAGATTGTGAGTTCAGACATGAAATTAAAAGACACTTGTTACTTGGCAGAAAAGCTATGACATACCTAGACAACATATTAAAAACAGAGCCTTACTTTGCCAACAAAGGTCTGTTTAGTCAAAGCTAGTAGTCATGTATAGATATGAGAGGTGGACCATAAAGAAAACTCAGTACCAAAAATTGTTGCTTTAAAAAATAATTTTAATTGGAGGATAATTACCTTAGGAGTTTGTGGTATTTTTTGCCTTACATTGACATGAATCAGTCATGGGTGCACATATGTCCCCTATCCCGAACTCCCCTCCCCACTTCCCTACCCACCCCATCCCTCTGGGTTCTCCCATAGCACCAGCTTTGAGTGCCCTGCTTCATGCATCAAACTTGCACTGGTCATCTATTTTACATGTGATAATATACATGTTTCAATGCTATTCTCTCAAATCATCCCATCCTTGCCTTTTCCCATATAATCCAAAAGTCTGTTCTTTACATCTGTGTCTCTTTTTCTGTATTGCATATAGGATCATTGTCACCATCCTTCTCAATTCCATATATATGCATAAATATACTGTATTGGTGTTTCTCTTTTCTGACTTACTTCAGTCTGTATAATAGGCTCCAGTTTCATCACCTCTTTAGAACTGACTCAAATGCATTCTTTCTTATAGCTGAGTAATTGGTACTTTTGAACTCTGGTGTTGGATAAGTCTCTTGAGAGTCCCTTGGACTGCAAGATCAAACCAGTCAAACCTAAAGGAAATCAACCCTGAATATTCATTTGAAGGACTGATGCTGAAGCTGAAACTCCAGTTCTTTGGCCACCTGATGTGAAGAAATGACTCACTGAAAAAACCCTGATTCTGGGAAAGATTGAAGGCAGGAGAAAGGGATGACAGAGGATGAGATTGTTGGATGGCTTCACCTACTTGATGGACATGAGTATGAGTAAGCTCCAGAAGTTGATGCTGGACAGGGAAGCCTGGTGTACTGCAATCCATGGGGTTGCAGAATTGGACACGATTGAATGACTGAAATGAACTGAACTCCTTTTCTCCAGTTGTAGTTTTTAATTTAAAAAATATATTGCATTCTTGAACACAAGGTTTAATAAATCAGCTTTCTCCCAATTAACATATAACATAATTTATGCCACACACACATGATGGCATATTGCTGAATTTTTTACTATATTCAAATGTGAGAGTTTAATCAGATTTTACCCATCATGATGATAGTGCTATTAAAGTAAATGTTCTGAACATGTTCTTTTAAATAAGCTTTATATGTGTACAATCCAATGATATTAGTAAATTTATGGAATCATGTAATCATCACCATAATACAATTTTAGAACATTTTCATCACTTCCATGTTGTTATTTTTTGTCTTATCCAGAGCCTTAGGAAACCACTGTTCTGCTTTCTGTCTGTAAATCTATCTCTTTTAGACACTTCATATAAGTGGTATCATAGCATGTAGTTTCATGACATGTAGTCATGATTTACTTTTTTCACTTAGCATGATGATTTTTTAGGTTCATCTATTTTTGTAAAAATTTTAAACTACTCTCTTTTGTTAATTTTTTTAAAAAGTATTCAAGGTTGGGATAGAGGAAGAAATTCTCTTTAAGCATTTTATTTTAGAAAATAAATAACATACAAAATGATAGCTAACATGAATTAAAAGCTTGCAAAATACCAACTATTTTTTAAATGGTATAAAGTTATAAATTACTTTAAATACACAATATCTCTGAATACTTTTGTTTATTACTTTCACCTTATAAATGAGAAGATGGAAGTATAATGAAGCTAATTTGCCTAATCATAGTACTAGCTAATGATGAAGGTGGAGTTTGAACCCAAGAAATCTGGCTTTAAAACCAACACTTTTAATAACTAGGCTAAGGGATTATTCATATTATATTCAAAATATTTTCATAAGATTAGTGATTAAATGAACTAAATGGAAATGTGAGGCAAGATATACAAAAACATTTTAAATCCTTTTCCCTGGGAGAGAATGAATGGTAGAAAGTGTAATTGGTGGTGTTAACTAAGCAAAGTTAACAAATAGCCTGAGTGTTACAAGTGGTATCAGGTAATACAAGTCACAGTGACAATCTATGCTTTCTGGCAAAGGGAACTGCAGAAAATGCAAGGATTTAATGATCTGAATATGGGTGGGACTCTACCAGTAAAGCAGGACAGGTTCTACTCTGAGGGTTTAGTGTACTAAAGGGGCTTTAATATATTCATACTGAGTAGTATTTGACAGTGATTGCAGCCATGAAATTAAAAGACACTTACTCCTTGGAAGGAAAGTTATAACCAACATATACAGCATATTCAAAAACAGAGACATTACTTTGCCAACAAAGGTCCGTCTAGTCAAGGCTATGGTTTTTCCAGTACTCATGTATGGATGTGAGAGTTCGACTATAAAGAAAGCTGAGCACCGAAGAATTGATGCTTTTGAACTGTGGTGTTGGAGAAAACTCTTGAGAGTCCCATTGACTGCAAGGAAATCCAACCAGTCCATCCTAAGGGAGATCAGTCCTGGGTTTTCATTGGAAGAACTGATGCTGAAGCTGAAACTCCAATACTTTGGCTACCTCATGTGAAGAGTTGACTCATTGGAAAAGACCCTGATGTTGGGAAAGATTGGGCGCAGGAGGAGAAGGGAACGACAGAGGATAAGATGGTTGGATGGCATCACCCACTCAATGGACATGGGTTTGAGTGGATTCCAGGAGTTGGTGATGGACAGGGAGGCCTGGTGTGCTGTGGTTCATGGGGTTGCAAAGAGTTGGACATGGCTGAGTGACTGAACTGAACCGAACTGAATGACTAGCAATGTTCAGCATATTTTTGTGTGCCTGTTCAACCATCTCTATGTCTTTGGGACAAGCTGATTTTTCTTTCAACTTTTCATTGATTTTTTTTTTTTAATAATTAGTTGTATGAGCTGTTCCTATTTTTTTTTAATATTAACTCTTTAGTCATATCATTTGCAAGTATTTCTCCCATCCCATAGTTTTTGTTTTCATCTTGTTGATGATTTCCTTTGCTGTGCAAGAGCTTTAAAGGTTAATGTCTTATTTGTTTGTTTTTCTATTTATTTTGCCTTAGGAGTTTAAGCCAAGAAATTATTGCTGAGTTTATGACAAAGAGTTCTCCCTCTATGTGCTCTTCTAGGAGTTATATATTTTAATGTCAATTTATTTTTTAGAAATATTTTTAATTTTTATACAGTGTGAAGAATATAAGTATGTTGTAATCTTACTGTTTTAGATTCAACTGACCAGTTTTCCTAGCACTGCTTATTTGAAAAACTCTCTTTTATTCATTGTATATTCCTGTCTCTTTTGTCAAAGATTGCTTGACCATTGACCTGTGGGTTTAATTCTGGGTTCTCTATTTTGTTCCATTAATTTCTGTGTCAGTTTTTATGCCAGTACTTTGCTGCCTTGATTATTGTAACTTTGTAATATAGCCTGAATTCTGAGAGTTGCATTTCTCATTTTGTTCTCTCCCAGGCTTGCACTGGCAATTCTTGGTCTTTTATGCTTCCATAGAAATTATATGATTGTTTGTTCTAGCTCTGTAAAAACCATCCTGGGTATTTTGATAGAGATTCCTTTAAATTTGTAGATCACTTTGGGTACTATAATCATTTTAATATTTCTTCCAATCCAAAAGCACAGGTTATTTTTTTTCATTACTTTATATTTTTCTTTATCTTTCCAATCTCTTCAGTTTCTTTCATCAGTGTTTTATACTTTCAGAATATAGTTCTTTCATACCCTTGGTAAAATATATCTCTTGGTATTTTAATGTGACTTTAAATGGGATTTTTAAACATTCTCTTTCTGATATTTTATTATTGTGTATAGAAATGCAACAAACTTCTGCATATTAATTTTATATTTTGCTATCTTCCTGAAATTTTCTTAATTCTAAGTTTTAGGTGAAGACTTTCTAGTTCTCTTTGTAGAGTGTAATGTCATCTACAAATGGTGATAATTTTCTCTTCCCTTCCAATATGGATACTTTTATATTATATTATATGTGTGTGTGTGTGTGTGTGCGTGTGTGTGTGCGCGCGCGCATGCTATTGCTAGGACTTCATTAAATAGAAGCATTGCAAGTGGATTTTTCTGTCTTGTTCTGAAATCTGTAGAGAGGTTTCCAACTTTTCACTGTTGAGTATTATGTTCGTTCTGGGTTTATTGTATTGTACCTGATGGCTCAGATGGTAAAGAATCTGCCTGCAATGCAGAAAACATGAGTTTGATCCCTGAGTAAGGAAGACCCTCTGGAGAAGGGAATGGCTATCCACTCCAGTATTCTTGCCTGGAAAATTCCATGGACAAAGAAACCTGGCGGGTTACAGTCATGGGGTAGCAAAGAGTGGGACACTACTGAATGACTACACTTCCATTTCTGTGTGTGTGTTCATTATATTAAAGTATGTTCCCTGTATTCCCACTTTGATAAGAGCTTTTATCATGAAATTTGTCAAAATGCTTTTCTGTTCCTATTGAGATTATCATGTGACTTTTGTATTTCCTTTTACTAATGTCATGTATCACATTGTTTAATCTATATATATTGAACCATCCTTTTTGCCATGAAGTTAATCCAACTTGATTATGGTGTATGATCTTTTAAAGTATTATTGGATTTGGTATGCTAATATTTTCTTGAGGACTTTTACATATATATTCACCAAAGATATTGACCTGTAATATTCTTTTTTGTAGTGTCTTTGTATGGTTTTGCTATCAGGATAATAGTGGATTCATAAAATGAATTTGCTAGATTTTCCTCGGCTTAAATTTTTGGAATCAGTTTGAGAAGGATAGGTATAAATTTTTCTTCATGTTTGGTAGTATTCCTCAAGGAAGCCATCCAACTCTGGTCATTTGTTTCCATGTGTGCTCAGTCACTCTGTGATGTGTGACTCCTTATGACGTTATGAACTGTAGCCATCTAGACTCCTCAGTCCGTGGGATTCTCTTGGCAAGAATACTGGAATGAATTGCCATTTCCTCTCCCAGGGGTCATTTGTTTGCTGAGAGTTTTAAATTTACAGATTCGATTTCACTTTTAGTGATTTCTGCTTCTCCTTGACTCAGTCTTGACTGCCTATGTGCTTCTAGAAATCTTTGCATTTCTTCTAGGTTATTCAATTTATTGCACATAACTTGATAATATTCTCTTATGATTTTTGTAGTTCTGTGGTATCAGTTATTATTTCTTCTGTTTTATTACTTATATTGTTTATTTGGGTACTCTGTTTTTCCTTCTTGGTGAGACTGACCAAAATACATATTTTGTGTGTCCTGTAGCTGATTATCTGTTTCCTTCATTAGGTTTGGAAAGGTTTTAACCATATTTTATTCAAATACTTTTTTGACTCCTTTCTTTCTCTCTCTCCCCCTTTTGGAAATCTTATAATGTGTATGGCACACTTTATATTATCCTATATATCTCCTACGTTGCATTCATTTTTAGTTTGTCTTTTTGTTTGCTCTTCTGTTTAGATGATTCCCATTATTCTGTCATCCAACATGTATGCTGTGCCATTTAGTTGACTACTCATTGTTTCTAAGGGAGAAGGCAATGGAAACCCATCCTAGTACTCTTGCCTGGAAAATCCCATGGACGGAGGAGCCTAGTAGGCTGCAGTCCATGGGGTTGCTAGGAGTCGGACATGACTGAGCGACTTCACTTACAATGTTCATTTTCATGCATTGGAGAAGGAAATGGCAACCCACTCCAATGTTCTTGCCTGGAGAATCCCAGGGACAGGGGAGCTTGGTGGGCTGCCATCTATGGAGTCGCACAGAGTTAGACATGACCGAAGCGACATAGTAGCAGCAGCATTGTTTTGAACTGCTTTTTGTTGATTGGGTCTTCTTTATAGTTTCTAATTCCATGTTAAAATAATTTATGTTTAATTTATCCAAAGAAAACATACAGATGGCAAAAAGGCATACAAAAAGATGCTTATTATTGTAGTTAGTACAGAAATGCAAATTAAAACTACATTGAGGTATCGCCTCACATTGGTGAAAATGTCTAGCCTTATAAATCTGTAAGTAACAGCTGCTTAAGAGGGTGTAGAGAAAAGGGAATTCTCCAACACTGTTGATGGAATGTAAACTGGTACAACCATTATGGAGAATCGCATGGAGGTTCCTTCAAAAAATAAGAATAGAGTTCTCATATAATCTGGTGGTCTCACTCCTGGGCATTTATCTGGAAATATAAAAACTCTAATTCAAAAAATTACCTGCACCTCAGTGTTCATAGAAACACAATTTATAGTAGCCTCACCAAATCAATGGACATGAGTTTGGGTGAACTCCAGAAGTTGGTGATAGACAGGGAGGCCTGGCGTGCTGTGGTTCATGGGGTCACAAAGAGTCAGACACGACTGAGTGACTGAACTGAACTAAGACATAAACACAACCTAAATGTCCATCAAATGTTGAATGGATAAAGATGCCAAATATATAGTATGTATAATTGTATTATATACAATAGACTATTATTCAGCCATAAAAAAATGAAATAATGTCATTTTCAGCTACATGGATGGACCTAGAAATTATACTGAGTAAAGTAAGGCAAAAGAGAAAGGTTAATACCATATGATATCACTTATATGTGGAATCTAAAATATGACAAATGAAAACTTACCTCAAAAACAGACACAAACTCACACACACATAGAGAATATTTTTGTAATTTCCAATGTGGAGGAGAATTTAGGGAAGCATTAGATTATGAGTTTGGGTTTAGCACATGCAAAGTGTTGCATATGTAGAACAGATAAACAGCATGGTCCTATTGCACAGCACAAGGGACAGTATTCAATATCCTATAATACATCATTATGGAAAATCATTTTTAAATCTGTTTAGATCAATTATCTCTCTTAATTCTGTTAGCACTTTTATTACCAAAGTTTGAACTCATAGTCTGTACACTGATTATCTGTTTATTTTTCTCTTGCTTTTTCAATTGAAAGTATCTCCTCTATCTTTTCTTTTACTTAATTTTCTCTGTGTTTATAAACTTAGGTGAAGCAGTTACCTATTGTGATCTTGAAAGTGTATTTTTATGTGGGGATATCCTTATATTCCAAATTGGGAAAGGAGTATGTCAAGGTTGTATATTGTCACCCTGCTTATTTAACTTATATGCAGAGTACATCATGAGAAATACCAGACTTATGAAGCAGAAGCTGGAATCAAGATTGCTGGGAGAAATATCAATAACCTCAGATATGCAGATGACACTACCCTTTTGGCAGAAAGTGAAGAAGAACTAAAGAGTCCCATTGATGAAAATGAAAGAGGAGAGTGAAGAAGCTGGATTAAAGTTCATCATTAAAAAATGAAGATCATGGCATCTGGCCCCATCACTTTATGACAGGTAGACGGGGAAACAATAGAAATAGTGACAGATTCATTTTCTTGGGCTCCAAAATCACTGCAGATGGTGGTTGCAGCCGTGAAATTAAAAGATGCATGCTCCTTGGAAGAAAAGTTTTGACCAACCTAGAGAGTGTATTAAAAACAGAGACATTACTTTACCAACAGGTGTCTGTCTAGTCAAAGCTATGGTTTTTCCAGTAGTCATATATAATGTGAGAGTCTGACCATAAAGAAAGCTGAGCACCAAAGAATTGATGCTTTTGAACTGTGTTGTTGGGGAATACTCTTGAGAGTCCCTTGGACAGCAAGTCCAGTCAAACCTAAAGGAAATAATCCTGAATGAAGGACTGATGCTGAAACTGAAGCTCCAATGCTTTGACCACCTTATGGGAAGAGCTGACTCATTAGAAAAGACCCTGGTCTAGGAAAGATTGAGGGCGGGAGAAAAAGGGGAAAACAGAGGTGATAGTGGCTAGCGTACCTTGAGAAAAGGTGTGACTGGCATCCACATCACCTTGATGGGAGTGTGTCTAGTGTTGAAGAAACTAGGGCCTGTGCAGTGTGTGAGGTGAGACTTGCTCTCTGCTCATTGGCAATCACAGTCTTGTCTCAGGTGGGTTCTGCTCCCATATTACTGGAGACGATCCCCTTAGGTTCAGGCTCAAGGTGACTCTGTTCCCTTTAATTGTGTGCTTTTCATTCTTTTCACACTAGAACATTTGCCCTAATGAAGGAGAGTGCTAATGTAAAATTTATATACTTACAGGTATGATGTAGATATCTGTGGCTCCTCTCAGACACAGTCCAAGGTCGCATTATTTCCCTGTTGTTCTCTCAGACCTAGGGCAAAATTATAGTATGGAGCAGGTGGGGCTGGAGTATTTTCTTGACTGTAACTGTGAGTCAGAGCTTTGTTTTCATGGGAATTGAAGAGACTGCACCACCTTCAAAAGTCTGGGCTTCTGAGACACTGTTTTGGTAATTATAAAAAATAGCCAACATCATCCCACCTAGAACCATCAGGTCCCAGGGGTAACCTCTGTATTTCTAAATTGAACTTATTCCTAGGAGCCAGCCTTTCTAGATACAGTGTGAAGCTGTAATGTGGAATGAGTGAGATCTGAGTATTTACTCAGGTTGGTTTGGGAAGTACAGTAGGGCTGCAGCTACTGGAGTGGACTTTTCTCTGTCCTGTTTGGTGGCAAGCGAACAAGCACCCATGTATTCCTTCTCACCAGGCTTTCTTTCTGCCCTAATATTCTCCAAACATCCACAGGATCTTTTCTATTCTGCTTAGGACCCCTTGGACTGAGAAACTCAGTTTGTGGCTTGACCTGCCCACTCTGCCCAGGTCATCTTCTTTTTCCTATTAGTCCCCTCCCAGGAGAAGGCAATGGCAACCCATTCCAGTACTCTGGCCTGGAAAATCCCATGGATGGAAGAGCCTAGTAGGCTGTAGTCCATGAGGTCACTAAGAGTTGGACATTACTGAGTGACTTCACTTTCACTTTTCACTTTCATGCATTGGAGAAGGAAATGGCAACCCACTCCAGTGTTCTTGTCTAGAGAATCCCAGGGACAGGGGAGCCTGGTGGGCTGTCGTCTATGGGGTCGCACAGGGTCAGATATAACTGAAGCAACTTAGCAGCAGCAGCAGCAGCAGCAGCGGCAGTCCCTTGCCAGTGGCACAGTTCCCAAATAGATTTTTTCACCCTGTCCTACCAGATTATGTGGAAGTAGGAGTTTTTACAGTCTTGATTTTGTAGGAATTCTTCTGTCAGTTTCCAGTTAATTTTCCATGAGATTTTTTTCCACATATAGATGAATTTTTTAATGTATTGTGAGTTTGGAGGGAGCAATGAGCTCCAGATCCCCTTTCTTCTCCATCTTGATTTCCCTCCTTTTCCAATTTTATTTTTAATTTTTTCTATGGATGCTATGTAGGCACTAAATATTTTAATATAGTCTATATTTACAATTAATCTCAATGTAATACATTTTTTTTTGCTGATATTTATTCAAACAAGGAATACAAGCTGCATCCCTCTCTTCCTCTTTACTTTTCTTCCCACATGCCTCCACGACCATGGTTTATCTAAGAAAATTTTATCATGGTTCTTGTGGTTAGTGGTAAAGATCTTATATAAGCATATAAGATATATACATATATCTAAGTGGTAAAGATCTTATATAAAACATGTACGATTTATCAGATCTACCTGCTACCTCTAAACAATGCACATTGATAATATCTCAATTCACTTTTTACTTCATTCTCTCTAAACCTTCTCAGCTCACTCCAAGGAGGCCAGTTTTTGCTCCATGCTTCTGTTTCAAGCTCTTTTCTTTTTTTCTTTTTTTTTAATTAATTTTTATTTTTTAGTTTGTTTTGCTTTACAATATTGTATTCATTTTGTTACACCTTTCACCTTTAACACAGCATCCCTTCTAATTACCTAGCTTTTTCTCTTCTATTGCCAGCAAAGTCTTGAAAAGCAGTAGGAGTTCACTGCATTTCCTCAGCTATCCTTCATTCTTAAGCCTCCTGAAGTTTGATCTCTCTCCCCAGCCACACAGGTGAACCTGTTCTTATGAAGCTTTAATGATGATCTCCATCCAAATGGAAAATTTTCAGTGTTTACAGCTTCTGGTTTCTCTGACACATTAGACTCTGTTGAACACTTTATGTGTTTTGGTATTTTCTGCTCTGTTGTCTTCACTATTTCCATGCCCTCCTAAGCATGTAGTTCTATACTTTTGACCACTTATTCCCACTCTGTAATTGTGATCATTTCCATGTTTCTATCCTTATTTTCCTTTACATGTTCTCCTTGTGTAATTTTATCCATTTTTATGATTAGTCTTTTTTTTTTTGAGTGCAGAGTTTTAAGACAGGTTTTTCTGCATGCAGATTCATATTGTATATCTTTCCATTTCTCCTTTGCCTTTCACTTCTCTTCTTTACTCAGGTATTTGTAAGGCCTCCTCAGACAATCTTTTTGCATTTTTTTCTTGGGGATGGTCTTGATCACTGGCTCCTGTACAATGTCAAGAACCCTCAGTCCATAGTTCTTCAAGCACTCTGTCTATCAGATTTAATCCCTTGAATCTATTCATCACTTTCACTATATAATCATAAGGGATTTGATTTAGGTCATACCTGGATGGTCTAGTGGCTTTCCCTACTTTCTTCAATTTAGGTCTGAATTTTGCAATAAGGAGTTCATGATCTGAGTCACAGTCAGCCCTTGGTGATAAAAATTTATCCATTTTAATGATTTAAGTGCCTAAAATTCTTGAAAAAAAATAATGCCCCACTACCTACAGAATTATCTTTCTTTCAGGCACATCACACATAATGAACCTTTATTGTGTTCAATGTACATACTTACACCAAGAAAATTCATATATTTTTACTTATTATTTGTTGTACAGTATTACTCGTATTAAATCTTTACTATAGTCCTTCAAGAAAGGGTTAATTATTCCCACTGGTTTTCCTGGTGGCAGAGATAGTAAAGAATCTGTCTGTAGTGAATGAGACCTGGATTTGATCACTGAGTGGGGAAGATACCCTGGTGAAGGGAATGGCTACCCACTCCAGTATGCTTGTCTGGAAAATCCCATGAACAGAGGACCTTCGTGTGGTCCATGGAGTCACAAAGAGTTAGATGCAATTGAATGACTAAGCACACATTCCCATTGTTATTAAAAAAAAAAAAAAAAAGCCAATCCCAAGCTCAAAGAATGCCAGTAAATTTCCCAGATATAACCTTGCTGATTAATGCCAAGACAAGATTGAGAAGTGAGGTTTTTATGATTCCATAGTTTATAACCTTTCCATTATCAATTTTACCTTCCTAGTTCCTATGCTCAAAGGGCTACATTCTTGCTAAGTAGCTGGCATATATAAAAGTCTGACATTCAAAAGTCTAAATCATAAACTACTCCTTAACTGACCCCTGCATAATCACACTCATTTCAGCTTTCAAACTTTTTTTGCCATGGAAGTAGTGAAAAATTATTCAAAGTCTATCCAAACTTAAGTCACTTGTCCATCTTTATTATAAAGCTCTCTTTGGATCTTGCTATCAACATTGAGTGCTGCTTTCCAATTTTGACCCTTTACAAAATTTTTCTTTCAGTTCAAGTTCTAGAATTCTCTATTTTGTTACTCCATAACTTCTTATTTTACTTGGGGGAGATCTCAAGTAAAGTTAAGAGCTTGTGGTGGTTAAAGACACAGGCTTTTCTGCTTGTATGTACATATATTAGAAAGGCATTAGCAGAGAACTGCTACTCACAAATATATTCTTAATTTTATTGAATTTAAAATAGAACTAAATTGCTGTGTGACATATATTAATGCTATATAATGGAGAGAAAGCTAAGTAATATAAAATTAATTCTGATATGCAAAGAAAGCAACAAATGATTGATTATACAAATTTGTAAGAGAAAGTATTTTTGCAGCCATTCCAAGATCAGTAAATAAAAAACTCGTTTGCCAGATGTGACTCATACTTTTCTATAAAATGCATCATTTTCTACAAGCATTTAAAAAGAAAGAGCAGGCTCCAGGAGTTGGTGATGGACAAGGAAGCCTGGCATGCTGCAGTCCTTGGGATAACAAAGAGTTGGATATGACTGAGTGACTGAACTGAACTGAACTAAACTAAACTGAAAGAAATAATTCTACAAATAGCAACACACAAAGAAAATTAGTCCTTGCTCCTATCTATCTAATCATCAATATCTATCTATGTTTCAGTTCATTTCAGTCCCTCAGTAGTGTCCAACTTTTTGCAAACCTATGAGTCGTAGCACGCCAGGCCTCCCTGTCCATCACCAACTCCTGGAGTTCACTCAGACTCACATCCATTGAGTCTGTGATGCCATCCAGCATCTCATCCTCTGTCGGCCCCTTCTCCTCCTGCTCCCAATCCCTCCCTGCATTAGAGTCTTTTCCAATGAGTCAACTTTTCTCATGAGGTGGCCAAAGTACTGGAGATTCAGCTTTAGCATCATTCCTTCCAAAGAAATCCCACGGCTGATCGCCTTCAGAATGGACTGGTTGGATCTCCTTGCCATCCAAGGGACTCTCAAGAGTCTTCTCCAACACCACAGCTCAAAAGCATCAATTCTTTGGCACTCAGCCTTCTTCACAGTCCAACTCTCACATCCATACATGACCACAGGAAAAACCATAGCCTTGACTAGACAGACCTTAGTCGGCAAAGTAATGTCTCTGCTTTTGAATTTACTATCTAGGTTGGTCATAACTTTTTTTCCAAGGAGTAAGCGTCTTCTAATTTCATGGCTGCAGTCACCATCTGCAGTGATTTTGGAGCCCAAAAAAATAAAGTCCGACACTGTTTCTACTGTTTCCCCATCCATTTCCCTTAAAGTGATGGGACCAGATGCCATGATCTTTGTTTTCTGAATGTTGAGCTTTAAACCAACTTTTTCACTCTCCATTTTCACTTTCATCAAGAGGCTTTTTAGTTCCTCTTCACTTTCTGCCATGAGTGGTGTCATCTGTATATCTGAGGTTATTGATATTTCTCCCAGCAATCTTGATTCCAGCTTGTGTTTCTTCCAGTCCAGCGTTTCTCATGACGTACTCTGCATATAAGTTAAATAAGCAGGGTGACAATATACAGCCTTGACAGATTTCTCAAGAAGTAGGTCAGGTGTGTTACCAGTGTGTTAGTTTTAGGTGTATAACACAGTGATACACCTAAAACTAACACATTGGTAACAACCATGTTCCAGTTTAAAATAAACATTAACAAAATAGAGGGACAAGGTGGTGGAAGACTTGGTGGATGTGGAGTGCATTTCACTCCAAGGATGCATCATGAATACATCTTCAGTTGCAGAAGATCTCACAGAGCACCAGTTGAGAAGTGGCAGAAGAATCCCTATTATAAGAAATAAATATATATCCATGAAAAACTTGGTAGGACCTATAAAAAAAGGTTAAAAGAGATATATAAGAGGGAGCAGACCTGCGCATGGGTGGTGTGGGGGCTGAAGGGAATAAAATCCCCACATCAGGGCAATTTGTTGCCAAAAAGAGAAAGCCTTTGAGACTGTCAGAGAGTAAAGTAGCTCATCTGTGGCATTCTGACTGGAGGAAGAACCAAACAACTATGTACCCCCAATCCAGTAATCTTGCTGGAAAATTCCATGGACATAGGAGCCTGGCAAGCTACAGTCCATGGGGTTGCAGAGAGTCAGGCATGACTGAGCAACTATCACTCCTATGTACCTTGGACAGGGATGAAAGTCCACTGGAATGTGCAGCAGTTGGGAGCTGTAGTGTGAAAATGGGAGAAAAATCCTGGTGTGAGGACTGCTCTTGACTGCAGGAAGGCAACCTGAAGGGACAGGCAGAAGGAGACAGTGGTGGGGAATGTCTTTGGAGGAAATCTAGGCAGGAATGAAGGCAGGGTGCTACTGCAGACTCATGCACAATAGATGCAACCATCTCTATAGCCTCTCTCTCCCCAGATGCTGGTACCAGTAGTTGATCAACAGAGAAAGACCCCAGAGAGTGTGGCCCTTTGAGTGCCTGATGCACAGAGCAGTAGAAAAGGGCCAGCCAGGGATGTTCTTTGAATGCCAGCTGCCAGAAGCTATAAAAATATACTAGGGGAACCATATCTTCTGCTTCACTGTGCACCTGGTGTCACTGAGATTTCTGGGATCCAAGCAGTCATGCCACCTCCAAGCTTTGTTCTCACTGGGACAAAGCTGCCAGAGGCTAGAAAAGAGTCATGATAATGCCATATCTTCTGTACCTAAGTCTTCCAGCTTCCCTGTGCACCTGATGCCACCAGGGTCCATATGATCCTAGCAGCCATGGCACCTTCATGCCTGGTTCTCACTGGGACAGACCCAGGTTTCCAGGACAGCCTCAGGAGCAAAGTTGCGGATGATCCAATGCAGAGGTAACAGTAAAACCACAATGGAATCACAGGGATGGAATGGCTAAGGAAGAGGATTAAAAACCTTCCTACCAGCTGTGTAAGCTTCATATTAAATCTACATGTTCAACTAGGTAGACTGTATATGGAATATATCAAAAGATGAGTGTTTGCACAAAATAAAATGCCTTAACTCAGGCAGATGTGGACATTGAAGGCACAAAAATGAAAGAGTAGAGCCAGATTGCAGTCTGAGCTGTCCCCAGATCAGGTCCAGAGATGAAACCACTTCTTCCCTCACAGTATTGGAGGGTCTGTTAGGGAGGTGGTGATGGGCTGTGGTTCACAGTGGGGCGAAGGATACTGGCAACTGAGACCTTAGAGAAACAGTTTTTCTTCTACTTTGATTCGTTCTGTAGTTGGTTCTGGATCTCTCTCTCTCTCTCTCTCTCTTTTTTTTTTTCTGTTGTTCTTATTATTACTTTAATTTTGATAATTTGTTTTTAAAATCACTCTTTCAATATCTTTTGTATACTTGTACTATTATGCTGGATTTTTGCAGTTCTGTGTTTTTGTTTTTCTTTCTTTTTGGCTCTCATTTTTCTTTGTTCTTCTTTTGTTGCTGTAAATATTCTTTAAGATATTTGAATATTTTAATATACTTTTTTAAAACTTTACTTTCTTCTTTTCTTTTTCTCTTTTCAGTGTATTTCCTAGTTTGTTGTGTTTGCTTTGCTTTATTCCTGAATTGGCTCTCTGCTTCAGTCTTGTTTCCTTTTTTGTGTTTTAGTTAATTTTGGTTTTAATTGGTTGATATAATTTTTGATTTCCTTTTTTCACCAGGTTACTCTCTTGTACATAATTTTCTTGGAATGTTTTGGTTTTGTTTGTGTATATATATGTATGTGTGTGTTTGTACCATTGTTTTTATTTCTATTTGTCTGATTTTTCATTTACTACTTTTCTGGGATTTATTTTTTGTTTCCTTTTTTTTTTTTTTTTTTTTTTTTTTTTGTTTTTTTTTTTTTTTTTTTTTTTNTTCTTGGAATGTTTTGGTTTTGTTTGTGTATATATATGTATGTGTGTGTTTGTACCATTGTTTTTATTTCTATTTGTCTGATTTTTCATTTACTACTTTTCTGGGATTTATTTTTTGTTTCCTTTTTTTTTTTTTTTTGATTTTTTTGTTTGTTTGTTTTATGTGTTTGTTTTAATCCCCTTTCTTGTCACACCAAACAACTTGTGGCATCTTGGTTCCTGACCAGAGATCAGGCCTGGGCTTCTGGTGTGGCAGTGCTAATTCCAAGATACAAGACTGCCAGAGAACTCCTGACCTAAAGCAGTATCAGCTAGTGAGAACTCCAATGAAGACCTCCACCTGTACCCAAGGCCAGCACAGCAAGAAAATTCACCCAAACAGCAAACAAGACAAGAACACAGACCCAATCATTGCAGGCAGACTTCCTACAGACACCTGAAAACACACCACTTCACACATCCCTGGCCATCAGAGGGTAAAACTCACCTCCTCTCACTTGAACACAGGCACGAGTCTCTCCTGACATGAATCTTACACAAACCCCTGTACCAACCTCACTAAGCAAGGGCAGAGGCCAAAAGCAATAGGAAATACTGTCCTATACCCCAAGGAAAGGAGACCTCAGACATAGCATGTTAATAAGGTGAAAGACAGAAAAAATACTGGCACATGAAGGAAAAAGGTGAAACATACAAGACCAAATAAATGTAATGGAAATAGGCAAACTAGCTGAAAAAGAATTCAGAGTAATGATAGTAAAGATGATCCAAAATCTTGAAAATATAGTGGGTAAAATGCAAGCATCGTTTAACACATTTAACATGGGCCTAAAAGGAATAAGAGTAAGCAAACAGTGATGAACAACACAAATAATGAAATTAAAAACAATCTAGAGAGATGCAATAGAATAACTATAACAGAAAAACAAATAGGTGAGCTAGAAAATAGAATGATGGTAACAACTGTTGTATAGCAGAATGAAGACAAAGGAATGACAGAAACTGAGGATAGTTTCAGAGATCTATGGGACAAAATTAAATTCACTAGCATTCAGATTATGAGGGCTCAGAAGAAGAGAAAAAGAAAGGGTCTGAATAAATTTTTGAAGAGATTATAGTACATATCTTCTCTAACATGAGAAATGAAATAGTCAATCAAGTCCAAGAAGGGCAGAAAATTCCATAATGTATAAATCCAAAGAGAAACATGCCAAGAAACATATTAATCAAACAAATAATAAAGAAAAAAAATTAAAAGCACCAAGTGAAAATCAACAAGTAATACTCAAGGAAAACCCCATATTATTAACAGCTGATCTTTCAACAGATAATTTGCATGTCAGAAGGAAATGACAGTGTATATTTAAAGTAATGAAAGGGAAAATCCTATAATCAAGATTATTCTACCCAGTGATGATCTCATTCAAAACCTATGGAGAAATAAAAAACTTTACAGAAAAGCAAGAGAATTTAGTACCAGCAAGCCAGCTTTACAACAAATGCTAAAGGGACTTCTTTAGGCAAGAAACATCAGAAAAGGTGAAAACCTACAAAGAGAAATCCAAAACAACTTAGAAAATACCTATAGGAACATATATGTTAAAAATGACTTTAAATTTAAATGGATTAATGTTCCAAATAAAAGACACAGACAGACTCAGTTCAGTTCAGTTCAGTCGCTCAGTCATTCTGACTCTTTGCGACCCCATGAATCACAGCGTGCCAGGCCTCCCTGTCCATCACCAACTCCCGGAGTTCACTCAGACTCACATCCAACGAGTCAGTGATGTCATCCAGCCATCTCATCCTCGGTCGTCCCCTTCTCCTCCTGCCCCCAATCCCTCCCAGCATCAGGGTCTTTTCCAATCAGTCAGTTCTTCGCATAAGGTGGCCAAAGTATTGGAGTTTCAGCTTCAACATCAGTCTTTCCAAACACTCAGGACTTATCTCCTTTAGGATGGACTGGTTGGATATCCTTGCAGTCCAAGGGACCCTAAAGAGTCTTCTGCAACACCAAAGTTCAAAAGCATCAATTCTTCAGTGCTCAGCTTTCTTTATAGTTCAACTTTCACATCCATACATGACTACTGGAAAAGCCATAGCCTTGACTAGATGGACCTTTGTTTGGCAAAGTAATGTCTCTGAGTTTTAATATGCTGTCTAAGTTGGACGTAACTTTCCTTCTAAGGAGTAAGCATCCTTTAATTTCATGGCTGCAGTCACCATCTGCAGTGATTTTGGAGCCCAAAAAATGAAGTCTGCCACTGTTTCCAATGTTTCCCCATCTGTTTGCCATGAAGTGATGGGACCAGATGCCATGATCTTCATTTTCTGAATGTTGAGTTTTAAGCCAACTTTTTTATTCTCCTCTTTCACTTTCATCAAGAGGCTCTTTAGTTCTTACCTCAACATAATTAAAGGATACAAATGGCACACCCACAGCAAACATTGTTTTCAATGGTGAAAAACAGAAAACTCTATGATCAGGAACAATACAAGCGTGCCTACTCTTGCCACTATTATTCACCATAGATTTGGAAGCTCTTTCCATCTCAACCAGAGAAGAAAAAATAAATAAATGGAATCCAGATTGGAAAAGAAGAAACAAAACTCTCATTGTTTGCAGAGGACATTAAACTATATATAGAAAACCCTAAAGATACTATCAGAAAATTAATAGAACTAATCAGTGAGTTTAGTAAATTCAAAGATACAAAATCAGTGTTGGGAAATCTCTTGTGTTCCTGTACACTAATAATGACAAATCAGAAAAGAAATTTAGGAATCAATTCAATTCTTCTTTGCAAGAAAGGAATAAAATACCTAGGAATAAACCTACCTAAGGAGACAAAAGGCCTGTATACCAAAATTTACTCATGAAAGAAATCAAAGATGACATAAACGAATGGAGAGACACACCACCCTCTCAAATTAGATGAATTAATATTGTGAATACAAGTATACTACCTAAAGCAATCTACAGATTCAGTGCAATCCCCATTAAATTACCAGTGGCATTTCTCCCCCACAGAACTATAACAACAACAGTAAAAATCACAATTTGCATGGAAAAATAAAAGACTCTAAACAGCAAAATCAATCTTGAGAAAGAAGAATAAAACCAGGGGAAATCAACCTTCCTAACTTAACACTATCCTACAAAGCTACAGTAATCAAGACAGTATGGTACTGGCACGAAAACAGTTATACGGACCAATGTAACAACTCAGAAAGCCCAGACACTCACCCATGCACATATGGGAAACTTATCTTTGACAAAGGAGGCAAGAATATACAATGGAGAAAAGACATCCTCTTCAATAAGTGGTATTGGAAAGCTGGACAGCTATGCTCAAAAGAAGAAGGAAAGCTATGACATACCTAGATGGCATATAAAGAACAGGAGACACTACTTTGCTGGAGAAGGTGTATATATATATATATATATATAGTCAAAGCTATGATTTTTCCAGTAGTTATTTACAGATGTGAGAGTTGGACCATAAAGAAAGCTGAGTGCCAAATGATTGATGCTTTCAAACTGTGCTGGAGAGGACTGCTGACAGTCCCTTGGATTGCAAGGAGATCAAGTCAGTCAACCCTAAAGGAAATCAACCCTGAATATTCATTGGTAGAACTGATGTTGAAACTAAAGCTCCAGTTCTTAGGCCACCGGATGAAAAAAACTTAATTATTGGAAAAGACTCTGATGCTGGAAAAGACTGAGGGCAAAAGAGAAGGGGATGGCAGAGGATGAGATGATTAGGCAGCCTCACTGACTCAGTGGACATGAATTTTGGCAATCTGTAGGAGACAGTGTCTCCACAGGGTCACAAAGAATCAGACACTACTTAGCGATTTAAGAGGAACAGCAATAACATGTAAAAGAATAAAATTAGAATACTTCTTTTTCCCAAATACAAAGATGAGCTCATATAAGACCAGAAACTATAAAACTCATAGCAGAAAACATACACAGCACACTTTGACATAAATCACAACAGGATCCTCTATGACCCGTCCTCTAGATTAATGGAAATAATAACAGAAATAAACAAATGATACATAATTAAACACTTTTGTATAGCAAAGTGAACCATAAGCATGATGAAAATATAACACTTGGAATGGAAGAAAATAACTCCAAATGAAACAATTGACAAAGCATTAACCTCCAAAATATTCAAGCCAGCTCAGTATAAGAAAAACAAGCAACTCAATAGAATAATGGGCAGAAGACTTAAACAGACATTTCTCTGTTGGTTCAGATGTTAAAGAATCTGCCTGCAATGTAAGTGACCACAGTTCGATCCCTGGGTCGAGAATATCCCCTAGAGAAGGGAGTGTCCACCCACTCCATTATTCTTGCAGGGAAAATTCCATGGGCAGAGAAACTTGGAGGGCTACAGTCTACGGGTTGCAAAGAGTCAGATACAATTGAGGGACTTGTTGTTCAGTTGCTTAGTTGTGTCTGACTCTTTACAACCCTATGGACTGCAGCACACCAGTCTTCTCTGTCCTTCATTATCTCATGGAGTATGCTCAAACTTATGTCCATTGAGTCAATGATGCCATTCAGCCATGTCATCCTTTGTCATCCCCTTCTCTGTAATCTATGTGTTATACTGAGTGACTAAACTTTTCAAAGAAGACATACAGATGTCTAACACACATGGGAAAAAAGTGCTCAATATCACTTTTTATTAGAGAAATGCAAATCAAAGTTACAATGGCATATCACCTCACTTTGGTCAAATGGTCATTATCAAAATACCTACAGACAATAAATGCAGTAGACAAATGTGGAGAAAAAGGAACCCTCTTGCACTATTGGTGGAAATGTTAATCAATACAACCAGTATGGAGATTTATTTAAAAAGCTAGGAATAACACTGCCATATGATCCAGCAATCCCACTACAGGGCATAAACCCTGAGAAAGCCACAATTCTAAAAGACACATGTACTTCAGTTTTCATTGAAGCACTTTTTACAAAAGCCAGGACATGAAAACATCTCAGATGTCCATCAACAGATGAATGGATAAAGAAGTTGTGGTATATACATACATTAAAATATAACTCAGCCATTAAAAAAAAAAAATTTTGTTTGAGTCAGTTCCGGTGAGGTGATGAACCTAGAGCCTGTTATACAGAGTGAAGTATGTCAGAAACAGAAAAACAATATCATATATTAATGCATATATATGAAATCTAGAAAAATAGTACTGATAAACCTGTTTGCAGTGTGGCAGTAGGAACATACGCTTAGAAAACAGACTTGTGGACACAGTGGGGGAAGGAGAGGATGGGATGAATTAAGAGAGTAGCACTGACATATATACATATGTAAAATAGATAGCCAGTGTAAACTTGAATGATGCAGGGAGCTCAATGGGTATTCTTTGACAACCTAAAGGATGGAATAGGGTGGGGTGGAGAAGGGAGCTTCAAGAGGGTGGGGACATATTTGTATTTATGGCTGATCACATTGTTGCATGACAGAAACCAACACAACATTGTAAAGCAACTATATTCCCATTAAAAATAAATAAGTTAAAAGACAATCAAAAAATAATTACTTTTACTTCTTGCCAGAATCCTAATTCTTCACATAACTTATGTGATTTCATGATGTTTTCTTTCTTTCTTTCTTTTTTTTTTTTTTTGCCTTTATAAGTTTCCCCCATTTTTACGGTTTGGCAGACAAAATTCAAGTGCTTCTTGAACCTGTCTCCCAGGCTATATTCCTCAGTTTGGCTCAAATAAAACTCTTTCAATTCTTAAAAAAATAAAACTAAATAAATCCCTTGATCATAACCGAAGTTCCTTTTCTTTTCTTGCCCTTTCAGAATGGAAACAACAAACTAAATTTATAGCACAAAATAATTATATATCTCATTGTAGTTTTGCTTTCTCTAATTATGAGTGATGCTGAACATTTTTTCATGTGTTTCTTTGCTATCTGTATGTTTTCTTTGGAGAAATGTCTGTTTAGGTCTTCTGCCCATTTTTTGATCGAGTTATTATTTTTCTGATATTGAGTTTCATAAGCTGCTTGTATATTTTGAAATTTAATCCATTGTCAGTTGTTTCATTTGCAATTATTTTATCTCATTCTGAGGGTTGTTCTTTCATCTTGTTTATAGTTTTCTTTGCTGTACAAAGCTTTTAATTAAGTCCCATTTGTTTATTCTTATTTTAATTTCCATTATTCTAGGAGGTGGGTTAAAAATAATCTTGCTGTGGTCTCTGTCAAAGAGTGTTCTGCATACATTTTCTTCTAACAGTTTTATAGTTTCTGGCCTTAAATTTAAATCTTTAATCCATTTTGAGATTGTTTTTGTGTATGGTTCCATTAATTTTCATGTAGTTCTCCAGTTTTCCCACCACCACTTACTGAAGGGGATGCTTTTCCTCCATTGTTTGCTCTTGCCTTTGTCAAAGATAAGGTGCCATAAGTTTACCTATGGGCTTTCTATCTTGTTCCTTTTTTTTTTTTTTTGCTAATTTTATTTGGTCTTGAATAACTGTAGCTTTGTAGTATAGCCTAAAGTCAGGAAAGTTGAACTACTATATGACCTAGCAACTGCATTACTGGGCATGTACCCTCAGAAAACTGTAAGTTAAAAATACATGTACCACACTGTTCACAGCAGCATTATTTATGATAGCTAGGGCATAGAAGCAAACTAATTGCCCATCAACAGATGAATGGATTAAGAAATGGTAATATATATATATATATATATATACACATGTGTGTATGTGTGTGTGTGTATATTTATATATAAAATGGATATTAGTCATAAAAAGGAATGAATCCAAGTCAGTTGATGTGAAGTGGATGAACCTATAACCTGTTATACAGAGTGAAATAAGCCAGAATTAAAAAACAAATAGTGAATCTGGAAAAATAGTATTGACGAACCTATTTGCAGGGCAGGAATAGAGACTCAGACATAGGGATTAAACTTGTGGGTATAGTGAGGGAAAGAGAAGTGGGGTTTATTGAGAGATTGGCATTGATATATATAAACTACCGTGTGTAAAGGGCTTCCCTGCTGGCTCAGAGGTTAAGCATTTGCCTGGAATCCGGGAGATCCAGGTTCAATCCCTGGGTCAGGAAGATCCCCTGGAGAAGGAAATGGCAACCCACTCCAGTACTCTTGCCTGGAAAATCCCATGAAGGGAGAATCCCTTGGAGGGAAGAGCCTGGTAGGCTATAGTCCATGGGGTTGCAAAGAATCGGACACAACTGAGCGAGTTCACTTCACTTCACTTCACCGTGTGTAAAATAGATAGCTAGTAGCAGGAAGCAGTTATAGAGCCGAACAAACTCAGCTTGGTGCTCTGTCCTGACCTAGAGGGCTAGGAAGTGGTGGGCAGGGGGCTTAAGAGGGCTGGGGGATGGGTGTTCTTATGGATGATTGTTGTACAGCAGAAACCAACATAACATTGTGAAGTAATTATCCTCCAATCTAAAGCATCCCTTCAGATAAATGTAAAATATTTCAGGTAATATAAGGTTTCTGGATGATAAGGGACTGAATTTAGTTAGGTGGTCACAGAGGGCCTCTGAATAGGCCTATGGATAATATGAAGGAACACACTGCACACAGCTCTAGGCAAACAAGTTTTTCAGATGGATGAAATATTAAATGCATAGTCTCTAAGGTAGAAAACGATTAGATACTAGAAGATAAACGGAAGGCCAATGTGGGCCGGAGAAGGAGCGAGGGGGAGAAAATCAGTGGAGAAGGTCAGAGAATTGGACAGAGGCCAGAGCATGTTCAGTGACCCCATCCTGGAATATTTGACCAACTATAATATTTAATTAACATCTTAGGATAAGAAAACTTTTAATGAATGATTATCAAAGTTTAACCTTTCAAAGGGTAGAAAATACTTCTCATGCCTTAAAGGATGATATAATAATTCATTATAATTTAGTGACATGATCTTAGTTGTGCTACTAGCTAAACATACTAGTAGACAGCAGCTCAGTTAATAAAGATAGATATTAGTTTCTCTATCATTTTAAGAAGAGGATTGGATAGCATTATTGCACTTTTTTTTTCATCTCTGAAAATTATTTTAGAGAATTTTCTTCCTATAGATCATAGCAGCAATTCAAATCCAGCAAAATTAAATAAATAAGAAGTATGTAGAACCACTGTGGTCTTTAAATTTTTAAATTATCTTTCAGATGAGGAAGTTCTGAAGTGTTCTGAGAATCTTTAGAAATTTGCAATTACTTTTAAGGTTTCAGGAAATAATATGATTATAAAGAAAAAAGGAAAGCACAGAATTCTAATACATTCTGATTTAGGGCTTTATGGCTCTATTTGTATCTTTTTTAAAAATTCTCTAATCAAGTGAATTTTGTATTGCATTACCAGATATTTCATGTATTATGTTGCACATTGCCCTATTCTGGTTTATTATATTTTGAAATGTAACATATATATTATAAAATTCACCATTTTGAAATATAAATTCACTGATTTAGGGTATTTACAAATTTGTGTAATCATCATCATTACTTAATTATAGAATATTTTCATCAATTCCCAAAGAAAACTTTTGCCTCTTGACAGTTACTTTCCTCCGCCTTTATCCTATCCATGAACAAACATTAACTGACTTTCAATTTCTATGGATTTCTCTATTATGAACATTTACTATAAATGGAATTAGACAACATGTGTTTTTTCTTTGGCTTGGCTTCTTTCTCTTAGCATGAAGATTTCAAGTCATTGTAGCATGTATGTATTTCATTCCTTTTAGTTGAATAATATTCCATTGTATGAATATGACATTTTATTAATATTTGTCTACTAAAGGCTAATGGGCATTTGAATTTTTCCTATTTTTTTGTCTATTATAAATAATACTGCTATGAAAACACATGAGTCTGTGTAAATACAGGCTTTTTAGGAGTAGATTTGAGGATTATTTAATTCTATGCTTAACTTTCTGAGGAACTGCCAGACTGGTTCCCAACGCAGCTGCAACATTTTGCATTACCATCAGCTATGTATAATGGTTTCAGTGCCTCCATATTCTTTCTACTCTAGCATATTTTTGGACTTATAAATGAATGTGTTTTAGAAGAGAGAATGGATAGTATTTTTTTTTCAGATTACATAATAGAGAAATTCAAATTTACAGTTAAAATGAACTATTTTGCAAGCAAACACTATCTCCTATAGCTGTTTTATAAAGTTAATTTTCTTTAAGATAACTGCAGAGAAGCAGGGCATAAGGATGCTATTACTGATTCTTGTGATGGAATATTTTTATCTGTAATATATTCAAGTAACATTATTCTTTTTCTATAATTCAGAGACATTTTATGCGTTTGATATCCTATCTTAAAAGAAGGAAAATTTATAGATGATGCCTATTACATTTCAGAGTGGATTTATGGGGCATAACTACATGGTCACAAAGTGATGAAACGGTATAAGATGAGAACCTAGGGGTAGAATCTAGGTCAGCTGCCAGTGGACAATGTTGTGTCCCTGGAGCATTCTAATTCCAAATTAGGAATTTCATTCTTAGTGTCACGGAGTGAAAGCATACCAAGAGACTCCATCAGGAGAAAAAGATCAATGAAAAGGCAATCAGAATATATACAGAGCTCCAGAAAAGATAGTTTTGGGGACATGTGAAAAATAGGTAACTAGTTATTTACTCCAAAATGACAAATTGCTGGCAGTGTTTTAGTTCCCAGGGTGTGAACATAGCAGAACTGTGACTGTTTTAGGAGAGGTTTGAAATACTAAGCAGATTACAAACATAAGCATGTGGGAAAAGAAGCCAAAAAAAAAAAAAAAAAGTAGTAAGTAATAAGTACTTGACTTAGGTATAGGAATCTCATTATTTGAATAACAGCATAAAGATTAAAAGTGTAACCTGAGAGAAGTTATTGGTCAGCAATGGCTGTGCTCCAGGTTTGAGGGAATGAGATAAAATTCCTAAAAGCTGCTGATGAGTCCTGGGGTCTGGTGACCCTCATTAGCCTGCTAGGGTGTTGACTCTGGAAATACAGTTTATTTTTGGATAATGGTGGTTTTATTAATAAATTTACCTACATTCTGTATGCATGGGAAAATGACCTAAATCTGAGTCTGATGTTGCTTAAATATTTCCCTTCTCTGTTTTATTCTGCAAATTGGGGAATTATTCTGAAAGTCAATAAAACTCAGGTTGGGAAAAAGCAGTTTAATCTTTAAAAGGAGACAAGCAGAGGTAGGGGAAAATAAAGCAAAGGCTGCTAATATCTATATGTTATTACATTTAAGTAGGGAAACAAGATTAAAGGCACATCAAGTGTAGTGAAGTGAACTCGCTCAGTTGTGTCCGACTCTTTGCAACCCCATGGACTATAGCCTACCAGGCTCTTCCCTCCAAGGGATTCTCCCTCCATGGGATTTTCCAGGCAAGAGTACTGGAGTGGGTTGCCATTTCCTTCTCCAGGGGATCTTCCTGACCCAGGAATTGAATCCGGATCTCCTGCATTCCAGGCAAATGCTTAACCTCTGAGCCACCAGGGAAGCCCAAGGCACATCAAAAGAGATGCATTTTAACAAAATGAGACTCATTTTTGTCTTCCTCCCCATTTTTTCACCTCCTCACACCTCAAATACACATATACATGCACACACAAACACATACACCATTTCTTACTGGTTCACTTTTCTTAATGTACCTCATTCTGGCTTCCTTCTCTCTATCATTCCTCTTTAGTGCCTCATGCCTTTTGGTTTTTTTTTTTTTAATTTGCAGAAATTCCACTGATTACTAATCTTTCTCTTTTGAGATCACTTTCCTCAATTTTTTTCTCTCTCCATCATTTCCAACAACACTATCTGAAAGATTGCTAAAACCTCAGACTAATTACATTATCCCCATGACAAAAGTCTTTTTAAGTTCTGCATCATTTTTAGGATAAGTCCAAAACTTATAAGCATTATGTCTAGATTTGGCCCCTGAATATCTTTCCAAATTCATCACTTGTTAAGAGGGGTTTAAAAATTCCATATTTTGTATACATAAAACTAATTTACAATTTACTTTCAGGAACGGTGGTGGTAAGGACATACCCCTCGTCCAAGGTAAGTTGTAGTGGCTGTGCTTTGCTGGAGCAGTCGTGAAGAGATACCCCACGCCCAAGGTATGAGAAACCCAAGTAAGATGGTAGGTGCTGCAAGAGGGAATCAGAGGGCAGACACATTGAAACCATACTCACAGAAAACTAGTCAATCTAATCACACTAGGATCACACCCTTGTCCAACTCAATGAAACTAAGCCATGCCTGTGGGGCAACCAAAGATGGGTGGGTCATGGTGGAGAGGTCTGACAGAATGTGGTCCACTGAAGAAGGGAATGGCAAACCACTTCAGTATTCTTGCCTTGAGAACCCCATGAACAGTATGAAAAGGCAAAATGATAGGATAGCAAAAGAGAAACTCCCCAGGTTGGTAGGTACCCAATATGCTACTGGAGATCAGTAGTGGAATAACTCCAGACAGAATGAAGGGATAGAGCCAAAGCAAAAACAATACCCAGTTATTGATGTGACTGGTGATAGAAACAAGATCCCATGCTGTAAAGAGCAGTATTGCATAGGAACCTGGAATGTCAGGTCCATGAATCAAGGCAAATTGGAAGTGGTCAAACAAGAGATGGCAAGGGTGAACGTCGACATTCTAGGAATCAGCAAACTAAAATGGACTGGAATGGGTGAATTTAACTCAGATGACCATTATATCTACTAGTGTGGGCAGGAATCCCTCCAAAGAAATGGAGTACCCATCATGGTCAACAAAAGATTCCAAAATGCAGTATTTGGATGCAATCTGAAAAACGAGAGAATGATCTCTGTTCGTCTCCAAGGCAAATCATTCAATATCACAATTATCCAAATCTATGCCCCAACCAGTAATGCTGAAGAAGCTGAAGTTGAATGGTTTTATGAAGACCTACAAGACCTTTTAAAACTAACACGCAAAAAAGATGTCCTTTTCATTATAGGGGACTGGAATGCTAAAGTAGGAAGTCAAGAAACACCTGGAGTAGCAGGCAAATTTGGCCTTGGACTGCGGAATGAAGCAGGGCAAAGACTAATAGAGTTTTGCCAAGAAAATGCACTGGTCATAGCAAACACCCTCTTCCAACAACACAAGAGAAGACTCTACACATGAACATCACCAAATGGTCAACACAGAAATCAGATTGATTAAATTCTTTGCAGCCAAAGATGGAGAAGCTCTATACAGTCAACAAAGACAAGACCGGGAGCTGACTGTGGCTCAGATCATGAACTCCTGATTGCCAAATTCAGACTGAAATTGAAGAAAGTGGGCAACACCACTAGACCATTCAGGTATGACCTAAATCAAATCCCTTATGATTATAAGTGGGAAATAGATTTAAGGGTCTAGATCTGATAGATAGAGTGCCATGATCTTAGTTTCCTGAATTGGAGAAGACAATGGCACCCCATTCCAGTACTCTTGCCTGGAAAATCCCATGGGTGGAGGAGCCTGGTTGACTGCAGTCCATGGGGTCGCTAAGATCGGACATGACTGAGCGACTTCACTTTCACTTTCACTTTCATGCATTGGAGAAGGAAATGGCAACCCACTCCAGGATTCTTGCCTAGAAAATCCCAGAGATGAGGGAGCCTGGTGGGCTCCCGTCTATGGGGTCACACAGAGTCAGACACTACTGAAGCGACTTAGCAGCAGCAGCAGCAGCACCCATTCCTGAATGCTGAGCTTTAAGCCAACTTTTTCACTCTCCTCTTTCACTTTCCTCAAGAGGCTTTTTAGTTCCTCTTCACTTTCTGCCATAAGGGTGGTGTCATCTGCATATCTGAGGTTATTGATATTTCTCCCGGCAATCTTGATTCCAGCTTGTGCTTCTTCCATCCCAGCGTTTCTCATAATGTACTCTGTATATAAGTTAAATAAGCAGGGTGACTGTCAGAGTCCAGCTCCAGCAGCCAGGGAATCAGCCTGAAGGGGTGAGCGGTGTCTGTGGATGACGATGTAGCCTCTGGCTAACTTAGCAGCAGCAGCAGCAGCACCCATTCCTGAATGCTGAGCTTTAAGCCAACTTTTTCACTCTCCTCTTTCACTTTCCTCAAGAGGCTTTTTAGTTCCTCTTCACTTTCTGCCATAAGGGTGGTGTCATCTGCATATCTGAGGTTATTGATATTTCTCCCGGCAATCTTGATTCCAGCTTGTGCTTCTTCCATCCCAGCGTTTCTCATAATGTACTCTGTATATAAGTTAAATAAGCAGGGTGACTGTCAGAGTCCAGCTCCAGCAGCCAGGGAATCAGCCTGAAGGGGTGAGCGGTGTCTGTGGATGACGATGTAGCCTCTGGCTCATGGTAGGGAACTACATCGGCACACGATGATGTAGTCTCTTACTCATAGTACGGAACTACATGTTCATTTCAATCTTCAGGTTCCCTTTCATACTTTGACAAAAGCATTAAGTCAGAGGTTTGACATTTTCAGTTTTCCCACCCAGATTTACTGTCTCCGGAAATCATTGTTGTCCTACAAACAGAGTTCTTGCTTCAGCTATTCTCTCAGAATCAGCTTAACTATCTATTATCTACTTTCTCTTATGTGTCCTCTACTTAACTTGTGATACATTGTAACTCACGCCACATTCCTCAGTTTATCTTTCTAAATCCTTTTTGCCCCGACCATCTAGATCACTATCTCCTAAAAGGGCTTCTAGCTATTCTTAATTATTCCTAAACCCTAAACTCAGCAAACTTCTTTTGTCATGAATATTTCCCTCACAAACAGGTCTCAGACAACAGTCCTTTCCATGGCTTCAAGCTGTGGCCTAAGTGCTCATCCTGAAACATTCTTTGTAAAGATCCTTGAACAAATGTCAATGGTTACTTTATAAATTATTTTCTGGGCACAACTGCAGAAGGCTTTGTGCTTTCTCATGCTTCTCTCAAGCACCTTAACAGTCTTTCCAGCCAATTCAACCAAAGAAAGGAAAGAACAAGTCAGAATCACAAGGTCTAACTCCTTCATCCTGGGGCCATGCCTGTGAGATGAGGAGAGGGAGTTGGGGCCCTGACTCCATTTTGTCAGTAATTCGTAACATGGCTCCTGACAGGTGACAATATACAGCCTTGATGTACTTCTTTTCCTATTTGGAACCAGTCTGTTGTTCCATGTCCAGTTCTAACTGTTGCTTCCTGACCTGCATATAGGTTTCTCAAGAGGCAAGTCTGCTGGTTTGGTATTCCCACCTCTTTCAGAATTTTCCACACTTTATTGTGATCCACACAAAGGCTTTGGCATAGTCAATAAAGCAGAAATAGATGTTTTTCTGGAACTCTCTTGTTTTTTTCCATGATCCAGCAGATGCTGGCAATTTGATCTCTAGCTCCTCTCCCTTTTCTAAAACCAGCTTGAACAACTGGAAGTTCACGGTTCACGTATTGCTGAAGCTTGGCTTGGAGAATTTTGAGCATTACTTTACTAGCATGTGAATGAGTGCAATTGTGCGGTAGTTTGAGCATTCTTTGGCATTGCCTTTCTTTGGAATTGGAATGAAAACTGACCTTTTCCAGTCCTGTGGCCACTGCTGAGTTTTCCAAATTTGCTGGCATATCGAGTGCGGCACTTTCACAGCATCATCTTTTAGATTTGAAATAGCTCAACTGGAATTCCAGGCTTCCCTGGTGGCTCAGAGGTTAAAGCATCTGCCTCCAATGCGGGAGACCTGGGTTCGATCCCTGGGTCAGGAAGATTCCCTGGAGAAGGAAATGGCAATCCACTCCAGTATTTCTTGCCTGGAGAATCCCATGGACAGAGAATCCTAGTATATTACAGTCCACGGGGTCGCAAAGAGTTGGACACGACTGAGCGACTTCACCTTCACCTTCACCTTCAACTGGAATTCCATCACCTCCACTAGCTTTGTTCATAGTGATGCTTCCTAAGGCCCACTTGATCCTAGAGATACCCTAATCCTTCTTCAGATTCCCTAACTACCTCTTCCACAAGTATAAGTCACATCCATCCTCTAATGTCCTTCTTCATCATGCATTTTATGATGCGCAGTATGCATTTATGTATGCTTTGCTTATGATACATTGCTTTTTTTTTTTTTCCAACTAGACTGAGTTCTCATTGTGCTGGATTGATTTTTGACATGTGAGTCATGCAATAAATACTACAGAAGTAATGGTCATTGTTAATGGTGGAATAAAAATTCTGTAAGTTCACTGCACTCACCATTCATTTAGCCTTATTGACTCTGTTTTGCTTTGATGTCTGTTCAACAGCAAGTAGTATGTGTTTCCAACTAAGAAAATATTCATTTGAATTTTTATTTCCTCTGTGGATTTGTGCCAAGGAGCTCAGGAGAGAGCCATGCTTTCACACAGCACCAATGAACAGTTGAAAATGAAGTTCATCCCATGATAATAAGCTAACACTTTCTTATACTATCAAAAATGTTCCTTCAATCTTGTGTGTTTGTTTCTGTGTATCACCACATTTCTTACTGAAGAAAAAGTTCAGAGTATTTAGCTAACTCTGTCATAGCCCTATGGCAAAATTTTTGGTTGAAGCTACATTTCTAAGTTTAGTGTGAAAGAAGAATATCATGTAGAAGGTTTTTTCCATTTAGAAATAATTTAAAAAAAAAACTAGTTTCTTCATATAATAAAAAACAAACATAGGGTTTTTGGCAAATAATTTTGACAAGTAAGATTTTGGAGATTTTCCAGAGTGACTTTAATGATGCTTAAACTATACTTTCAAAGAAAATATCTCCTTTAAATAAATAACTCCTGAGACATAGGCATATCATATTAAAAATGCCCAGTACAGCATTATACTGTGAAGATGATAGTATACTGCATAAAACTTTTCAGATTTAATCTATTTGATAGATTGTTATCTGTGTGACTTCCCAGATGAGTTCTTTAACTCAGAATATTAACACTGAAAGAATCTCTAAACAACTATTCAAACAATGTATATGCTCTATACTTTACAGTTGTCTTACACACACAATCTTATTACAGAGTTCAAATTAAAAGTTGATTCAGATAATACTTTCTTAAAAAAAAAAAAACTCTTTATTTATTTAGTTTTGGTTGCAGTGGGTCTCCTTTGCTGCACACTGGCTTTCTCTAGTTGGGGCAACCAGGGCCTATTCTTTCTTCCTTGGGTGCAGTGGCTTCTCTTGTTAGGGCACGCAGGCTTAAGCAGCTGCAGCACACAGGCTCAGGAGCGGTGGCTCGCAGGCCCTAGCTCCCTGGCTTGGTAGCGCTGCACAGTGCATGGGGTTAGTCGCTCCATGGCATGTGGTATCTTCCCTGGACCAGGGGTCGAACCCACATCCCCTGCATTGGCAGGCAAATTCTTCTCCACTGAGCCACCAGGGAAGTCTCAGATAATGTTTTCTAATTCTCTTCTTACCAAAAATTTGGTGAAAATGTCAGCTAATTTTGGATTAAAGAATGAACTGCACTGCCTTGTTACTCTTCTTGCAGTTTCCAAGTTTTGCTCATTTACATATGCTACTGTGTGTTCTTTTCTGCTTTATATTAGGATTCCATACTCGTGTCAGGACTCCTATGAAGGAAAGGTCAGCTTCACTAATATTGCTCCAAATTCATGTTATCTTCAATCTTTTAATAATCTTCAATTATTATCTTTAATCTTTTATCTTCAACTTTTAATCATGTAATCTTCGTCTCATTTCTATGGTTTCACCTTTCTTAACTATGTATTTGTAAAATGACTGCTGGTCATTACATGTCATAAGGAAATGTTTATGTCCTTGTTTGCACAGTTCTTAAATTTTTACTCTAGCATATTCTGAGTGTTTTTTGTTCTTCCCTTTTCTACTCTGAGAAAAGAGACATTTTAACTCTACTCTTTTTGGGTCATGCACTTTATCTTCCTGGTTGACTTTTAAGCTTAAGCCTTTTGGCAGAACTATGGCCCTGGTGCCACTTCCTGTGTAACACCATGCCATTTCCTGGGTAATCATATGATTCTCTGAGTAATATCATTAAACATGTCCCACCCATTAAACTGTGACAGCTTGCAATAATTTCATTTAATCATTTCATGCCTAGCACTATGTGAACCGCCCTTTCCCTAGCTTTTGTTAAGAAAGCTTGGTAGGCATATCATACACATATCCAATTAAATTTTAAAAAGGTCAAAGTATGTCTGTGCATAAATTGAACTACCTCTTTTAAAATTATTGGATATAATTTACTTACAATGCTTCAAATTTTCTAAGTAATTGCCAACTTGACTTTATCATTTTTTTTTTCCAGAATGGTAGTTTTCTGTCTTTGACCTGGTTTAAAATATGGTGAAGAAGTATTGTTATTGTGACTCTTGTTTCCATTTTTATTTATATTCTAATGTTAGCCTAAACACTTAAACCATACTGGTAGAGAAGTAGTGAATATGTATAATGCCACTTATCAAGATATTTTCTGTATTAAACATTATGCTGAGCATTTTAAGTATATTAACTTATTTACTCTTCACAAAATCTATAAGATAGAAGTTATCTGAAGAAACTCAGAGGTTAAGTGGCCTTCTCTCAAAGCATCCACATACCCAAACTGAAATTTAACCATGATAACTGACTTTAAACCCCAGTTGTTCCCAGAGTGCCTTTTGAATAGTACCACATAAAATGTGCATTACTTGTTTTTATGACGGTGGAGTAGAACTTATTGTGGAACTCAAGCCAAAATAACACCTAGACAAAATAGCACCTGCAATACCTAGATTTACCAAGGATATATTCTGTGTTCAAGATTCTATAATGGAATGTAACTTTTCTAAAAGTCACTTATTACATTTTAGGAAAGGAGAAAATAATGCATTAAACCGCATTGAGAAAGTAAAAATGAGGCACCCTGCACTAGATACTGTGCTAGCACGGCATATTACAGACTTCAAATTTTCTGTGAAGTTAAAAATATAGTTTTAGTCATTTATCTATCGTTACTGAGCACCTTCAAAACTCTAGACATCATGTTGAGTGTGAGGGACAGAATGATGAGTAATTACACAAGACCTTCACAGCAGTTAAAAGTACAGTAAAGAAAGAATGCTCCTTCCAGTTATGTCAGTGATATAAATTCCCAGAGCAACTTTTGGGATTACATTTAAAAATATAATAGCCAAGTTTTGTATTGGAGAATACCGAGGGAAGTTTGGGAGAGTTTTAGAATCAGAGAAGGAACCTCCCACAGAAAGGAAACCTGAGAATTTAGTGTCTGATCCTAGTGCTCTCTACTAGGACTTAAGGTGGCCTAGTCAACACTATTAACTCTGTCTGCATCAAAGAAAACCTCTCAGTGGATGGCTGTCATCTAAGAGAGGGCCTCAGTAATATTGTTGATTCCCTGAGGTTTACTCTATATTTCTAAGCAATTCTGTAAACTCTCCATATTTCAGCATCTGATATCCACCCATGACCATATTCAGTAGGAAAGAATATACAAGAAGGTGTATATTTCCTCTTGAAAAGAATTTTTAGTGTATCACTGTATCAGGTGCTCAAAGTCTTTTCCTACTTGTTGGAGAGTGATGGTATTTGTTAGTTTATTGCTTTTGGAATAAAGAAAGAAAACAAAATGACATGAAAGTCACAGAATGCAAAATGAAATTTGCATATTTATCTATTTAAATATGATACTATAATAAACTATATATTAAAGTTAAAAAATTTGTGCTCAAAAATGCTAGAAAACTTTAAGACTTTAATAATTTCTTAATTTCAATTAAGTTGAGTTCATTAGAAAATGTTTTTACCAACCATAAAATGGTTATGTAAGTTTACCAATAACAAAGTTGAATAAGTAAATTATGCTACTGATCTGATAAACATCCTTGAAATTGAAAGGAACTCTTACTTCTTGGACCCTCCTTGAACATCAGTTCATTAAATATTTGTTGACTGTCAGACATTAAACAAGGCCACACTGAAGCCTTGATGAGTATGTGTGTTTTAGTGTAACAATGAAAATAAAACATATAATGGGGATATATACTTTACACTTAACATATTCAGCGACAAAGCTTCCATCTCAAGTATGACTAAATATTAATAATTCCCAATCTGGATAGAAAATCAAAGTAGCAAACAATTCTATTATGCAAATAACAGCAATTTATTGTGTAGTTAGAAAGTGACAATCTCTAAAAATAAATGTTTGTAACAAACTATCTCATGCATATAAGTAGATCAACAATTTATTCCATATTCATATGAAGCTTGCCAGCAGATCTAATAAAGGAATATGTTTTCTTGTTCAGGACTTTATCTTCATTTGTTTTATTTTATGTTTGTGCTAAAAGTCATAATATGATATACACACACACACATATATATATGATTCCTTTATGTATATTTTCTTCATTTATAAATTGGATTTTGAAAACTGAATACCCCAAAACTTTCTGACAGGATAACAAATCAGTTTCTTAGAGTTAAAGGGAACAATGGAATCATGTATTTTAGACTCAGAAGTCTCTTCCATACTGACATTAATTTTCCAGCCTCTTTCACTCCTTCATTGCATATTTATTAGATGTTTCTGCAAGGCTTTACACTGAACATTATAAGTATAATTTTGAGAAGAAATAGATATAATTTCGTGAAGGTATATTCTGGTGGTGAAAACAGACTTAGTCAAATAATTATATACATGGAAGTGCATTCTCAATTCTTGCAAATGCTCTGAAGGAGAGGAATATAAGGATAAATATGTGGCTTTGCCTAACTACGGGAAGTCAGTGAGGGCTTCCCCCAGAAGAGTTTGTTTGAGTAGAATGTTACTCATTGGAAGGTGTTGCACTGCCATCCACTTCAAATGAGTGAAGTGAGGAATTTCCGGAAGAATGGCATGGATGTCTGCCTCTAAAGAGTACCCAGGTTTATGAATCATCTATAACAATCTCTAACTGTGAGCATCATTTCCACGCTCTCCATATTTTAGAATGATTTTCTCACTTTAACGGAATGCAGTCTATATTTTTGTCTACATTTCCCAGATAGAGGTGATTTTAAATATATATAAATACACAGATATATGTATATAAATATAAAGCAGGCTAAATAAGGCCAAAGTATAAAGAGTATTAGAGAGTATGATTGAACCAGATAATGGAAGCCAGATGGATAGTTAAACTAAAATTTAGCCCAGCAAGGGAAATACTAAAGGCTAACCTGACAACACTTTTTGAGAGGATAAATGGAAATGTAGCAATTATTCTCAGCCTTCACTGTAGATAAAAGGAAATAAGTCAAAATTACATCACTTTTATGTAAAGAAGATAGAAGCATACATTGTGAAGACACATAGGAAGTGCTTAGAAGTCGTTAGGAATCCATGTCCAGAATGGAAAGCATCTTTTCTCCCCAGAACCATTCCTTCCTTCCTCCCTTCTCTGTTTTTCTTTAATGAGCTACCGGCCTCAGAATCACTTGACTTCAAAAACATAGCTACTATCTATTGCATTACTATATCTAATCAGTCTCCAAATCCTACCAATTCTAAATCAAGAATTTTCACACATATTCCACCACCACCATCCTAATTCAACTCTGTAGTACATCTGATACAAAGTATTTAAATAGACTCTTAAGAGGTCTGCTGGAGTTCAGACTCTCACTTATGCTGCCCGTTTTGCACATTTTAACCAATGTTCTTTTACTAAAGCACCTTCTCCTCTCACCATGCACGAGTTGTTCTTTTATGGACTTCCCTTGGCAGAGAATATGGGCTGTCAAAAGTTGTTAAAACCATTAGCATGTAATTCACAGTTTCTCTTAAGAACTACTTCCAAAAACTTGTATCATTTTATCTCAATTAAGAGCTATTACCAGTAATGCATTTTTAGTAAATATTTAACACAAAATTTTGAGCATCTGTACTGTACAGTAGACATTAGAGACAGAAAATTAGCAAAGATAATAAAGGTCTCTCTCAATAGCCTGTGAACATAGGCAAATTCTGTATTTTAGTACTTAGAAAGCTATGAAAACATACAAACTTAGCCATGTATTGTGAGTATACAAGGGAGAGAAAAGGGAATCTAGTCCAATCTATTCTGTGATATTCCTTCTTTTAAGTTTTCTTTTGCAAGTAAATCAGAAGCTGTTTAACATCTTTAAAGTGTGTTTGGATATAAGGGTAATGACTATAGTAGTTGAGAATTGTAGTTACTTCTTTATGTTGTCTTTCCCTTTGCATATGACTTAATTATGCTGTGACAAATCACTCTATATCATTGTTCCTCTTTTAACAACAATGCATTCCCATGACGCTTCCTCTTAAAGACCTCAAGGCATTTTTGGATACCATTGTTCAATAGAACTTAAAGTTAGCCTATTTTATAGATGGATGAACCCATGTTTTGCGATTGAAGAGGTGACATCGGTTCTTCTCTGACTTTTGGTCTTATTTGAGAAAATTTATATTGAATTTCCTATGTTAGTTATTTAATACAAGAAATAAGCTTGTAATCGAAAATTTTTAATTCACTGCTGGGCAAAGACACACGCACGTATTAACAGTTACAAATAAACAATAGTTTGAAAAGTGCTTAAGTTCAAAATAAGTGATTGACTTTGATCTTTAATGTGACTTGATAAATAGGGATATGAAAGAATGATTTATAGAATTTCTCATACAAATTAGAATTCCATTCCAAATTCCCTGCTTTCAAGATTTTCTGTATTACTGGGGAATATCTCAAAGTAATGGAATAGCATGATCCGTTCTGCCACCTAACTCCTAAGCCCTGAAATGAACTTTTTTTTTTTTTTTTAAGAGATTGCATTTAGCAGTGATTTAGTGCAGAGTATGGGTTTCAGTCAGGGCAGACCTTCATTTGAATCCATTGTCTCTGTTTCTTAGCACTGCCACCTTTTTTAAAGTGGTTCACTCTCTCTAAGTCTCAATGTATTTTTGAAGAATAGTCATAATATCCACTTCAAAACTCTGATGTGATGAGATGAAGGTATGTAAAGCACTTAGCATGTAAGAGGCACTTGAAAGATGTGTCTTTCTGTCTCTCTATCTGGTATGTTTGCATAAAGCAGAAATTTTAAGAAACACTTTTCCATCTAACATTTTCTCTAAATAAAATATCCTTCTATGTTTTCCATCCTCCAACAGTTTTAAATTCAAGCTGAGATAAACAAATAGAAATCCTAAAAGACAAAGGACAAGTTCAAGTCTGTGGGTGTGAGAAGAGAATAAAAATTTAAACACCCACGCCTTTCCCCAATTAATCAATGAAAGTATTAGTCACTCAGCTGTGTCTGACTCTTTTCGACATCATGGACCAGCCAGGATCCTCTGTCCATGGGATTCTCCAGACAAGAATACTGGAGTGAGTAGACATTCCCTTCTCCAGGGGAATCTTCCCGACCCAAGGATCAAACCTGGGTCTCCTGCATTGCAGGCAGGTTCTTTACCTGAGCCACCAGGGAAGATCCATTCAGTTACACTTACTTATTTGGCTATTGCTGTGCCATCAGATAGGGCTTCCCAAGTGGTGCTAGTGGTAAAGAACATACCTGCCAATCCAAGAGACATAAAAGATGCAAGGTTAGATCCCTGGGCCGGAGGAGAGCACAGCTACCTACTCCCCTAATTCTTGCCTGGAGAATTCCATGGACAGAGGAGTCTGGCAGGCTACAGTCCATAGTGTCCCAAAGAGTTGGACATAACTGAAGTGACTTAGCACACACACATGCAAACATGCACATGCCATCAGGTCTCTTAAAACAAAAGTGCCCTAGTGAGCCAAACTGGTCTGTATGTTAATACAGATTTTTAAAAGCACCTAAAAGATTCCTTCAGCTTTCCTGGGAGGTCAGACAGTAAAGAACCTGCCTGCATTGTAGGAGACCTGTGTTTAATTCCTGGGTCGGGAAGATCCCCTGGAGGAGGAAATGGCAACCCACTCCAGTATTCTCGCCTAGAGAATTCCATGGACAGAGAAGTGTGGTGCACTACAGTCCGTGGGATCACAAAGAGTCAGGCACGACTCAGTGACTAACACACACACCAAAGATTCCTTGAGAACTGCTTACATGCTGGGAGAATCTTACATAGATTTAACAAAATTAAAGAAAAACAAAACAAAACAAACAAACAAAAAAAAAACTAGGACATAGCTCACTTAAGTCTGTAATTACTTTGAGGTTCACCAGAAAGCTGCAGTCATATCACAAAATATACTTTGTTTTGTCTTTTTTTCTAAACCTTTTGTCTCTGTCATTTCTCTTTCTCTCTTTTCCCTCTTCACTTTTCAAATAGATTTGAAAGACGTTAAGTACTGATGATTCCAACAAAGTTAAATACATTGTTTCTTCTTACTTGCTATAGTTTAGATATGGCAAAGTGTTTTCATTCTTTTAAATTTATTTTTCATTCACTTATTTATTGTTAGCTAGTTTGTTGTTGTTCAGCTGCTAAATCACGTCCAACTCTATGCAACCCATGGACTGTAGCATGCCAGGCTTCCCTGTCCTTCACCATCTACTGGAGTTTGCTCAAATTCATGTCCATTGAGTTGGTGATGCCATCCTACGATCCCATCCTCTGTCGTCCCCTTCTCCTCCTGCCCTCAATCTTTCCCAGCATCAGAGTCTTTTCTAATGAGTAGCTCTTCATTTTAGGTGGCCAAAGTATTAGAACTTCAGCTTCAACATCAGTCCTAAATTGGAAGAAGATGTGATTGTTGAATACTCATGATCTTATTGAGGATTGCTTAGTATCAAGCACAGAGTACATGCACCTATGAAAATCACAGGTTAACTGAGGAGATAGAATAACAATCTTAAAGAGTCAAAGGGATTTATTATGATGAATATCTCCATGCAGTTTGTTAGCAAAGCTTGAAGACAAAATTTACTGTTTCAGGGTAATGAAGCTCCCATCTCTTCTGAATCTTTGAGAAAGAGATTTGCTGGTAGATCACTCTTGAGTAGAATTAGGAATGCACAGTGAGTAAAGAGGAGGGAATGCCACCCAAAGGAGAATTTGCAAAGCATATGCAAAACCATAGACACGCTCAGTTATGTGTGACTCTTTTATGACCCCATGCCCACTAGTCTCCTCTGTCCGTGGGATTTCCCAGGCAAAACTACTGGAGTGGCTTCCCATCTCCTCTGGCAGAGGCTCTTCCCAGACCAGGGATCGAAATCATGTCCCCCATGTCTCCTGTTTTGACAGGAAGATTCTTTACCAGTGAGCCACTTGGGAAGCCCAAAACCATAGACAAGTGGGAGAAGTTTGGGGCAGTGCAGAAAGTCTAAAGCAGTTAGTGGATAGAGAGTGGTGGAGAGACATTTCTCTGAAACTTTACAGCAAAATTTCTTGAGAAACTTCCTAGATCATTTTGTACGGCTTATATTTATGTCTATTATTTCTTTCTCTTACTATTGGGATGTAGTTTCCATGAGTATAAGACTCTCAGCTGTCTTTTTTCTGCTCCATTCTGAAAAACAGTCTCTATGTGAGATATAAAAAAATATACTTACTGGTCCCTCCATCCCTGCCTTTCTAGTTTTTGACCCATCCCTGACACAAAGCTCCTAAATCCTTGTAAATTACCCTAAATTTTCTTAATGATGGGATAAAGAAGTCTTTTGTTTGTTAATGAAGTGACTTTTGAAACGCACCTAAGGTTCAGAGCTGGTTGCCAGTGGTGCCAACCAAGTGTTTAGAGGATGGGAACTTTCAGTCCCAGCTCTCACTGTCCTCTGGGGGCAGGGGAGAGGTGCTGGAGATTGAATCAGTCACAGATTGCTGGAGATTTAATCAATCATGCCTTCCTGTTAGATAATGCTTCTTTTGATTTGTATATCTTGGTCAGTTAATAAGTATAATTCAGTGTAGAAAACATTAAATTCAGTAGTTATAATTTATTAAATGATATTCATTTGGTCTGCTGGTCAATATTTTAAAAATAGCTCTGCTGCTGCTGCTGCGTCATTTCAGTCGTGTCCAACTCTATGCGACCCCATAGACAGCAGCCCACTAGGCTCCCTCATTCCTGGGATTCTCCAGGCAAGAACACTGGAGTGCATTGCCATTTCCTTCTCCAATGCATGAAAGTGAAAAGTGAAAGTGAAGTCTTTCAGTTGTGTCCGACTCTTCGCAACCCCATGGACTGCAGCCTACCAGGCTCCTTTGTCCATGGGATTTTCCAGGCAAGTGTACTGGATTGGGGTGCCATTGCCTTCTCTGAAAAATAGTTCTAACCTTTGTTTAAATTTATATTGTAATATAGTAGTGAGTGTTAGATTGAAAGTTTTAAAACAAAGTCATATCACTGTGTTCTTAAAACACGTATATATGCACAAACTGTACAGTTCATGCCTCTTCATAAGGGCAAGGAAATTAGAAATAAACATATCATGAAGTTGAATGCAAAAATTAAAAAGAAATTAATCATGCCTATGTAATAAAGCCCCCACAAAAACTTAGAAACAACTGAGTTCAGAGAACTTCTGGGTTGGCAAATTCTTAAGAGGTTCTGGGAGAGGGCATGGAAGGTCCGTGCTCCTTCCCATCAACCTTGCCTTATGCATCCATTCTATCTGGATATTCGTCTGTATCCTTTATCACACACTTTTATAATAAACTGAAGTTAACAAATGATTAAAGAAAACAGTTTAGGTGGTATGAACTTTATTTAACACCTTATGAAGTGAAGAAATGTTATAACCAAACTAGACAGCATATTAAAAAGCAGAGACATTATTTTGTCAACAAAGGTTCATCAGTTAAGGCTATGGTTTTTCCAGTAGTCATGTATGGATGTGAGAGTTGGACTATAAAGAAAGCTGAGCACTGAAGAATTGATGCTTATGAACGTGGTGTTGAAGAAGATTCTTGAGAGTCCCTTGGACTGCAAGGAGATCCAGTCCATTCTAAAGGAGATCAGTCCTAGGTGTTCATTGGAAGGATTGATGCTGAAGCTGAAACTCCAATACTTTGGTCACCCATGAAGAGCTGACTCATTGGAAAAGACTCTGATGCTAGGAAAGATTGAGGGTGGGAGGAGAAGGGGGAGACAGAGGATGAGATGGTTGGATGGCATCACCAACTTGATGGACATGAGTTTGGGTAAACTCTGGGAGTTGGTGATGGACAGGGAGGCCTGGCATACTGTGGTCCATGGGGTTGCCAAGAGTTGGAAAGGACTGAGTGACTGAACTGAACTATGAAGCATACCATCTCCTTTCAGAGAACTGCAAAATGAGGGAGAAGAGAGGACACTTTTATAGCTTAAAGAAAAAATAGGAGATAAATAGAAAATATCTCATTGGCTAGGTCCACATAGTAAATTCTTTGGGGTGAGGATACCCACAGTTGACTTGGTATTTGGGGAATGGCTGCCTGAACATCCTGTGTTTCTGGTTAAAGGGAGCTTTTGCAAGGATATGAAAATGCTCTAAGTTTCAGTTTTCTGATGTGGCACCCAGGACTGGAGCAGTTCCATACTGGGCCTAGAAATTCATGTCAACACTGGTAAATGTAAGTAAACTGTGTCCGTGAGTTCTGTGAGCTGTTCTGGAAAGCTAATGAAACCCAAGGAGACAGTCATTGGAGCCTCTGGTCTGTAGCCAGTTGGTAGGAATCAAAGGTGACTACATGGGCTTGCAGTTGGCATCTGAAGTGGGGCAGATTGGAGGCGGGGAGAGGAAGTCTTGGGGGTAATGAGCCTCTAAACTGTGGAGTCCCCAACTATCTCCAGATAGAGAGTGTCAAACTGAGTTAAATTGTTGGATCCCCAGCTGGGATCTTGGAGAATTGGCAAGTTTGATGAAAACCCAACACCCTTGGACTGGAAGCAAAGTGTTGCTATGAGAGTAGTGTTCTTTGTGAGTAAAAAATGAGACAACACAGGACAGAAAGACTCACAGGCAGAAAACTGAGTTTCTCCAGTTCAGCATGGGTTGTAATGAATGTTGAATAAACATTGAATGGATGGGATGAAGAAAGGCTAGATGGTTAACTTGGGTCCAGTAACAGAAAACCATGATTTCCTAGCTCTTCTAGGATTTTAACATTTCAAGTAATTTGATTTTAACATTTGATTTTAACATTTCAAGTAAATATTCTTAAAATTCTCTCATTATTTTTCTTTGCTATCAGACAGTGAGTCTTGCATTTTAGTTCTGATTTTGAAGGTAGATATTAGTGATAAAATGTAACTATTTAATTTAGTGCTTCATTTTTATTTCAAATTGAAAGAGAATAATAGCCTTTTAAATATGAAGAATAAAATTCTTTATAAACACCCCTTTCATGCACACATGTTGGACTGCTTATTTCTCAAAGTTCTCACTTATTTTTTCAGAAGTAAGATAAACATTCTTACTTCATTAACAAATATTGGATTGGGACTTTATTTTATCCAAACTAAGATTTAGTAGCATGAAATAATTATAAGCATATTTTGAAGGTACCCTGCTAGCAATCTTTCTTTAGTACATGGACCTAGAAGTTTCCAACAGGCATATCTTGAGAACATAATTAAAAGAATATCTATGGGGAAAAGTGACTTCTCCAATGAAATGAGTCTTTTTTTCCATTGGCCATATGCTCCCACAGCTTGGTGACTTCAGGAAATTGAAGATGGCACAAACTTAGTGTAAATTAATACCAGAAAGGAGAGGATCTAGGTAAGATATTTTCCTTTCAAAACATAGCTTTGACTACAGTTCTGCCCTCTTGCTTTGCAGAAGCATGGGGTCCCTCCTGCCATGGTTTTGAGGATGCTAAGAGAGAAATGTAGTTTGGAAGAGAGGTGCTGAGTCTGGCACATCTCAGCACCATCTGCTCACTCTTGGAATCCACAGATGTTCTATACCAAAAAACTGTGTAAGTTAAGAATTAACATGCTCAGTGGGCCTCAGAGCCCCACCTGGTGGAACATCTCTGTGGGCAGGTTGTGGAAGGGTGACAAGGAATGCAGCCCCCCTTCTGGTCCTGATGCAGGAGGGACTTTGAAAGGGAAAGAGTCTCTCACTTCCTTGAACAGTCTACTTTGCCAGTGAGCACATCTGAATGACTCGAGCTAAGAAGCAAATTGCGCACCATGGAGAGAGTAAAGTATGGTGGAATGAGCATTGGACAATGAATCCAAAATATTTGGCCACTGTTCCTGGCTCTGTCACTAACTCTCTTTGTGACCTTGAGGAGGTCATATAACTTCTCTATGCCTTCACTTTTCTCTCTAAAAAATCACCAGTCTTTTTAATCTTCTGTACTTTCCAGAAGAATTTTTTTTCTTTATCTTTTTGACCTTCAACTGTGTAATCTCTTCGTCTAGAATGTCTTGGGGGTCTGATAAGCCCCACATCCCATGATAAGAAATAAATAGAAATAGCTAGTGTCATAATTTTGTTAAAACTAGTTTTGTTCTGATCTCTGTTTAAAAGGCTTTCTTTAAAAGAAAGCATATCATCTATGATGTTTTGATAATAATAAATGCAATGAATGCTGAAATATTTGGTACTCTAAAATATAAATATGTGTGTATGTTAGTTGCTTAGTCATGTCTGACTCTTTGTGACCTCATGGACTGTAGCCTGCCAAGCTCCTCAGTCCATGGAATTCTCCAGGTGAGGACACTGGAATGGGTTGCCATTTCCTCCTCCAGGGGATCTTCCCAACCCATGGATCAAACCCAGGTCTCCTGCATTGCAGGTAGATTCTTAACTATTTGAACTACCTTGGAAGCCCTGAAATATAGATATAATAAGAATAATTTACTATGCATATTTTATTCTCACTGCAAATAAGTCATTTTTTTTACTAGTTCATCATTTCTTGAATCTAGTGTTTACAATAATAGAATGAAATAGAAAACAAGCAACACAGCCTGTCCCTTCTTCTGGTTATATTTGTGTCCAGTATCAAAATATTCACTGGTGAAAGACAGCCTCAACTAGTTATTTAGTTTAAATTTTCTTACATGTGTATGCTGGCACTCTAGCCATTGATTTAGTCATGTTTTAATATATAAAGGGAGGCCATGACTTATTAAAGACGATCCTGACTGACTTAGAGTTGTGAGGAATCAAAATGAGGTTCTATTTGAAGCTTTTACTGCATTGTCATGGTGAATCATATATGGAATGGATTCACATTGGCAGTAGAGAGGTGATACAGGAAGAGGCAATCTTGATTCTGATTCTTCCTGAGATCATGTATATCTGACTGATAGGTTGGTTGGTCTGCACAGTACTAATTACAGAGGATGGCAGTAGAAGCTGTCCTGGGGAAACATGTAGGATAAGTGTAATATTTTACCCTTATTGTAAAATAAGCTGAGTTTCAGAAGTTGTGCAATATTGCTAATTTTACTAACGTCTCGTTGCACTTTGTCTTCTTGCTTCTAAAATCAGAATAAATAGTATGCAGGCACCAGAAGGCTTCTTGTGATGATTTTTAAAATGAGATCATTCATTAAAGTGCTTACCATAGTGCTACCTAAAAATTAACTTTGTGGTACTGGTTGTCGGCTAGATTGCTGAAAGAATCTTCTCTGACTTCCTATAAGGTATTGTCTAAGTAACTCACTGTTAGATTAAGCACTTATTACATTGACTTGGAAGGGATTCTCACAAAAATAAGATGCTGAGATACAGACTGAGTGCAAGTGACTGATTTGATAAATCGTTCCTAAAGCACCAGGAGGAGAGTGGGAAAGTTAGACAGGGAAGAAAAAGAAAGCAATGCAGAGTATGTTAATGAGCAGGTACACTTATGGGCAACTGGGGCTCATTCCCATCGCCTGCTTCTAGTACATCTTATGGCATGTTCCTCAGAGGTATCCCTTGCAGTAAGTAAATATACCTTTGGCTTCCCTTTTCTCAATGACAGAGGGCTGATGCCTGGGTTGTATTAACTTCTAGGCACTTCCATCCTGCTCAGTTTCCTGTGGAGGAAATGCAGGAGGATACCTTGGCCAGTTGAGTACCATGGTTCCATGTTGTGGTTGGCACTTACTACCAGGATGAATGTATCCATTAAATCAACTCCTGTGAAAGGAAGGAATCCTTTCACAATGCACCAAATCACAATGTACCAAATTATATTATACACTCCAAATATCTTGCAGTTTTATTTGTCCATTCAGTTCAGTTCCGTTCAGTCGCTTAGTCGTGTCCGACTCTCTGTGACACCATGGACTACAGCACGCCAGGCTTCCCTGTCTAGCACCAACTCCCAGAGTTGGCTCAAACTCATGTGCACCGAATTGGTGATGCCATCCAACCGTCTCATCCCCTTCTGCTCCTGCCTTCAAACTTTCCCAGCATCAGGGCTTTTCCAGTGAGTCAGCTCTTTGCATCACGTAGCCAAAGTATTGGAGTTTCAGCTTCAGCATCAGTCCTTCCAATTAATATTCAGTGCTGATCTCCTTCAGAATGGACTGGTTGGATCTCCTTGCAATCCAAGGGACTCTCAAGAGTCTTCTCCAACACCACAGTTCAAAAGCATCAATTTTTCAGTGCTCAGCTTTCTTTATAGTCCAACTCTCACATCCATACATGACTACTGGAAAAACCGTAGCTTTTACTAGATGAACCTTTGTTGGCAAACTAATGTCTCTGCTTTTTAAATTTCTAGGTGGATCACAACTTTTCTTCCAAGGAGCAAACATCTTTTAATCTCATGGCTGAAGTCAACATCTGCAGTGGATTTGGAGTGCAAGAAAATAAAGTCTATCACTGTTTGCATTGTTCCCCCATTTATTTGCCATGAAGTGATGAGAGCAGATAGCATGAACTTCATTTTTTGGATGTTGAGTTTTAAGCAAACTTTTTCACTCCCCTTTTTCACTTTCATCAAGAGGCTCTTTAGTTCTTCTTCACTTTCTGCCATGGTGTCGCAAAGAGTCAGACGCAACTAAGCAACTGAACTGAACTGAACTGAATGGACAAATAAAACTGCAAGATATTTGGAGTGTATATATGATTTGGTACACTGTGATTTGGTGCATTGTGAAAGGATTTCTTCCTTTCACAGGAGTTGATTTAATGGATACATTCATCCTGGTAGTAAGTGCCAACCACAGCATGGAACCATGGTACTCATGGTTCTCATGGTACTCATGGTTCTCATCTGTACTCATGGTACTCATGGTACTCATCTGCATATCTGAAGTTATTGATATTTCTCCGGGCAATCTTGATTCCAGCTTGTGCTTCATCCAGTCTAGCATTTTGCATAATATAGTCTGCATAGAAGTTAAGTAAGTAGGGTGACACTATACAGCCTTGATGTACTCCTCTCCCAATTTGGAACCAGTCCGTTGTTCCATGTCCGGTTCTAACTGTTGCTTCTTGAACTCCATATGAGTTTCTTAGGAGGCAGGTAGAGTGGTCTGGTATTCCCATCTCTCTAAGAAATTTCCATATTTTGTTGTGATCCACAAAGTCAGAGACTTTGGCATAGTCAATAAAGCAGAAATAGATGTTTTTCTGGAATGCTCTTGCTTTTTCTTTTTTTCTTTTACTTTATTTTACTTTACAATACTGTACTGGTTTTGCCATGTATCAACATGAATCTGCTGATGATCCAACAGATGTTTGTAATTTGATCTCTGGTTCCTCTACCTTTACTAAATCCAGCTTGAACTTCTGGAACTTCTTAGTTCAGTACTATTGAAGCCTCGCTTGGAGAATTTTGAACATTACTTTTCTAGAGTGTGAGATGAGTGAAAGTGTGCAGTAGTTTGAACATTCTTTGGCATTCCCTTTCTTTGGGATTGGAATGAAAACTGATCTTTTCTAGTCCTGCAGCCACTGCTGACATTTCCAAATTTGCTGGCATATTGAGTGCAGCACTTTCACAGAATCATCTTTTAGGATATGAAATAGCTCAACTGGAATTCCATCACTTCCACTAGCTTTGTTCCTAGTAATGCTTCCTAAAGCCCAGTTGTCTTTGGACTCCAGGATGTCTGGCTCTAGGTGAGTGATGACACCATCTGGATATCTGAGTCATTAAAGTCTCTTATGTGTAGTTCCTCTATGTATTCTTGTCATCTCTTCTGCTTCTGTTACGTCCATACCGATTCTGTTCTTTATTGTGCCCATTGTTGCATGAAATGTTCCCTTCAGGTCAGTTCAGTTCAGTTGCTCAGTCGTGTCTGACTCTTTGTGACCCCATGGACTGCAGCACACCAGGCCTCCCTGTCCATCACCAACTCCTGAAGTCCACCCAATCCCATGTCCATTGAGTCGGTGATGCCATCCAACCATCTCATCCACTGACATCCCCTTCTCCTGCCCTCAATCTTTTCCACCACAAGGTCTTTTCAAATGAGTCAGCTCTTCACATCAGGTGGCCAAAGTATTGGAGTTTCAGCTTCAACATCAGTCCTACCAATGAACACCCAGGACTGATCTCCTTTAGGATGGACTGGCTGGATCTTCTCGCAGTCCAAGGGGCTCTCAAGAGTCTTCTCCAACATCATAGTTAAAAAGCATCATTTCTTCAGTGCTCAGCTTTCTTTATAGTCCAACTCTCACATCCATACATGACCGCTGGAAAAACCATAACCTTGACTAGATGGACCTTTGTGGACAAAGTAATGTCTCTGCTTTTGAATATGCTATCTAGGTTGGTCATAACTTTCCTTCCAAGGAGTAAGTATCTTTTAATTTCATGGCTGCAATCACGATCTGCAGTGATTTTGGAGCCCAGAAAAACAAAGTCAGCCACTGTTTCCAATTTCCGCATCTATTTCCCATGAAGTGATGGGACCGGATGCCATGATCTTCATTTTCTGAATGTTGAGCTTTAAGCCAACTTTTTCACTTTCCTCTCACTTTCATCAAGAGGCTTTTTAGTTCCTCTTCACTTTCTGCCATAAGGGTGGTGTCATCTGCATATCTGAGGTTATTGATACTTCTTCCAGCTTCCAGCTTCCCTGGTGGCTCAGAGGTTAAAGCGTCTGACTGCAAGGCGGGAGACCTGGGTTCGATCCCTGGGTCGGGAAGTTCTCCTGAGAAGGAAATGGCAACCCACTCCAGTATTCTTGCCTGGAGAATCCCAAGGACGGAGGAGCCTGGTGGGCTACAGTTCACGGGGTCGCAAAGAGTCGGACACGACTGAGCGATTTCACTTCACTTCACTTCACTTCCAGCAATTTTGATTCAAGCTTTTTCTTCCTCCAGCCCTGCGTTCCTCATGATGTACTATGCGTATAAGTTGAAGAAGCAAGGTGACAATATACAGCCTTGACATACTCCTTTCCTTATTTGGAACCAGTCTGTTGTTCCATGTCCAGTTCTAACTGTTGCTTCCTGACCTGCATACAGATTTCTCAAGAGGCAGGTCAGGTGGTCTGGTATTCTGATCTCTTTCAGAATTTTCCACAGTTTATTGTGATCCACACAAAGGCTTTGGCATAGTCAATAAAGCAGAAATAGATGTTTTTCTGGAACTCTCTTGCTTTTTCAATGATCCAGCAGATGTTGACAAATTGATCTCTGGTTCCTCTGCCTTTTCTAAAACCAGCTTGAACATCTGGGAGTTCACGGTTCTCATTTTCTGAAGCCTGGCTTGAAGAATTTTGAGCATTACTTTACTAGCATGTGAAATAGTGCAATCGTGCAGTAGTTTGAACCTGGGATATTAGGTCCATGAATCAAGGCAAGTTGGAAGTGGTCCCACAGATGGCAAGAATGAACATCGACATTCTAGGAATCAGCAAAATAAGTTGGACTGGAATGGTTGAATTTACCTCTGATGACCATTATATCTACTACTGTGGGCAGGAATCCCTTAGGAGAAATGGAGTAGCCACCATAGTCAACAAAAGAGTCTGAAATGTTCCCTTTGTATCTTTAATATTCTTGAAGAAATCTCTAGGCTTTCCCACTTGATTGTTTTCCTCTATTTCTTTGTGCTGATCACTAAAGAAGGCTTTCTTATCTCTCTGTGCTATTCTTTGAAACTCTGCATTCAAATGGTCATATCTTTCCTTTTCTCCTTTGCCTTTAGCTTCTCTTCTTTTCTCAGCTATTTTAAGGCCTTCTCAGACAAAAAATTTGCCTTTTTGCATTTGTTTTTCTCCGGGATGGTTGACCACTGCCTCCTGTACAATGTCACAATCCTCTGTCCATATTTCTTCAGGTACTCTATCCGTCAGATCTAATCCTTTGAATCTATTTGTCACTTCCACTGAAAGGGATATGATTTAGGTCATACATGAATGGTCTAATGATTTTCCCTTCTTTCCTCAATTTAAGTCTGAATTTGAGCCACAGTCAGCTCCCAGTCTTGTTTTTGCTGACTGTATAGAGCTTCTCCACCTTAAACTGCAAAGAATATAATCAATCTAATTTTGGTATTGACCATCTGGTGATGTCCATGTATAGAGTCGTCGCTTGTGTTGATGGAAGTGAGTGTTTGCTATGACTAGTGCACTCTTTTGGTAAAACTTTGTTAGCCCTTGTCCTACTTTATTTTGTACTCCAAGACCAAACATACCTGTTACTTCAGTATTTCTTGACTTCTTACTTTTGCATTCCAGACTCCTATGATAAAAAGGACACCTTTTTTGGTCTTAGTTTTAGAAGATCTTGTAGGTCTTCATAGAACAGTTCAACCTGCATTACTGGTTGAAGCACAGACTTGGGTTACTGTGATAATGAATGGTTTGCCTTGGAAATGGACAGAGGTCATTCTGTCATTTTGCAGATTGTACCCAAGTACTGCATTTCGGACCTTTTGTTGACTCTGAGGGCTAATCCATATCTTCTAAGGGATTCTTCCCATAATAGTAGATATAATGGTCATCTGAATTAAATTTACCCATTCCACTTCATTTTAGTTCACTGATTTCTAAAATGTCAATGTTCATCCTTGCCATCTCCTGTTTGACCATTTCCAAGTTACTTGATTCATGGACCTAACATTCAAGATTCCTATGCAATATTGTTCTTTAAACCATCGAACTTTACTTCCATCACCAGTCACATCCACAACTGGGCATTGTTTTCACTTTGCCTCTGTCTCTTCATTCTTTCTGGAGTTATTTCTCCACTTTCTCCAGTAGCGTATTGGGCACCTAATGACCTGAGGAGTTCATCTTTCTGTGTTGTATCTTTTTGCCTTTTCCTACTATTCATGAGGTTCTTATACCTCAATAAAAGTGGAGAAATAATTTTTTTAAATATCTCATTAAATTTTTATAATAGACTTTATTTTCAGAGCAATTTTAGGTTCACAGCATCATTGACTGGAAAGCATGGAGATTTTCCACATACTTCCTTTCCCCACACATGCAGATCCTCCCCATTAATGTTCACGAAAGTGTTACATTCTGCTGATGAACCTACATTGACATGCCATTACCCTCCATAGTCCATAGTTTACATTATCATTCACTCTTGGTGTTGTACATTCTATGGGTTTTGAAAAATACATGAAGACAGGCATCCATCTTTATGGTATCACAGAGAACAGCCTCACTAGCCTAAGACTCCTCTGTGCCCTGCCTTTTTATCCACCCCTCCCCACTAACCCTGAAAGCCACAGACTTTTTTTTTTTTTTTTTTTGCTGCCTTCATTGTTTTGCTTTTTCCAGAATGTCATAGAGTTGGAATCATACAGTATATATAACCTTTTCAGATTGCCTTCTTTCACTCAGTAACATGCATTTAAGTTTCTTCCACATCTTTTTATTTTAACATTGATCACTCATTTTTTTGTGTGTTGAATAATATTCCATCGTTCTCTTTCTCTCTCTACATATATACACATACTTGTTTGCTTGAACATAAGTTTTCGGCCCTTTTAGGTAAATATCAATTAGTGCAACTGCTGGGACATACAGCAAAAGTAGACATAGTTTTGTAAGAAACCACCAGACTCTCTTGGGAAGTAGCTATACCACTCACTTTGCATTCCTTGTAGCAGTGGATGAGAGATACTGTTGCTTACTGTTCTTACCAGTATTCGGTGATGTCAGTATTTTGAGTTTTGGTCATTCTAGATGTATGTGTTAAGTTGCTTCAGCTGTGTCCAACTCTGTGCGACCCTATGGACTCCAGCCTGCCAGGCTCCTTGTGCATGGAATTCTCCAGGCAAGAATACTGAAGTGGGTTGCCATGTCCTCCTCCAGGGGATCTTTCCAACCAAGGGATCGAACCCATGTCTCTTATGTCTCCTGCATTGGCAGGTGGGGTCTTTACCACTAACATCACCTAGGACGCCCCCTATAGCTGTCTTCAGTTCAGTTCATTAGCTCAGTCGCATCCAACTCTTTGCCACCCCATGAATCGCAGCACACCAGGTCTCCATGTCCATCACCAACTCCAGGAGTTCACTCAGACTCATGTCCATTGAGTCAGTGATGCCATCCAGCCATCTCATCCTCTGTTGTCCCCTTCTCCTCCTGCCCCCAACCCCTCCCAGCATCAGAGTCTTTTCCAATGAGTCAACTCTTCACATGATGTGGCCAAAGTGCTGGAGCTTCAGCTTTAGCATCATTCCTTCCAAAGAAATCCCAGGGCTCATCTCCTTCAGAATGGACTGGTTGGATCTCTTTGCAGTCCAAGGGATTCTCAAGAGTCTTCTCCAACACCACAGTTCAAAAGCATCAATTCTTCAGCACTCAGCCTTCTTCACAGTCCAACTCTCACATCCATACATGACTACTATAGATGTGTAGTGGTATTTAATTTTCATTTACCTGATAAAATTCCCTTGCATGTTCACATCTCTCCCTCAGTTCTGGCAGGAGCAGTCCTTTCCTCCCAGGGGCTCTGCCCTGTCCCACCTTGTGAGCCCCATGGGAAATGGATGGTGAGAAGTTGGATTCCTAGGCTGGGAAGGGAGAGGAAGAACTGTGCTGGGGGAGGGGCCTGGGGTCAGACCATGCACAGGGAGTGGCAGCCAAATCCTCCCCCACACTGTCTCTTGGGCAGTAGGTGGGGATTGGCGGGGTGAGGGTGGACACCAGAGGCCGGCACTGGTCCCTCTCCCAGCATCAGGCAAAGGAGAGAGCAGTCCAGGCCTCCTGGGCAAAGTGCTTGGTATCCACATCTTGGTCCTGGGTCAGTTCTTTTAGGATGGGTTTGACCTGGCTTGGAGGTGCACTGTTGTCCAGGATGGGGCCTGTCTTCTGTAGAGACTTGATCACATTGAAGCTGACAGACGTGATATATCTTTTCTTAGGCTTATTTGACATCTGTATATTTTCTTTGCTGAGGTATCTATTAAGATCTTTCACCCATTTTTAAGATTGGATTGCTTGCTTTTTTATTGTTGAATTCTAATAAGAGTCATTTATATATTTTCACTAAACAATTGTTATAGCAGATATACTTTTGAAAATATGTTCTTTCAATAATTTAATTTTTATAGCAATTCTGTCTTACAGATTTCTAATGTTCTTTTATCTAGGTCCTATAATTAAAAAGTAGCAGAATTAGAATTTGAAGTCATATCTATACCCTGGTCAAATGAGCCAAGGTAAAGTGAAGTAAAACCTAAGTCTGTTGCAGAGGTATTTTAACATCTCTCCAAAAATGAAGTAAGTAAGTAAGTAAGTAAAGTCACTCAGTCGTGTCCGACTCTTTGTGACCCCATGGACTGCAGCCCACCAGGCTCCTCAGTCCATGAGATTCTCCAAGCAAGAATACTGGAGTGGTTTGCCATTTCCTTCTCCAGGTGATCTTCCCGACCCAGGGATCGAACCCGGGTCTCCCACATTGGAGGCAGACGCTTTCACCTCTGAGCCACCAGTAAATAGATACAATTAAACATAATTGCTTTCTAAAATGATATCTAGTCTTACATTTTCAATATGTGAAAATCTGCCTTTTGATAAAGGTATATTTTAAATATATATATATATATATAATAAAATGCATTTTAAAATATCTTTGAAGGAGGAAAAATGTAGACTCTATGAACTGAAAGTCCTAAGAATGCAAGAACACAATTTTATGTGATTATAGCAATTAAAGGAGACTAACAGTATGGCATTTAAATGCAAAATCACATTTTAATATGACTGGAGGGGAATCTGTGTGCTGTTGGTACATGGGAGCCAGTGGTGATTTATAGATAGTGCCATGATCCTTGAACGTCTGGTCCCACTTCAGACAGCTAACATCAAGGTTCAATATCAGCTTTATTTGCTTGTTTAAGAAAACTAATTAGATTCACAGCATAAAGCAGCTTAGTGTTGGAACCCAAGATGCTTAAGAAAATATAGTGGTAGAGGTGAAACACAGTCACTATGTGCTTTTCAGCTCTGCTCATTCAATCTGGAAAACAAATAAAGGGAAAATTTCTCTATTAATGCAACAAGATCCATTAAATATACCAAAAAAAAAAAAAAAGGTGGAGGAAAACCCTCAAGAAACCATAAGCTGTTCAATAGTTAGATCTGACTCAATGTCAGTCACTTCAGAACTTAGCACATTACAAGGAAGCTTGGCAAATTGCTCATGGAAACACATACACACACATACAGGCATGCAAACACCCCTAACACTGTGCCACAAACATATAGCCATTGAATGAAACTGAATAATATCTTTGAAAAGCCAATAAAATTTGAGCTGCAGGCAAGTAACTGAAACCAAAATAGGAATGAACCTCTCACCTGGAAATTGAGAAAAAATAATTTTAAATAAAGGGCCTGAAACTGCAGCCCAAATAACCTTTCCTGGGAACATCTTGATACAAATAATGAAGTAAGGATTACAATAGTAACTAAAGAGAATTTAAGAGAATATCCCCCAAAAGAAGAAAGAGATGTCAGGTAACCAAATTATATTTTTCTTATTTTTATATAAACACAGTATAATATTGTAGTAGATTAATGGAGGCTACAAATTCTTTGGCAGTCCATGCACTGAGAGCCACAGCTTCACTCTCCTCTTGAATCTGCAGTAAAGGAGATCCAGGTAATTCTGTGCCAACTTTAGATGTGTCAATGACCTTGGGACTCTGCAGCACAAGTAGAAACCAAAAAGGCTGGGAGAAGGTATTAATGAGGACTAGAAGAGTGAGGGAATTGTTAAGCCAGGACTTCAGTGTTCCTTTTATTTCACCTTTTGGGAATAAGATTACCTACTTCAATCTTGCAAATATCTTTTGCATTCCTTGCTACTCTATATGGCATGCAAGTGGCAAATAATATGTCCCTTCATGTCACCGGTCTATAGGTCAACTGATGCCATAACCAAAGAGTTGCATTTAAAAACTGGATCTTAGGTAATCTTATCTTAGACCTTGAGCCTGAGTTGATATTATAATGAGATAAGAATTTGGAGGGCCTCACAGGAAATAAATATATTTTGCATGTGGTGGGAATATAAATGCTTTGTTGCCATAGGGAAGACTGAAATGAATAAAAGATGGATGGAATTTGTTTTTGTTATCCTCCCATTGACATGTTTTGTCTTCTATCCCTACGCGTAAATTTGATCTAGACTTGTAACTTGCTTTACCAGTATAACACTGCAGAAATGACGCTCTGGGACATCTCAGACTAGGTCATGAGGGTACTATGGCTTTTATGTAGGTCTCCTAAAACAATGTTTTGGAAGTTCTGAGACCTTAGGCTAAAGAGACTTTGTGTAAGGGCCCTTATGTAGAGAAGAGCCCAGATGAGTCAAGCTTTCCCAGTGATCCCCATCAAAGTGCTAGGCAGGTGAGTGAAGTAGTCTTCAACTCTCTTAACGATTCACCTGCCAGCCTTTGAATGATGCTAGCTGACACCTTGAGTGTGCAAGAATCATCTTCCTGTGTCGTACATGAATCCTTTAAAAAAATTAGGTGAAGCAAAGTGGTTGTTGTTTTCATTTGTTAAGCTTTGGAGCGGTTTATCATATCGCAATCTACAGTAGCTAACAGAATAATCATTCATTGTCCATTCTCCAGTGCGTTTTCTGAGTGAGTGGAGGAAGGCAAATCCCCCTGAAGTCTCCAATGAGGGAAGATGTACAATGCTGCAGAGTGCAATGTATGTGAGTGTGGTGTGAGGCAGCATGTTTTGGCTCCAATAAGAATGAAAAAAAAATTAAGAGATAGAAGAGTGAATGAATTAAAAATCAAATTGGTTTGGGATTCAGGTCTCAATTCTACCACTAATTACTTGTAATCACTGGTTTAGCCAGTAAAATTGGACCTCCTTGCAAGGTTTAGCAATGATCCTCTCACTATCCTTGTCCCATCAAAAAGTCTCCATTGTGCTGTGAACAAAGGGCCACCATTGTTCTGGGTTTCATTAAGTAAGGATTAGCACACCGGCTTTGCAGCAGGAGGGAAAAAAGAAGGCATACATTTCTTAGTTTTCCTTTAGTGTGGTTCTTTTTGCTCATTTATGCTTTTAACCTGTTTGCCAAATGATGGAAGGTAAATGTCCTGAAGCCAAAGGCTGTGAGAATCCCTTAGTTTTAAGAGCTTATACAGGAGCGTGCACAGTCCCCCATTTCAGGTGTAGAATTAATCACAAACCTGTGGACAGTCACCTTGCTCATCGTGCTAACTTGCTACCAGTCTATCCTCTGAGTGGAGACCTAGGTCTCTAAGACAACACCTTCCTGATGAGTTCACATCATCCATACTTCTGTTTCTCTACCTCTCTTTTCCAGAAGCTTCTCAGTCCTTGCAAACAAAATAATGGAGTGGGCTCACTGTGAAGCTTCTGCCACGAGTTGGAGAGGAGCCACTTCTGACGTGCAGATCCTCATCCAGTTTCATCAGTTCAGGCAGTGCCCTCATTTTATACTGGTGTTGAGAGACACATGGGCTGCATCAGCTTAGCTGGGACACTGCAGGAAATACATCATTACTTAATTTATTGGGCTTCAGTTTTAATTTTCCTGCTAAAAATATAAATAAATATATATCACAGAATTTTTTTTATTGGAGTATAGTTGATTTACAATTTTGTGTTAGTTTCTGGTGTACAGCAAAGTAATTAAAATGTTATATATCTATGTGTATATATATGTATGTATGTATGTATACTGTGCTGTGCTTAGTAGCTCAGTCATGTCCAACTCTTTGTGACCCTCTGAACTGTAGCCCGTCAGGCTCCTCTGTCCATGGCGATTCTCCAGGAAAGAATACTGGAGCGGGTTGCCATGCCCTCCTCCATATATGTACGTATATACACACACATATATACATTCCTTTTCATATTCATTTCCATTTGGTTTACTATGGATTATTGAATATAGTTTCCTGTGCCATATACTGGAACCTTCCTATTTATCTCTTTTATATGTAATAGTTTGTATCTGCTAATCCCAAACTCCTAATTTACCCCTCCCCTTTCTCCTTTTCCCTTTGGTAAACATGTTTTTTCTGTATGATCACAGAATTTTTATTATGATTAAATAAGATAGTGTAGAAAGCGGTTACTTGTGCGCACGTGGCACTCACGTTGCAATAAATAGGAGACGTATAGCAGAGGATATTTATTGTGACAATGAAGGTAATCTTAATGTCAGTACCGATTCTGTGCTTTTTCTGTTGCCCTGTTCTGAGTACCAGGTATATATTAAGTCATTTAGACCGTATAGTTGTACTGAGAAGTTACTCTTATTATTATGTTGAGTTTAATATGAGAAAAAATGTGTATATACAAATTAAACAACACACCCAGGAGCTGCTGCTGGTGGTAACTAGGATGGAGGTGAAGGGAATAGGTAAGGAGAGAAAGGGAAGGAAAAAAGGAGATGAAGGAGACAGGAAAGAATGAAAGGGAACTAGGATGCACAGTGTCAATCATCAACTGTATTTCTAGACTCACAGAATAGGAATCTCTATTTCGACAGTCAATGAAATTTTAAAAGATACAAAAGTTTATTTTGGCTTCTATTTTTTAAATTGGCTTTTATTGGAGTATAGTTGTATTACAGTGTTGCTATGCAGCAAAATGAGTCAACCATACATAAATGTATATACTTTTTTTGGATTTCCTTCTCATTCAGGTCACCACAATGCATTGAGTTCCCTGTGCTATACGGTATGTTCTAATTAGTTATCCATTTTATATATAGCAATATATAGTATCGCTATCACGGCTTACCTGATAGTTCAGTTGGTAAAGAATCTGCCTGCAATGCAGGAGACCTCGGTTCAATTCCTGGGTCAAAAAGTTCTGCTGAAGAAGGGATAAGCTACCCACTTCAGTACTCTTGGGCTTCCCTTGTGGCTCAGCTGGCAAAGATTCACCTGCAATATGGGAGACTTTGTTCCTATCCTTGGGTTGGGAAGATCCCCTGGAGAAGGGAAACGCTACCCACTCCAGTATTCTGTCCTAGAGAATTCCATGGACTGTATAGTCCATGGGGTCAAAAAAAGTCAGATATGACTGAGCGACTTTCACTTTCAGTGTATGTGTATCAATCTTAATCTCCCAGTTCCTCCACTTCCTCTTCCCTCTTGGTATCCATATATTTGTTCTCTACATCTGTGTCTTTATTTCTGCTTTTTGTATAAGATAATCTATAATATTTCCTAAACTCAAAATATATGTGTTAAACATACAATATTTGTCAGCTTCTAGTTTTGAAAACAAAGATAAGGGGTAAGGATATACACCTCTATGGTTAAAGGTCTTGCTTTACAAATATTTGAGCATGCTTACATTGTCCTGCTTTATCAGAATTCATTTGGACAAACAGAAAATGTAACCAAGTAACCATAGGAAACCAAAGAAATCACATTTAGAATTTGGTAAAGAGTGGAATGAATTTGAATTTTCTTTGCTGCTGGAGCTGTAATTATAGGTTTTAACTACCTGCTGGAGGTTACAAAGGTGAAGAGAATGAAATGGTTCAGCGTGAGATTAAAAAAAAAAAATTATCATTGAGCAGGGTGCCAGAAAATGTTTATATAAGAAACAATCATTCTTATTAACTTTCATCTGAGGCAATTTCATAACTGATCTCAAAATATAAGTGATAAAATAATGTTTGCACTTCTCCTGGAATGAAAACCCCCTTTAAGAACAGGGATCTCTGTAATTTGTCATGAAGAAAACTCTCCCCCAACGTTCATCCCCTCTCTGCACTATTTCAAAGAAAATCAAACTATTATAAGCATTGCAAGAGCTAATTTTTTTTGTTAGAACAAAATTTCCTAAAATTAAGTCAGCAGGTTAATTATGTCAGTAAGAATCATTTAGGGATGTAAATATCACATTATAAATAAAAGATTCTCAGATTCCAACAAAGACAGCTACATAGAATCTGGTTTTGCATCCCAGGGATCTGCATTTTTAGTAAGCAGTCCAGGTGATTTTATTTTGTTCAGTAAAATCTGAGAATCAAATTAACACAATGCATTTTTCTAGGGTAATCAAAACTTTATTTTTTATTTTTTTATTTCAGTGCAGCTTTCTGAACATAATTTTGGCTTTCCAAATGGTTATCACTAATGAACTGAAATTATTTCCCTGTCTTAGAAACACTGTCTTTCCACTACAAGGTAATCTTTAAGGTTTGAGAACAAGTCAGCTTTCTTAACTTCTCCATGTTGGGAACAAATGTTTAGAAACTCTTGGAACAAGAAACAGGGGTATTGATACTTCTAGATTTGGGTTCAAAGCACATTTGAATATCTCCTGAACACCAGCAAAGATCTGCTTCCCCCAAGTGCAGTAGAAGAGAACTAAACAAGGTTTATCTGCAAAGATAATCAAGTTTAATCACCCTGCTTCTGAATCAGAAGTCTGTTTCCCTAAATCACTAAATCTAAAGAAGGAGGGATCTGATTTTACATTAATATTGTATAAAACTACAATTTATATTTTATATGTTAATATTCTTTCTCTCCTCACTAGATCTAGGAACATCCTATAACTTCTGGAAAGAAAAATTATGAATATCAATTTACTTTCATTTTATTTGCAAGGACACTTTTTTTTTAAGTGAGATGGTAGAAATCATCATGATATGGTCTTGAATGACACGTATTAGTTGCTCAATCGTGTCCAACTCTTTGCAATCCCATGGACTGTAGCCTGCCAGGTTCCTCTGTTCATGGGGTTTTTCAGACAAGAATACTGGAGTGGGTTACCATTCTTTTCTCCAAAGGCTCTTTCTGACCCAGGAATTGAACCCGAATCTTCTGCATTGCAGACTGATTCTTTACAGTCTGAGCCACTAGGGAAGCCCAAAGAAGAACTGACATAAATAACATAATAAGGCTTGAATATTGAGGAGGGGGCCAGACAAATAGGTTGAAGTTACAGGAAGGTAGATTTTAGATCAGTGAAAGAAAGAGAAGTCCAGAAGTCTAAAGTGACAAATACTAGAATGAGCTGTGACAGTTACTGAAATTATAGTCCTTTAAAATTAAAGACAACTATAGAACAAAGAAGTGGTGTTAGAATGCTGTTATATGAAGTAAAAACAGGTACTGTGTCTCTTAGCTATTACTCAACCAGCCATGCTATTTCCTTTACCTCATTGGGTAAGGCAGAAGCCAGATAGCTTCTCCTCTCAAATAAGGTAATGGAAATAACATGCCTGGTTGGGCAATAGCTAAGAGGGTACCTGGTTTTACATCATATAACAGCATTCTAACACCACTGCCTCATTCTATAGTTGTCTTTTCTCTAATTTTATTGGAGTATATTTGATTTACAATGTTGTTTTAGTTTCTGCTATACAACAAAGTGATTCAGTTATACATGTACATATATCCACTCTTTTTAAGATGCTATTCCTACATAGGTCATTAGAGTATTGAGTATAATTCCTCGTAGGATACAGTATGTTCCTATTATTTATTTATATATAGTAGTTTTGTTCAGTCCAACTCTTTGCAACCACATAAACTGCAGTACACCACACTTCCCTATCCTTCACCATCTCCCTGAGTTTGCTCAAACTCACGTCCATTGAGTCAATGATGCCATCCAGCCATTTCATCCCCTCTTGCCCCCTTCTCCTCTTGCCTTCAATCTTTCCCAGCATCAGATTATTTTCCAATGAGTTGGCTTTTCACATCAGGTGGCCCAAATATTGCAACTTCAGCATCAGTCCTTCCAGTGAATATTCAGGTATTTCCTTTAGGATTGACTGGTTTGATCTCCTTGCTGTCCAAAGGAATCTCAAGAGCCTTCTGCAACACCGCAGTTCAAAGGCATCAATTCTTCAGCACTCAGCCTCCTTATGGTCCAACTCTTACATCCGTACATGACTACTGGAAAAACAATAGCTTTGACTATATGGACCTTTGTTGGCAAACTGATGTCTCTGCTTTTTAATACCCTGTCTAGGTTTGTATGGAGAAGGCAATGGCAACCCACTCCAGTACTCTTGCCTGGAAAATCCCATGGATGGAGGAGCCTAGTAGGCTGCAGTCCATGGGGTCACTAAGAGTCAGACATGACTGAGCAACTTCACTTTCACTTTTCATTTTCATGCATTGGAGAAGGAAATGGCAACCCACTCCAGTGTTCTTGCCTGGAGAATCCCAGGGACGGGGGAGCCTGGTGGGCTGCCATCTCTGGGGTCACACAGAGTCAGACACGACTGAAGCGACTTAGCAGCAGCAGCAGCAGGTTTGTCATAGCTTTTCCTCTAAAGGGCAAGTGACATGTCAGTCTTAGTCTCCAGATTTATCCCTCCCACCTTCTTCTTTCCCCTTTAGTAACCATAATTTTATTTTCTATGTCTGTGACTCTATTTTTGTTTTTAAAATAAGTTTATTTGTATGACTTTTTGATTCTACATAATGGTTGTCTTAAAAAAACACACAATTGTTTGCCATCTTCCTTCTACTTTTTGTGGGTCTGAGCTTTAGAAGGTAAGCTTCAGAGACATGATGAACACATTGGGACAGAGGTGAAAAATGTTTACTACGTTTCTTGATAGCTTATGTATTGTTCACCAGCTGTGACATTTTAATCAATCTCAGTCTCTTCACAGGCACTCACTCAGTTCAGTTCAGTTCAGTTGCTCATTTGTGTCTGACTCTTTCAAACCCCATGTATTGCAGCACGCCAAGCCTCCCTGTACATCACCAACTCCCAGAGTTTGCTCAAACTCATGTCCGTCGAGTTGGTGATGCCATCCAGCCATCTCATCCTCTGTTGTCCCCTTCTCCTCCTGCCCCCAATCCCTCCCAGCATCAGAGTCTTTTCCAATGAGTCAACTCTTCGCATGAGGTTGCCAACGTATTGAAGTTTCAGCTTTAGCATCAGTCATTCCAATGAACACCCAGGACTGATCTGCTTTAGGACGGACTAGTTGGATCTCCTTGCAGTCTGAGGTACTCTCAAGAGTCTTCTCCAACACCACACTTAAAAGCATCAATTCTTCAGTGCTCAGCTTTCTTCTTAATCCAACTCTTACATCCATACATGACTACTCGAAAAACTATAGCCTTGACTAGATGAACCTTTGTGGATAAAGTAATGTCTCTCCTTTTTAATATGCTATATAGGTTGGTCATAGCTTTCCTTTCAAGGAGTAAGTGTCTTTTAATTTCATGGCTGCAGTCACCATCTACAGTGATTTTGGAGCCCAAAAAGATAAAGTCTGACACTGTTTACACTGTTTCCCCATCTATTTCCCGTGAAGTGATGGGATCAGACACCATGATCTTTGTTTTCTGAATGCTGAGCTTTAAGCCAACTTTTTCACTCACCTCTTTCATTTTCATCAACAGGCTTTTTAGTTCCTCTTCACTTTCTGCCATAAGGGTGGTGTCATCTGCATATCTGAGGTTATTGATACTTCTTCCAGCAATCTTGATTCAAGCTTATTCTTCCTCCAGCCCTGCGTTCCTCATGCTGTACTATTCATATAAGTTAAATAAGCAAGGTAACAATAGGCAGCCTTGACATACTCCTTTTCTTATTTGGAACCAATCTGTTGTAACATGTCCAGTTCTAACTTTTGCTTCCTGGCCTGCATACAGGTTTCTCAAGAGGCAGGTCAGGTGGTCTGGTATTCCCGTCTCTCTCAGAATTTTCCACAGTTTATTGTGATCCACACAGTCAAAGGTTTTGGCATAGTCAATAAAGCAGAAATAGATGTTTTTCTGGAACACTCTTGCTTTTTCCATGATCCAGCGGATGTTGGCAATTTGATCTCTGGTTTCTCTGCCTTTTCTAAAACCAGCTTGAACATTATTTGCCATCAAATATTAGACTGCCCTAATCACTAAAAGTAAAAATGTGTGAAATAAATATAATTATGAGTAAGTTTTGTATTTACATGAATGCCAATCTAATTCACCTGACTTTAAAAAAGCTAAAATAAATGCATTAAAATATAGGGTTATCTTAAAATTTATATGAAAACTTTTGAAAAAAATTATCATAAAACAACTTGATGCATGTTGATTAAATGTATAGCAAAGTTTAAGCTCATAAGAGAGGCTTAAAATTGGATTTCTAAGTTTAAATAAGGACCCCATGCCCGAGGGGCGGCGGCCAAGAGGACCTACCCCGTGGCCGAGGTCAGGGGCGGTGGCTGAGAGTAGCAACCTCATGTCCAAGGAGCGGTGGCTGCGTGGGCACAGGAGGGCCTAGAGGAGCTACTACACATTGAAGGTCAGGAGGGGTGGCAGTGAGGAGATACCCCTCGTCCAAAGTAAGGAGCAGCGGCTGCGCTTTTCTGGAGTAGCCATGAAGAGATACTTCATGTCCAAGGTAAGAGAGACTCAAGTAAGATGGTAGGTGTTGCAAGAGGGCATCAGAGGGCAGACACACTGAATCACAGAAAACTAGTCAATCTAATCACACTAGGACTGCAGCCTTATCTAACTCAATGAAACTAAGCCATGCCCTGTGGAGCAACCCAAGATGGGCAGGTCATGGTGGAGAGGTCTGACAGAATATGGTCCATTGGAGAAGGGAATGGCAAACCACTTCAGTATTCTTGCCTTGAGAACCCCATGAACAGTATGAAAATGCAAAATGATAGGATACTGAAGGAGGAACTCCCCAGGTCAGTAGGTGCCCAATATGCTACTGGAGATCGGTGGAGAAATAACTCCAGAAAGAATCAAGGGATGGAGCTAAAGCAAAAACAATACCCAGCTGTGGATGTAACTGGTGATAGAAGCACAGTCCAATGCTGTAAGAGCAATATTGCATATGAATCTGAAATGTTAGGTCTATGAATCAAGGCAAATTGGAAGTGGTTAAACAGGAGATGGCAAGAGTGAACGTCGACATTCTAGGAATCAGCAAACTAAAATGGACTGGAATGGGTGAATTTAACTCAGATGACCATTATATTTACTACTGTGGGCAAGAATCCCTGAGAAGAAATGGAGTAGCCATCATGGTCAACCAAAGATTCCAAAATGCAGTGCTGCTGCTAAGTCACTTCAGTCGGTCCGACTCTGTGCAACCCCATGAACTGCAGCCAACCAGGTTCCTCCATCCATGGGATTTTCCAGGCAAGAGTGATGGAGTGGGGTGCCATTGCCTTCTCCCCAAAGTACAGTACTTGGATGCAATCTCAAAAACGACAGAATGATCTCTGTTCATTTCCAAGGCAAACCATTCAATATTACAGTAATCCAAGTCTATGCCCCAACTAGTAATGCTAAAGAAGCTGAAGCTGAACGGTTCTATGAAGACCTACAAGACCTTTTAGAACTGACACTCAAAAAAAAGATGTCCTTTTCATTATAGGGGACTGGAATACAAAAGTAGGAAGTCAAGAAACACCTGGAGTAACAGGCAAATTTGGCCTTGGAATACAGAATGAAGCAGGGCAAAGGCTAATAGAGTTTTGCCAAGAAAATGTTTTGCCAAGAAATAGCAAACACCCTCTTCCAACAACACAAGAGAAGACTCTACACATGGACATCACCAGATGGTCAAGACTGAAATCAGATTGATTATATTCTTTGAAGCCAAAGATGGAAAAGCTCTATACAGTCAGCAAAAACAAGATCCGGAGGTGACTGTAGCTCAGATCATGAGCATATTATTGCCAAACTCAGACTTAAATTGAAGAAAGTAGGCAAAACCACTAGACCATTCAGGTATGACCTAAATCAAATCCCTTATAATTATACAGTGGAAATGAGAAAGATTTAAGGGCCTAGATCTGATAGAGTGCTTGATGAACTATGGATGGAGGTTCGTGACATTGTACAGGAGACAGGGATTAAGACTATCCCTATGGAAAAGAAATGCAAAAAAGCAAAATGGCTGTCTGGGGAGGTCTTACAAATAGCTGTGAAAACATGAGAAGCAAAAAGTAAAGGAGATATTTAAAAAAAAAAAAAAAGGAAAGATATAAGCATCTGAATGGAGAGTTCCAAAAAATAGCAAGAAGAGATAAGAAAGTCTTCCTCAGCAATCAATGCAAAGAAATAGAGGAAAACAACAGAATGGGAAAGACTAGAGATCTCTTCAAGAAAATTAGAGATACTAAGGGAACATTTCATGCAAGGATGGGCTCGATAAAGGACAGAAATGGTCTGGACCTAACAGAAGCAGAAGATATTAAGAAGAGGTGGCAAGAATACACGGAAGAACTGTACAAAAAAGATCTTCACGACCAAGATAATCATGATGGTGTGATCACTCATCTAGAGCCAGACATCCTGGAATGTGAAGTCAAGTGGGTCTTAGAAAGCATCACTATGAACAAAGCTAGTGGAGGTGATGGAATTCTAGTTGAACTTCAACTTCTATGCATAGTACATCATGAGAAACACTGGGCTGGAAAAAGCACAAGCTGGAATCAAGATTGTCAGGAGAAATACCAATAACCTCAGATATGCAGATGACACCACCCTTATGGCAGAAAGTGTAGAGGAACTGAAAAGCCCCTTGATGAAAGTGAAAGTAGAGAGTGAAAAAGTTGGCTTAAAGCTCAACATTCAGAAAACGAAGATCATGGCATCTGGTCTCATCACTTCACAGGAAATAGAAGGCGAAACAGTGGAAACAGTATCAGACTATCTTTTGGGGCTCCAAAATCACTGCAGATTGTGACTGCAGCCATGAAATTAAAAGACACTTACTCCTTGGAAGAAACGTTATGACCAACCTAGATGGCATATTGAAAAGCAGAGACATTACTTTGCCAACAAAGGTCCATCTAGTCAGGCTATGGTTTTTCGAGTAGTCATGTATGGATGTGAGAGTTGGACTGTGAAGAAGGCTGAGCGCCGAAGAATTGATGCATTTGAACTGTGGTGTTGGAGAAGACTCTTGAGAGTCCCTTGGACTGCAAGGAGATCCAACCAGTGCATTCTAAAGGAGATCAGTCCTGGGTGTTCTTTGGAGTGACTGATGATAAATCTGAAACTCCAGTACTTTGGCCACCTCATGCAAAGAGTTGACTCATTGGAAAAGACTCTGATGCTGGGAGGGATTGGGGGCAGGAGGAGAAGGGGATGACAGAGGATGAGATGGCTGGATGACATCACTGACTTGATGGACGTGAGTTTGAGTGAACACTGGGAGTTGGTGATGGACAGGTGGCCTGGCATGCTACGGTTCATGGGTCACAAAGAGTAGGACACAACTGAGCCACTGAACTGAAGTTTAAATAATCTCTTAAATGAGTAGAAATTCAGAGACATTTTAACTTCAAAATAAATACAATTAAACATCTAATTAATTATTTGGTATTTTTTGTGTGTGTTGGTTAAATTTGTGATGTATATACATTTGTGACATAAACTATTATTACAGGAAATTTTTTAAATGCAAGATTTTAAAAAACAACCTAGTGAGAACAATTTCTAGTTTAGGTTACTCCAAAGGGAATTTTGTTGCACTTTATTGAAATAAGACTTTCTTCAGAGAATTTTAAAATGTTTTGAACATTTTGTGAAATAAGAAGTACATTTGAATAAACACTATTTTTAAAGAGCCAAAATTTCCACTTGTATCCATGCCCTGAAAGTATGGGATATCTCATTTTAGAATCTGGATTTCTGAAAATATGCAACTAGATATATCATTTTTGTATTTTTTAACATTATAATTTTTAAGAGACAAAGTTATTTTACACCCTTTCAAATATATATGAATGATATACACAGTTTGATTCTGGAGCAGTATAACGGGGTGTGTGTGTGTGTGTGTGTGTGTGTGTTTTAGCAATTCAAACTTCTGAGTTCTTTACTTTCAATATGAATTTATTTGCTACTATTCTTACTAGCTCATAATGTGAATAAGTTCATGCTTATAAAAATCTGTACACACAGACTCAAGATCTCCTTTCTCAAATATTATCAGCTTTTAAATGTTTAAGGCTATATCATAACATATGATCTATTCTTTTTCTCTAGAACCTGTGATCTAATTTTTTCCACATAAGAATTTTTCAAAAATAAAAATAAAACCCCACCCACTCTCATTTAAAATAAATATTGTATTATACCCACTCTCATTTAAAATAAATATTATATTATAAAGTTTATTACCTTAAAAATAATTTTATATCAAAAATAAATCAAATTAATATAGAAGAGATTGCATAATGAAACTCCATTTACCTATTATTCCATTTTGGTAAGTATACAAGGATTTCTCCATATTCTTAAGCTACTACTTTCCTTTCTTTTTAGAAAACTGTTTTTCAGTATTTGAAATTCAGTTCAAGCTTCTTAGCATTTAACTCCTACTTAAGTGAGTACATATCTGTTTATATATGAAATATTTATCTATTATCTATCATATGTATTATAAAACTTGAAAAGAAATTTTGTTAGACAACAAAAATGCCATTATGACACCTGCTGCTGAGGCTGTTGCTGCTGCTAAGTCGCTTCAGTCATGTCTGACTTTGTGCTATCCCATAGATGGCAGCCCACCAGGCTCCTCCATCCCTGGGATTCTCCAGGCAAGAACACTGGAGTGGGTTGCCATTGCCTTCTCCAATGCATGAAAGTAAAAAGTGAAAGTGAAGTCACTCAGTCGTATCCGAATCTTAGCGGCCCCATGGACTGCAGCCTATCAGGCTCCTCTGTCCATAGGATTTTCCAGGCAAGAGTACTGGAGTGGGGTGCCATTGCCTTCGCCATTATGACACCTAATATGCTTAATAACTCCACTATTGGGGATCTTTGGCTCAACAAGATACATTTACAAGAACTAAAGAGTTATAATTAGTATGGACATATATAAGGAGAGAAAACAGAACATGCTAGCAGGGCAGAAGTCCTCACAGCAGTCCATACAGGTCAGGAGCTGCTCTCTGTGCCCTACCCTAAGTGTCCTCTAGCATATGAGGCCACATTGGTGGGAACTGGAGCCATACGAAGAAGCTCTGTATACCGGGGGATCCCAGCTAAAAGACACTTCACTCAAGCAAAACCAAAGCTCTGCTTTCCCACAAGCTGTTTACAATCGACTCCTAGACCTCTTCGATGAGATGCAGGCTACCAATCTGTGTGACTTTACTATTAAGCAGTATTGCCAAAACAGAACTGATATTTCATTTTTCCTGGGCTTCCAGGAAAGTAGAGCTAGAAGTATCTTGAGCAAAGGTCAATTTTTTCATGTAAAAGGGTAAAAGGATTGGCGACCCTTTACTCAAAGTCCACCTCCAAACACTAATCCCTTTGACATATAAAAACTGAGTCAATACACATTTGACATCACGATTTGAGCTATGTAAAGGGTATTAGTATCTTCTCCATCCCCTAATCACTGGATTGTTTGTGCGGAGGGATAATTAATATTATAGAACCTACCAATGTCTTTTATATCCTGATGTTTATAAGGAAATTTTACATTAAAAATTAAAGTGTATGATACAGCAAGCAGAGAGAGTAAATCTTTTGGTTTTAGTCTCTTTATCAAATGTCTTCCAAATGTAACAGGATAAATGTGATGTTTTATCAAATCTGAAGGCACACTGTTAGCCCCATCAAAACAAAAATGTTGTTCTTCTGGTTCGGCATTTTTGTTTTGATGGGGCTAACAGTGTGCCTTCAGATTTGACGAAACATCAGATTTAAAACTCAAACTAAAATCCCAACCTGTACACTGGGTGTAGGGTTACATGAGTGTGCAAACTCAGGGTTCGAGATTACTCTGCAGGTGCAGTGTTGGCACTCCTGAACTTAGCAGTAGAAGCTTCCACACAGCTATAGAAATGCCTCCATATTACTGTCATCACCATCCTTAATGCCCAAGATGTAGTTGGGTTGCATGCTGTGCTGAGGGATTGACATGCTCCACAAAGGGACATCTCTGCAGTATCAGAATTTTGGCAAGTTGCCACCAATGCTGCTGAAGCCCCTTTGGATGTGCAGCTGCTATGCAGCCTTCTTAGCATCTTGCTCTAGCACACTGAACTTCTGCTTTCATTTACTGATCCTCAGCCCTGAAGGGCTCACCAACATGTCTCAGTATAAAGTGGAGCCTGTGTGCAATCATGACAGCCCTGACCCCTCGACCTGACTGCAGTCACAGTCACAGACGGTGGGGATTTTCTGCAGACTTGAGTGTCTGGTTTGTCTCCTCATTGAGGCATCAGCGCATGGTTTTTTATGTATCTACTATAATCTCCACAAATGACACTGGCCCATTTGCATCAGTCCAATAGCAGAATTATACCTTCCACACAAACTATCACTGAATTACTGGTCAAGACAGCATCAAGGTTGATTGGGGGAAGTGGGCAGTATTTCTTCTCAGTAAAAAAATTGCCTCACTCCTGTTCTCCGTAGTACCCAATACAAGAAAGTGTATTATTTGTCCCATGTTGTAAGAATTTTATTATCAATAGTAGACGAATTGACTCCCAACCTTGGGCATCAGTCTTATAAAAGTTTCCAGTATATTTTTTGCTAATTATATCTTAGCCAAACTTGGTCAGGTGTCTGAAATCGAACTCACTGCTGATACTTCTCAGTGGTATGATTCACTTTGGGTAGCCTTGGCTCAATTAGACAGTCAAACTCAAAAAAATCAAGTGCACCCATGGACAGAACCACAGTATAATAGTAATGAAAGCCCTTCAATCAAAATGGATTAATGAGAGTTTCTTCAGTGGTTGTTCTCAAGAGTAAAAACCATACTTAAGGGGCTGTTTTCTTTGTCTCTTGCTTTGTAAAAGCACAAGTGAAAGGGGGCAATTCACACGAATGGAAACAAAAGCTACCTGCTTAGAAATCCCATGTTCCAAATATAAGATAATTTTGTAACATTTTGCATATGCAAGCCCTAGAGTCCTGAAAAAGAAAACATCCAGTCACAAGAGTAACCTTATTTGAGGAATTTTGAAGTCTCTCTGTGGGTTTTTATACTTCATTCACAGTCTTTCCTGTTCATGTAAAGACTCTTTACCATGTATAATTTTTAGCAGAAGAAATGTTGCCTGGAAATACAGCTGACATTCTATCTTCATCCAGTTTTCAAGACAACAGAACTAGAAACACTTTAACCCAGAGTAACGTTTTTGTGTTAATGAAGATAATTTTGTAAGGCATTTCACAAAGCAGTTCATTTCTTAAAATTTTATATCCAGGCCATAATAATTTGTTTTCTTTTTGTCTCAGTAAGACAAGTAAAACCAAGTTTCTTACTCCAGAATTACAGACTCTATGCACTTTTATGATTTCTCAAGAACTGCTCTCCTCCTTGTTAACTGGTAGCCCACTATCTTACCATGATAGAGAGAATGAAGACCAATGTTATACTGATAAAACAATGTTGAACCTAGAGCTTAAGAATAACCCCTGACACTAGCCACTTCTAGTTATTGCAGAATTTAAATTCTGCTGCATAAAATGGCCATTTATTTCATTTGTCAGTCCCCACATTCAATATAAATATTAGATTCTCTCATCTTTAGAGTCCTATGAGGAATTGCTTTTTACTAAAGTCAGCTATTAATTGTACTTTTTAAAATTGAATATACTTCACATAGAATATTATATTAGTGTACTGCATAATGAGTTCATATTTGCATACATTATGAAATGATCACCGTGAGGGGTCTAGTAACCATCTGTCCCCATAGAAAATTGTTATGCTATTGATCATGTTCCTTATGCTGTGTATTACGTCCCCATGACTTATTTGTTCTCTGTGTGGCGGTTTTACCTCTTAATTCCCTTTATGTATTTCACGCTCCTACTCTCCTCCACTCGGGCAACCACTGATTTGTTCTTTGTATCTGTGAGTCTGTTTTTGTTTTGTTTCTCAGATTCCACATGTCAGTGAATCTATATGGTATTTGTCTTTGTCTGACTTATTTCACCTAGGATAATACCTTCTAGATTCATCTATATTCTTGCAAATGACCAAGATTCCATTTTTTAATGGCTGAGTAATATATGTGCATATATACCACCGCATCTTTATTCATTTATTGATCGGTGGACACTTAGATTGCTTTCATTCTTGGCTGTTGAAAATAATATGATAGTGAACATTTATGTGCACATATCTTTTTACCTATTTTTTTTCCTTTGAGTAAATACCCAGAAGTGAAATTGCTATCAGTTCTGTTTTTAATTTTTTGAAGAACCTCCATACTGTTTTACCATAGTGGCTGCACCAATTTACACTCCCACAAAAAATGCATTATCAACAACACTTGTTTGCTGTCTTTTATTTGTTGTTATTTGTCGTCCTTCTGATAGATATGAGGTAATATCTACATTGTTAGTAGATACAGATTGTTATTTCTACATTGTTATTTCTCTGATAAGTAATGATCATGAGCATTTTTCATGGGCCTATTGGCCATCTGTATAACTTTTTTAAGAAAAGTGTTCAACTTCTCTGCCCTTTGAAATTTTTTGAATGTTAAGTTGTATGAGTTATTTTTATTTTGAATATTAACTGTTTATTGGATACTTCCTTTGTAAATATCTATTCCCATTGAGTAGACAACTTTTTCATTTTGTTTCTTTCACTGTGTGAAAGTTTTTTAGTTTGATGTAGTCATATTTGTTTGCTTTTGCTTTTGCTTTTGTTTCCCTTGCCTAAGGAGGCAGATCCAAAAAGTAATGGTAAGATCAATGTCAAAAAGCACACTACTTATGTTTCTATCTAAGAACTTTATGGTTTTGAGATTTAACATTTAAGACTTAATCCATTTTTATGTTATTTCTGTTTATGGTGTAAGAGGGTAGTCTACTTTGACTCTTTTGCATGTAACTGTCCAGTTTTCCTAACACCATTTATTGAAGGGACTATCTTTTCCCCATTGCATATTTTTGTCTCCTTAATTGTATTAATAGATTAACTGACCATGTAAGCATGGGTTTATTTCTGGATTTTTTTTTTTATGAATTCTTTATTCTATTCCCCTGAACTGTGTGTCCATTTTTGTGTCTGAACCATACTGTTTTGATGACTATAGCTTTGTAATATGGTTTGAAATCAACACATGTGATACTTTCAGCTTTGTTTTTCTTTCTCGAGATAGCTTTGACTATTTGAAGTCTTCTCTGGTTCTGTAAAAATTTTGGAAATATGTGTTCTAGTTCTGTAAAAAAAAATCACTAATATTTTGACAGGGTTGCATTGACTGTATAGATCATTTGGGTAGTATGGTCATTTTTATAATACTAATTCTTACAATCCATGAGTACAGTATATCTTCCCATCTGCTTGTGACATCTTCAATTTCTTTTCTTACTGCCATATATTTTCTAAGTATTGATCATTTACTTCATTAGTAGAATTTATTCCCCTCCTATCTCATTCTGATTCAATCTGTATGTTTCTAGTTATGCAAAATATTTTCTGCTAGTCTTAAAGTTCTTCTCATAGACAGTTGAGCTCGGTAAATAATTGTAATATTGGTATGTCTGTGGTTAGAGGTGAGTTTAAGGTCTTCTTTGATATCTTGGCTACCTTTCTCTTCCCATTGAATTCTTGACAGCAAATAGAATCTAAAATTTATTGAAGGCATGTGTGTGAGTGTGTGAGCATGTGATTTTTTTTCCCCCTCTCCCTTAGGATTGTATTATATGTTCAGAATTGAGGTAAGTGGTGGAGGTATAAAAGTGGCTTAACAGGACTTATTCTCTGTACTTATGGATTGTAGGACTTAATGAAGTAATACAAAATTGAGTGGCATTTTACTCATGAGAGTTAAGGGGCTATCTGGAAAGTTTTCTTCTTTTGTATCTTTTGAGATTTCCATTATCATAATTTTGTGTGTTTTGTTTTTTTAACCACATTTCTTTTTGAGAAAACTAATTATCCTTGTGTTGCCTCCCTACTATTTGACCTAGTAGACTGAACTGTTCTCTCTTTTGATGATTTTTTTCTTCACTTTAACTTTGAGAGAGATCCTCTCTATGTTACTCATTTTACTCTTTGTGACATCCATATTAACTATGCCATTCCTTCGTTTATATATCATCTGTTTAATTTCTTGTTACCTCAAAAATCACTTTAATATTCCTTGTCTCCTTTTTTCACACTAATTTATTGTTTGTTTTCAATTTTGACTTTATTGTGTCAAATAAATGTCTTTGTGTATGAAGGAGCTCAGTCGTTTCTGACTCTTTGCAACCCTGTGGACTGTACCTACCAGGCTCTTCCCTCCATGGGATTCTCCAAGCAAGAGTACTGGAATGGGTTGCCATTTCCTTCTCCAGGGGATCTTCCCAACCCAGGGACTGAACCTAGATTTCCTGCATTGCAGGCAGACACTTTAACCTCTGAGCCAGCAGCTCACAATTACATTTATATTCCTTGTCTCCTTTTTTCACACTAATGTATTGTTTGTTTTCAATTTTGACTTTATTGTGGTGCCTTTTTTAAGCCTGTCCTATTCTAGAGAATAGAACATTGTTTTCTACCTCTTTTCTTAGCTGCCATATTTGCCTCTGCACATTTGAGAATGTTGAGAGTTCTCACACTTGATTTCTGAATCTCTAATGAGATTCCTTCCAAAGATATATTATTCTCTGAATCTCCTCAACATGCTTTTCTTCTTAATTCTGCAGAACTGCTCAAAAGAGCCATGGGAAGTCCAGGTTCGGTGCTTTCAGTTTCATGAGTGGATCATTGGTTTCTGTTCTTCTGAAAGTTTTTTGAGACATTCAATACCTGGTCTTATCTCTGGAAACTAGATCAGTGTACAAGTCTCTCTAATAAGCTTTCTGTTGATACCTCTTCTTGTAATCTTTATTTTTACTATAAAGTTTCTCACTGGACAACCTCATCTACTTTCATGGACTACTTTTCTACCTTCATGTTAATGGCTTCTAACTTTCATCACTATTCTTTTCTAGAAGTATAAATGCACTGTTAAATATCTCCACGGGGATGTTCTCAAAACAAACACAGGTTGAAATGGAAATATGATCCTCTTTCACAAATTGTCTCATCTTCCAATATTCTGTGTCACAGTCGTGCAGCTACCCTCCACTCTTCTCTATTATTGTGTGATTCTGAATATTATGCACAGTAATTAGGATGCTTTTTATTTTTGTAGATAATCATTCACTCACTTCATGTAAACTGAGGGTCATGACAAAATAAGCTTTCATTTAAAATAATTTTATTAGATTTATAAAATGTAATACATTATATTAATTTGTATTTTACCTTAATAGAAAATTCAGTATAATTGGAGTGTCATATAATTTTGAATAGTCTCAAGTACAAAAGAAATACATAAAATAAGTTTCAAAATCACTAGCTGAGTGAGATCAAAAGTAGTGTTACTTTATACATAAGAACAAAGAGAAAATTGCAGTTGAGAGGAAAGTTAAATGTGTTTTTGTAAAAACTGCAGAATTTGAATAATATATTAAAAATAGAAATTTTCAGGAAACTACTTATTTTTCATTTGAGTCTACTGCATTTGTCCTAAAATTTAACTAAATCTCATTCTTAAAACACATATTCATTCCAGTAGATGCAGTCATGAGCTATGTTAGCTTCAGAATATTTAATCACATGTTATCAGAATATATTGTCATGAGAGACAAAAATGAAATGATAACAAAGGAACAGTGCCACTTTTAGTTGCTATTTACATAAATTGTGAAAATAATTAAAATTTAATGGCAAGATACAAGTCTATTAGGGCTTTTCTCAAATATCACCCCTCAAATTTCTTTTTTCTCCCCATCTTCTCCATTCCAGGTATGAATATCTTTCTTCTCTTTGAGTTTAATGTAATTTGTATAAGATTTAAAACACACACACAAATATAAATGCAAAAAAAACCGATTAACATAATTATTTTCTCTATTATAAAAACTGACTTATTTGAGAGCAAATCATTTATTAAAATTTCCATTGCTATAACATTTAACATATAGCTAATTCCATTTGTGAGTTTCAAAGTTTTACCTAAGTAAAGACATTTTGGATTATTCCCCTATGTTAGTCTGTAATATATGTCCACTCTTTGATTTCTCTCTTCCTTGCTTTTTTAATATGAACTAGTTGGTAGCTATTAAAATACAGTTTAGCTTTGTCTTCTACTGTGTGATGCAATCCAGACTTAAACAGCTTTGTCATTCTCAGCCTGAACCTCCATATTTTAGGGGCTTTTTAAAAATTTGAACTATCGGAATTACTCAATCTCATTTTACATTAAAAAATGTGAGAACTAGAGGGATATTATAACTTTCTAAAGGCCACACAATTTGTTAACTAACGTAGCTTATAATCTTTCACTTTTTCTCATATTTCCTGCAGTAATTAATGTGATGTTTTAATTATCCTTCTTGCTGCATAAATGTGTCAGATGATTATAAGAATAATTTCTGCTTTTAAATTATAAAGATTTTTAGCCAATTTGTTATATTGTTCTGGTTATTTGTGCTATAAGGTAATAAGGTTAATTAGTGTTCTGTTCTTTGAGGGAAAAAAATTCACTTAAGATTAATTTAGTTGGAAAAAGCATCAAGATTTAAGCTTAAATTTCAACTAGTCTTTAGATTGGTATTAATCTTACATTTCATTTTAAAGTTTCTTTTATTTTCCCTCTAAGTTAATTCTAAAATTTAGTGTTAATAACCAAAATAATGGTGGCTCAATGTGTTTACTACTTTTCTAGAAACTTTCACTAATGCAATATGCTTATTTAAATACCTGTGTTTCACCTTTTAAAAAATTCTGCAACAAATGCCACTCTAATACATCCTTCCAAATGAATCACACTCTGCAGCTTTGACCACTTGTCACCTCTTACGTGAAACCAAAAAGTATCTTTTGGACAATTACTTTTCACAGTGACTCGGGCTAACAACTTATTACTGTAGATGCATTCTTGAATACAAAATTCAGGCAGTGATGATGTAAAGGAAGGGAAAGAAAGAACATTTGTGAAGTAGAATTTTTTCTAGAGGCTAAAATAGAGGATTTGTTTGAATCTTTTCCTGAAGTGAGGGTGTTTTTATTTATTCTGTGTAGACTTGTTGTGCATTCACTTCTATATTATTTTAAATAATTTAGTATTTTTTGAAGTGCAGAGTGAATTGAAAAGTATTAGTCACTTAGTCTTGTCTGACTCTTTGCGATCCCTTGGACTGTAACCTATCAGGCTTCTCTGTCCATGGAATTCTCCAGGCAAGAATACTGGAGTGGGCAGCCATTCCTTTCTCTAGGGCATCTTTCTGATCCAGGGATCAAACCCAGGTCTCCTGAACTGCAGGCAGATTCTTTACAGACTGAGTCACCCGGGAAGCCCAAAGTGCAGAGTATATTAATTCAAATAACATACATTATTGTAAAACCTAGTACATATTCAATATGCATGTTACTTGCAATTTTCCCCTGGTAAATAGTTGAGAATTTTTAGTTTAAGTGAAATTCATCACATAAATAATAGGCCATATTTATTAAATACATGGTATTTTCTTTGCTCTTATGCAAATAAAATGCGCAAGATTCAGAACTTAAAACACATAAAACACAATCACAATTCAGGGAAATATAGCAAAATGCATGCAGTTAATCTTTAACATGAATTTTTCTGGTGGCAAAGATAAAAGATAAATGCATTTATGAATATATCTTGTTATTAGCAAATAGGAAGTATTCCATATTGATTTAAGCAATGTTTCTTCTCAAATTTCTCCGTTAGAAGCTCAATTCAAAACTGATTATTTGTGCACTGTCCTGTTGAATACAGTTACATTGATCTGCCATGAATTCAGAACTGATATTCATTAACTGACTATGCCCTCCTATCTCCTTGGACATCTCCATAATTAACCACAATTGTTCGTTTTGGGTCCATTTTCTCCCCTAGCTTCTGAGCAATTCTAACTTATGTATCTTTCACAGAACTTAACTTGTTTCCTGGTACATGTAAGAGTACAATAAATGTTAAATAAATAAATAATATATAAAAGGAATGGGGGAAGAGAGAGGGAAAGAAGGATGAAAGAAAGAAGGGAGAGACAGAGGGAAGGAGTGTATAGTATGTACATATATGTTATAAAAGTATATATTATAAAATGTTATGTACAGTATATCTGTATATCTATATATATGCATAAGTGTACATGGATGTACTATATATGTGTGTATACTATTATGTTGTATAGAAATTATTTTGAAAACACTTATCTAGTCAAAACCCAACACACTGGACTCTGCCACATAGATCTATTTTTGAGTAAAGATTTTAGACTTGAAAATCCTTAGAGCTTTCTTTGGCTGCAGTTCATTTTTTTAACCTCTATACATTCCTGTTTTTAAGTAATAGAATCAACATAAACTCCTATTTTGTCTGTGTTGTTTTCTTTGTAGAATAGATTACAGTGAGAATAACCAGAGATCAAAGCACATACAAAGAATCAAAAACAAGCCTACACACACACACACACACACACCCTCCCTCTACGAAAATGAAAAGTGAAAGTGAAATTTGCTCATTCATGTCCGACTTTTTGTGAAATTCTCCAGGCCAAATACCGGAATGGGTAGCTGTTCCCTTCTCCAGGGCATCTTCCCAACCCAGAGGTGGAACAGGTCTCCCACATTGCAGGTGGACTCTTTACCAGCTGAGCCACCAGGGAAGCCCATATATATACATATATACATATGTCATTGTTTAGTTGCCCGATCGTATCCTACTCTTTGCAACCTCATGGACTGCTGCACTCCAGGCCTCCCTGTTCCTCACAGTCTCACAGAGTTTGCCCACATTCATGTCCATTGCATCAGTGATGCCATCCAGCCATCTCATCCTTTGACACTCTCTTCTCCTTCTGCCCTCAACCTTTCCCAGCATCAGGGTCTTTTCCAGTGATTTGGCTGTTTGCATCAGATAGCCAAAATATTGGAACTTTAGCTTCAGCATCAATCTTTCCAGTGAGTTTTACATTAACTGGTTTGATCTCCTTGCCGTCCAAGGGACACTCAGGAGTCTTCTCCAGCACATACATTGGAAATGAGCTATGCTGTGTAGGGTCACCCAAGATAAATGGGTCATAGTGGAGAGTTCTGACAAAGATGATCCACTGGAAGAGGGAATAGCAAACCACTCCAGTATTCTTGCCATGAGAACCTTAAGAACTGTATAAAAAGACAGAAAGATACATATATATGTACATATATAGATTCCCTGGTGGCTCAGATGGTAAAGCGTCTGCCTGCAATGCAGGAGACCAGGGTTCAATCCCTGGGTTGGGAAGATCCTCTGGAGAAGGAAATGGCAACCCACTCCCAGTACTCATACTTGGAAAATTCCATGGATGGAGAAGCCTGGTGGGCTATAGTCCATGGGGTCGCAAAGAGTCGGATATGACTGAGCGATTTCACTTCACTTTATGTACATATATATATGTGTTTAACATACATATTTAGTTTATATAGCATATAAACTTTATAGAGATTATATATAAAATACTATATACTATATTATGTGTACAATATATTTAATAAATAATGTTCATCATTAACCAACAGCTTTATATCTCTTCCCTGAAGTCTCCACAAATAAATTATTTAGAAGGCCATTAACTAAAGAAAAATAAAGTGTTGAAAATGAACATTTACATAGACAAAATTATCAAAATTTTAAACACCCAGAAAGGATTATGAAAAATGCTAGTCTTAAATTGCCAGAAGAAATCAGAAGGGCCACATTTGAAAGCCTATAATTGAAAGATTATATTTATTAAGAACAAACACTTTTTCTAAAGCAATGAATTAAGTAATGTCAGTGTTCATTATTACTTAGCCATTATCTCAGATTTTTCCAAAAAGAATAGCTTCAGAAGTTCTTACCAGGTAGAATTGAAATCAATAATAAATTTCATGTTGAAAATATTTTAGTTTGACTGCAGAGATATTTGAAAGCAACAAACTCAATCCTAAAGGAAAAAATCATGGCTAATGCTGCAAGTTATGGAACTAATAGTAAAGTGAGAAGTATGTGTGTGTGTGTAGCACTTCATTTTAAATTTTTCAAAACTATAGTTAATAAAAAGTGTTTTGGTCAATAATAAATGAAGACAGCTTAACAAATGCAGCTTTCCTGTTAATAAACATAAACAAAAGAATTATTTTAGTTATATAATTAACAAATTTTTAAAAATTAACCCAAGAAAGAAAATATTTTTGCAATGAACAAATACATATGTGTAGTTTCATTCTTTTTTATAAAATGTATTCATGTAATTTATTTATTAATTCATTACCCTTTTTCTTATACTGAAATAGTCATTTCTATAGTTTATGTTTATTTTATTATTTTATCTGTATGTTTATTTGTACACAAAAATTAAATACAGCTTATTTTCTATCAGTCAATTATCATTATTTCACTTCATGATTATTAGCAGAAATAAAGAAAAGGTGATAGAAACTAATCTGTGTCACATATTCCAGGAGTCACTATTTTTTTAATGCTTCATAGTTTTGCACTCTCACACACACACACACACACACACAGATACACTGAGGCAGGATCCACGCAACAGTAGAGTCCCCTGATTGTCTTTAGATCCCATCTCCAAAACAGCAATTCCACAGCATCAACTCTTGATTCTCTCCTTTTATGGTTTGCATGCAGTATTGTACACTGACTACATGTCTTGTCTTATCTTGAACAAAGCTTTAGTTTTCTGAAGATAAATGAGGATACTTTTAGCCTTGGACAAAGGGAAAAGATGTCATTGGTTTTAACCACTGATGGAGTGACATAAAATAACACAACTCTCTTATGCTCCAGTAAAGGAAAACTAATAAAGTTACCCAGAAAAGGGGGGCTACAAAGAGTGCATTGAGACAGTATAAGGGGACAGTAATAAACTGATGGGGTAGTGTAGCTATATAAGCAGCTTTCTCACTCTCTCTTTTGACTTCTTCTTATGAGCCATCCTTTTGAGGAAATATATTTTAAGTTTGCAGTCTATTGTGTTTCTTCAAGTAATGATCTTGTTTTAACGTTACAGTAATACATCTGTGAAGAATATACTTATTTAATGTTCTCTGACTAATGTTACATACAATGTAAGTGCAAGCTTATCTAAATGCACTGATTAGCATAAATATGGTTCACTGTAGTATGCATTGGGGGAAAAGTAAATATATAAAGAAGTATATTTACATTGATTGACTCAGAGGTACCTCTTGTAATGTGATAGCAATTCAAAAACATTTCCCTTATAATTCAAGTGCTCAGAATGTGGTTAGATGCAATCCAATTAATGTAATGTATATGACATTTTAGATTCATTTCAAAGAGGCAGTGCATAGTATTAAATTGCCAATGAAAAAATTGGCCTCAAATATTTATTATATTCTTTTATAGCAGTTTCTGAAAATATTTAAATGACTGACTCTTTAGTCATTAATCCTTACTTCCAAATTATAAAATGGGAAAGTGAAAAATGTAGGGGAGGGTTAAAAAGAAAAGCTAGGATAAATTCATCCATTGGTGAAATTTTTGTGCTTCAGTGCAAGTCAAGAAACTTAGAAGTTTATAAGCAAATATTTACCTCTGCTGGGTAAAATGTGAGCCAAAGACAGGCTCTGCCAAAGGTTACAGACAATGAAACATGTTACTGATAATTTGCATGCACTCATTCAGTCTGCAGATTTAGTCTGGAAATGAAACAAGTAGGCATTGATAAGCCTTGATTCTACATTTTGTCTAAAATGGTTAAAGCCATAGCGATATGTTTTATAGCATCATTTGTAAAGGTGTCATGACATTTCTCTCCCTCCTTTCCAATTCTGTTTTTTCTTCTTTCCTTCCTTCCCATGGGGTCTGTTTTTTTTTTTTTTTCTTTCCTTTTCTTTTTTTTTTCCTCCTTCCTGACCATCTCTCTCCCTGTCTTTGTCTCTCTCCCTTAAGAAGTTATATTAGCAAACAGGGTAGGTTAAATTGGGATTCAATAAATTTACTACCAAAACTCATCTATTTTTGTTTTGTTTGTTTGTCTTTTCCTTGATTTCTTTATGAGTCCAATGCAGATTATCTGGGTTTTTATTTGAACTCTGAGTTTTTAATCAGACCCAGTAAAGGTGCTTTCACCTTGAATTCTGCAAATGGCCACAAGAAAGGCCAGAAAACCAAGAACACCTTCCACTTGCATAATGTTGGTCACTGTTTCCATTATACTAATCTTTTCCTTTTTTTTTTTTGCCTTGTTTTATGAAACTCTAATCACATAAGGCTCTTTATAATGTTTTATTTTCTTATATTACTATTAAATTCCACTTGTAATGCACTGTAATTAGAGACATATATTGTCAGATTTTTAGTATTCATTGAGATTGTATCGTGATTCTAAAGATAAAAATTTATATGTATATAGTATTACATATAATAGATGTTAGATTTTAATTCGGAGAAGGCAATGGCACCCCACTCCAGTACTATTGCCTGGAAAATCCCATGGATGGAGGAACCTGGTGGGCTGCAGTCCATGGGGTCACTAAGAGTCGGACACAACTGAGCGACTTCACTTTGACTTTTCACTTTCATGCATTGGAGAAGGAAATGGCAACCCACTCCAGTGTTCTTGCCTGGAGAGTCCTAGGGATGGGGAGCCTGGTTGGCTTCTGTCTATGGGGTCACACAGAGTCGGACACGACTGAAGCGACTTAGCAGCAGTAGCAGCAGCAGATTTTAATTATATACATTTAAGTATATATATATATATATATATATATATATATATCTGTGTGGATTGATAAATGGTTCTATTAAGTTTTTTAAGATTAAACTTGATGATAATGGTTTTGCTTTCATTTTCTTACTGAAAGTTGAGTTTCATTGCTCATTATGACTAAAAGTGTCCCGTCTTCTACTCTGACTCAAAATGTATGAAAATCTCCCATTTTGACTCCTAAGTGTTCATATTTTTATAAACACAGTAATACTTTTACATAGTTAAACATTAAAATATATTCCTCTTAAAATTACTTCATGGTGGAAATTTTTCCTTAAATTTACAAATGAGGAAACTGAGTCTCAGAGAAACTAAAATGTGCTGCTTAATATGAAAATTGATCTAGTTGACTCAGAACCTCTGCACTAATAATACCTAAAAATGAATAAATCTGACAAGATGATATTTATTCAATTTCCCTAAAATTTCAGACTCAGAAAGAAATTAATATTGATTTTTCTTTAATAGCCTTTTAATGTATGTCTCAATTAGAGTATTCATGTTTCCCTTATCCAATTTAACTTCAACATTCATTTCTTTTTAATTCAGTAATAAACATGATTGAATTTCCTCTACTATGTATTGTCATAAAACATGCAATTCAGTCAAATTAATGTGACAAGGATGCCAAAGAGACTACCAAATAAAATCAAGCTATACTATACTATTTCATCATGTTCTAAATATTACATGTTCCAAATATCTTAGTGCTAGGATTAAATGTCTCAATATCACTCTCACTTACCATATTCCTTTATAGTTCTTCATTGGATCTAGGACAGAGATAAAACTATATAACCAAAAAGCATTTTAATTATAGAAAGGTATAAGTTACTAATAAATTCAAATGATACATGAATTTTGGGGCAAATTTTAAATGGTTAATAGAAAAGTTGTCAAGGAATTATGATTACCTAATTTATGATCATTCAGTATTATTTAGGAAATATATCTTGTCTAAGCACACAAATGAATGTATCCAAACCCTAATGTTTAAATATGTGTCATGAGGTCTGAATCTTTGCTTGAAAGGATTTATATCCCTAATGCTCTTAATTTTCATAAAAATTACTTTGATTCTGATTTCCTGTGTCTTTAAATATTCATACCTTGACATAATAAACCATAGAATACATGGTATTACTTGTTATAAATAAGAAATGATAATAATTAATAATAATAATAATATAATTATTACTACTCGGAGAAGGCAATGGCAACCCACTCCAGTACTCTTGCCTGGAAAATCCCATGGGTGCAGGAGCCTGGTAGGCTGCAGTCCGTGGGGTCGCTAAGAGTCGGACACGACTGAGTGACTTCCCTTTCACTTTTCACTTTCCTGCATTGGAGAAGGAAATGGCAACCCACTCCAGTGTTCTTGCCTGGAGAATCCCAGGGCCGGGGGAGCCTGTGGGCTGCCGTCCATGGGGTCGCACAGAGTCGGACACGACTGAAGCGACTTAGCAGCAGCAGCAGCAATTATTACTCATGTTTTACAGCATTTACTTTTAAGATAATGGCTATAAAATAATAAGAAAAATAATTCATGTGTATAAAACAATTATGATCATAAGCAAAATAATTGTGTATTTAAATTATTTTCAACTGTATTTTCAGAACTTGATAGCCCCAAGCAATTAAGTATGGGCAAGATAAAGTATTGTAGATTTACTTGCCAATTTGTCAACTGTTCTCTTTGAGAGATACAAATATCTTGACACAAAGTGAGTTTTTGGTTCATTTTTGTTGTTATTCCCTTATTTCCATGCCATTCCTATACTTCCAATATTATATCTGGAAATACAGTTTTTAATATTTTCCTCTTCCCATCTCCTCGACTAAGACGCTGTTCCTCACGTGCATGGTAATAAAAATAAACCTGTACATGAAAGTGAAAGTCACTCAGTTGTATCTGCTCTTTGCAACCCCAGGGACTATCCATGGAATTCTCTAGGCCAGAATACTAAAGTGGGTAGCCTTTCCCTTCTCCAGAGGATCTTCCCAACCCAGAAATCGAACCAGGGTCTCCTGCATTACATTACAGGCAGATTCTTTACCAGCTGAGCTACCAGGGAAGCCCTTAAACCTATACATGGACATTAAGAAAAACAAGTGAGAACTCTTTGAACTATGTTTGTAACTCCTCTGTAAATATAAAATAGGTTTTAAATAAAAGATTAAAAATATCTGTAAGATAGTTACTTCACAAAAATGGTGGAAAGGGCAGCCCAAGATCCCATATACTCATAGAAACATCCAAAAAAATAAAAAAGCGGTTAGAGTCAACTTTGTCTAAATTTTGGTAAACAAAGATTTCTAACAACCAAATGAACACTGCTGCTGCTGCTGCTAAGTCGCTTCTAGTGAACACTAAATCAAGAAGGAAGTAACTTTTAAAAAGTAGAAGTCAGAGAAAGACAAATATGTGGAATCTAAATAAAAAGGTACAAATGAACTTATGTATAAAACAAATATAGTTTTAAAAGTAGAAAACAAATTTATGGTTACAGGGGTAAGAATGAGAGGAAGGGATAAATTGGGAGATTGGGATTGACATACACACACCTATACATGAAAGAGGTAACTAACAAGGACCTGCTCTATAGCACAGGAAACTCTACTCAGTACTCTGCAATGATCTATATGAGAATAAAATCTAAAGAAGAGTGGATATATGTACACATATAACTGATTCACTTTACTGTACAGTAGAAACTAGCTCAATATTATAAATAATTATACTCTAATAAAAGTTAAAAATATAAAAGGTAGAAAAGCCTTGTGGAATATTTACTTAAACTTGTCTTAAACCTTCCCGCATGGGTGTGGTGTCAGTCTTGAAAATGGCAGCCCACATTCTCAGTGTGGGACCCTGATTCTTGGTTTCAGAAGAAGCAGAGCAGACCTTATTCACAAACTGTTGTATACCTCTCTTCTACATTGGAAGGACTGATGTTGAAGCTGAAACTCCAATACTTTGGCCACCTGATGTGAAGAGCTGACTTATTGGCAAAGACCCTGATGTTAAGAAAGATTGAAGGCGGGAGGAGAAGGGGATGACAGAGGATGAGATGATTGGATGGCATCACCAACTCGATGGACATGAGTTTGGGTAAACCCTGGGAGTTGGTGATGGACAGGGAGGCCTGGCTTGCTGCAATCTATGGGGTCGTAAAGAGTCGGACACGACTGAATGACTGAACTGAACTGAACTGAACATGTCCAGGAGCTTAGCTGAATGAGGGATGCAAGGCTCTTCCCAGTTTCACTTCTTCTGAAACTCATGTAGAAAAAGCAGTGTTCATTTCTTGAGGAAAAAAAAAAAAAAACTGTAGGGGAACTAACAAATAGATACATGGGGCAAAAGATTATGAATGAGACATACAATGGATTGTCCAAAACACAAGAGAAAAAACTGGGAAATCCTTTGGGATAGTTAGACAGTCAAAAGCACCCGTATATATGAAGGAATCCCAAGAAGTCCCATAAACATTTGCTTTCAGCCAGTCTCTAGGAGACTGAAGGAATATTCTAACACAGAGTCAAACTGTAAACACTTGAGTTGTTTTTATGTTTTTGTTGTTGTTGATGATGCTGTTTTGTGCACCTCTCATTCAAGGAAATTTTTGTTCAAACACTAAGAAATAGAGGGCTCAGTTGGCCACCCCTGACAGAGTATAGTCTTTATAAAAGTAGCTTGAAATAATCTCTAAACATATGCACTACTACAGCTTTCAACAATAAAAGTATTAAAAACAGATTTTTTGAAAAAAATAAAGAAAACTGGCAAACATTTAGCTAGACTAGAGAGAGAGGATAAATTCAGCCATTACAACAGTTGCTTCAGAAATAGAGAGGATCATAGGGAATATTATGAACAATTGCATGCCAACACATGGGATAACCTAAAAGAAATTAAAAATTGAATCAGGAAGAAATAGAAAGCCTGAATAGACCAGCAAAATCAAAGAGTTGATTCAATTAAAAAATAAACATTTCCAAACAGGAAAATTTCCAGGACTAGATTGTTTCATGGGTTATTCTGTCAAACACTGAAAGAAAAAGTAATGCCAATTCTTCTTAGACTTTCCAAAAATGTATACGAGAAGAGGCAACACATCCAAACTCAAACACATACTTAATGTCAATATCCTCTGTTGTGTTATTCACATTACCCAAATGTCGAAACAACCCAAGTTTCCATCAGCAAAAGAATGGAAAATCAAAACGTGGTATATCTACTACCTTAGACTGGAGGAGGAAATGGCAACCAACTCCAATATACTTGCCTGGAAAATTCCATGGACAGAAGAGTCTAGTGGGCTACAGTCCATGGGGGTTAAGAAGAGTCAGACATGACTGAGTGACTAAACAGCTACTTAAGACTGTTTAGTTTGCTACATATGAAAATGTCATAAAACAAATATTTATATCTGGAGGCTGAGAAGGTTCAGTGTAGGTGGTATCATACCTGTTTTATTGATGAAGATTCTGAGATCCAAAGAAATCTAGTTGGTCCAAAATCACAAATCTCATAAGTGACGGTGATAGCATTTCTTCAAAATCTGTATTCAATCATTGTAATATTAGTCCCCTTAAACAGTAAATCCCTTAGGAAAAAGAACAGTCTTTGAAATATTCCTTTCATCTTCCTTAAAGCAAGAGACTAGTTCTACCCCCCTACCCCAGAAAAAACACAACTCTGGGGGCAAAACCATGGCTCTGATGATGTGTGCTTTCACCTTCAGTTTGAAGCCATCTTTGTCTTATTTTCAAGATTCAGTCTGTTGGAAATGCTCTCACATCTTCCTTCAAAATATATCCAGATTTTGACCACCTATCACTATCCAAACTGCCACCAGAACATCTCAAGCCATTCCTATCTCCCGCCTGAATTGTTATCAGATCCTCCTACCTGATTTCTGCTTCTTTGTTTTCCTGTGGAACACTGTGAACAGAGAAGCCAAAGCAAGCCCATTAAACGAAAGAAATGCTGTGCTAGTTGTCTGTGCAGAACCCCTCTGTAGCTTTCATCTCACTCGGAATAAAAGACAAAATCCTTTCTCTGGCCGACAAAGCCTTATTGCTTCAGATACCCTGTTATCCGTAGTCTTTTCTTCTGGAGTCAGCCTCCTAGCTCCTGCCATATTAGCCACCATATTCCAGCCCAGCATCCTCCCCGCTCAGGGTTTTGGCACTTGCTCTTTTCTGAATGTTCTTCCCCAAAATGCTTACCTGGCTCTCCCTTGTTTCTTTTTGTGACTCACTCAAGTCACTTTCTCTTGCAATGTCATCTAAAATTTATATTACTTCCAGGGTTTCCAGATTTAGAAAAGAATGAAATGCACAGTGTATTTTTAATTTCATGTGAACAGTGAAAAATGTTTTGGTATAAGTATACCCTGACATTACATAGCAAATACTGCATAAAACGTACTTATGCAAAAAAAAAAAAGTGTTGTTTATTGGAAACTCATATTTGATCATCTTGTATTTTATCTGGCCATACCTTTAAATTTCCCGTTGCTTTTCCTTGCTTTGTGTCTTCTTCTTTGTCTTTGTTACTAACACACTATGTTGTTGCCTAGTCACCCACGGACTGCAACACACCAGGCCTTCCTGTCCTTCACTGTCTCCCAGAGCTTGCTCAAACTCATGTTCACTGAATCAGTGATGTCAACCAATCATCTTATCCTCTGTCGTCCCCTTCTCCTCCCACCTTCAATCTTTCCCAGCATCAGGGTCTTTTCCAATGAGTTGGCTCTTTGTATCTTCGTATCAGGTCGCCCAAATATTGCAGCTTCAGCTTCAGTAACAGTATTTCCAATGAGTATTCAGGATTGATTTCTTTAGGATTAATTGCTTTGATCTCCTTGCTGTCCAAGGGACTCTTCAACTCTTCTCCAACACCACAATTCGAAAGCATCAGTTCTTCAGTCCTCAGCCTTCTTTATGGTCCAACTCTCACTTTTATGTATTTATATAATTTGTCTTTGGTCCCTCCTCAGAATGGAACCTCTTTGAGAGCAAGATTTTAATTGATTTCTTGATTCCTGTATCCCCAGTACCTGAAACAGTGCTCGCTGTGGACAATCAAATATTTTAAAATGAATAAATATTCAAATTATTAATCAAATATGAGACATTCACTCTGTACAAGGCAATAGAAACAGTATTTGGCACTCATTATTACTTTTCATGCCTGCAACCACCTTTTGTGATAGAAATTATTATATTTCCACTCTTTTAGACTTAGAGTTCTGAATTTAAAGAGTATAGGTTTTTAACCCCCTTGAATTTAAATGGAAAAACTGAAATACCATATATGTTATGTCTAATATCAGATTCTATATTTTATTTTTCCAGTTTTTCATTTGCCAAATCTAGAATGAAATTGACCTGAGATATTTAGTCTATTTTTAAGGATATAGATAATAAAAGAGTTCCAGGGTATCTTGTTAATAGCTTATTGATATTTTGAGAAAATCATCTGAGATTGTTAAGAATGTGATCATTGTCTAATAAATCCTTTTGAATAGTTACTCTTCCTGATTAAGAGATATAATAGCCTGAATTTAAAGAAAAATGTGACGTAACACATTTCTACAATATATTCTAAATTAATTTTATGAACTTACTAGCTTTCAGGAATAATACTAATAGGTGATATTTCTAGATGAAATCACCATTTGGTTTATAATTTAACAGGCAAATTATATTTATTCTTCTGTTTCTTCTGAGGATCTCTAAATTAATTTTACCTGAAAAATCCAAATTTTAAATTTGCTAATTATATTTAATTTTTTTAAAGATAGGGCTATACTTTGAAATAACATTATCAGTAGCAGCAAACACTGAATAATCAAAAAATATGCTGAAAGCTGAGAGATTATATTATGAAGTGGAAAAAAGATGCATTTGGAGGTTGTCTAAGCCAACGAGTTCAGTTCAGTTCAGCCGCTCAGTCGTGTCCGACTCTTTGCGACCCCATGAATCGCAGTACGCCAGGCCTCCCTGTCCATCACCACTCCCAGAGTTCACTCAGACTCACGTCCATTGGGTCCGTGATGCCATCCAGCCATCTCATCCTCAGTCGTCCCCTTCTCCTCCTGCCCCCAATCCCTCCCAGCATCAGGGTCTTTTCCAATGAGTCAACTCTTCGCATAATGTGGCCAAAGTACTGGAGCTTCAGTTTTAGCATCATTCCTTCCAAAGAAATCCCAGGCTTGATCCCCTTCAGAATGGACTGGTTGGATCTCCTTGCAGTCCAAGGGACTCTCAAGAGTCTTCTCCAACACCACAGTTCAAAAGCATCAATTCTTCTGCGCTCAGCGTTCTTTACAGTCCAACTCTCACATCCATACATGACCACAGGAAAAACCATAGCCTTGACTAGACGGACCTTAGTCAGCAAAGTAATGTCTCTGCTTTTGAATATACTATCTAGGTTGGTCATAACTTTTCTTCCAAGGAGTAAGCGCCTTTCCATCATTTACTTGAACTGGTGTGTAAAACAGCTAAGGCATGCGTCAGTTATCTACCTTTCCCTGAATGTCTAGGCACTCTGTCATTTTCCCGTATGTCCTTGGGTGAGGTTCTCCATTTCTTTGTTGAAGAAACTCTCCAGTTGAACTGAACTCTCTGCGACCCCATGAATCACAGCACGCCAGGCCTCCCTGTCCATCACCAACTCCCGGAGTTCACTCAAACTCATGTCCATCAAATTGGTGATGCCATCCAGCCATCTCATCCTCTGTCATCCCTTTCTCCTCCTGCCCCTAATTCCTCCCAGCATCAGAGTCTTTTCCAATGAGTCAACTCTTAGCATGAGGTGGCCAAAGTATTGGAGTTTCAGCTTTAGCATCAGTCCTTCCAATGAACACCCAGGACTGGTCTCCTTTAGAATGGGCTGGTTGGATCTCCTTGCGGTCCAAGGGACTCGCAAGAGTCTTCTCCAACACTGAGGTTCAAGAGCATCAATTCTTCAATGCTCAGCTTTCTTCACAGTCCACCTCTCACATCCATACATGACCACTGGAAAAACCATAGCCTTGATTAGATGGACCTTTGTTGGCAAAGTAATGTCTCTGCTTTTTAATATGCTTTCGGAGTTGGTCATAACTTTCCTTCCAAGGAGTAAGTGTCTTTTAATTTCATGGCTGAAGTCACCATCTGCAGTGATTTTGGAGACCAAAAAAATAAAGTCTGACACTCTTTCCACTATTTCCCAATCTATTTCCCATGAAGTGATGGGATCAGATTCCATGATCTTAGTTTTCTGAATGTTGAGCTTTAAGCCAACTTTTTCACTCTCCTCTTTCACTTTCACCAAGAGGCTTTTTAGTTCCTCTTCACTTTCTGCCATAAGGGTGGTGTCATCTGCGTATCTGAGGTTATTGATATTTCTCCCAGCAATCTTGATTCCAGCTTGTGTTTCTTCCAGTCCAGCGTTTCTCATGATGTACTCTGCATAGAAGTTAAATAAGCAGGGTGACAATATACAGCCTTGACGTACTCCTTTTCCTATTTGGAACCAGCCTGTTGTTCCATGTCCAGTTCTAACTGTTGCTTCCTGACCTGCATACAGATTTCCCAAGAGGCAGGTCACGTGGTCTGGTATTCCCATCTCTTTCAGAATTTTCCACAGTTGATTGTGATCCACACAGTCAAAGGCTTTGGCATAGTCAATAAAGCAGAAATAGATGTTTTTCTGGAACTCTCTTGCTTTTTCCATGATCCAGCAGATGTTGGCAATTTGATCTCTGGTTCCTCTGCCTTTTCTAAAACCAGCTTGAACATCAGAGAGTTCACAGTTCACGTATTGCTGAAGTCTGGCTTGGAGAATTTTGAGCATTACTTTACTAGCATGTGAGATGAGTGCAATCGTGTGGTAATTTGAGCATTCTTTGGCATTGCCTTTCTTTGGAATTGGAATGAAAACTGATCTTTTCCAGTCCTGTGGCCACTGCTGAGTTTTCCAAATTTGCTGGCATATTGAGTGCAGCACTGAAGGGCCTAGAGGAGCTATCCTACGTTGAAGGTCAGGAACGGTGGTGGTAAGGAAATACCCCTCATCCAAGGTAAGGAGCAGCGGCTATGCTTTGCTGGAGCAGCCATGAAGAGATACTGCACGCCCAAGGTAAGAGAAACCCAAGTAAGATGGTAGGTATTGCAAGAGGGAATCAGAGGGCAGACACACTGAAACCATACTCACAGAAAACTAGTCAATCTAATCACACTAGGACCACATCCTTGTCTAACTCAATGAAACCAAGCCATGCCTGTGGGGCAACCCAAGATGGGTGGGTCATGGTGGAGAGATCTGACAGAATGTGGTCCACTGGAGAAGCTAATGGCAAGGCACTTCAGTATTCTTGCCTTGAGAACCCCATGAACAGTATGAAAAGGCAAAATGATAGGATACCGAAAGAGAAACTCCCCAGGTCATTAGGTGCCCAATATGCTACTGGAGGTTGATCCTGCATGGGGCTTTTTCTTCATGCTTCTAGCATCCTCGTTAGCCACGTGCAAATGAAAATCAAGTGATCTGGAGCAATGTGATCTGTGATCACCTATGAGCCTCATCTTGAAGGATTTGGGGTGAATTTGAGAGGGATATGAGAGAAGGATAAAAACTGGGATCATGGAGGCCGGTTAAGCCAATGGTTCTCTGCCCTGGCTCTGAATCATTAATACCTGGGCAGCTCCACTGTGCCTGCTCCCTGTCCAGATCAACTGGATCAGAATCCCTGGGAGTGGAGACCTGTTGTGGGCATCTCATTTAAAGTCCCTTTGCTTATTTCAGCATGCAGCCTAGACTGAGAACCTTGGGCTACATGTGCTCCAAAGCTCCACAATCAAGGGTTCTGTCTCTTTTTACTCCTTATGGTCTGATAACAATCAATGTAAATAGTGGTTATAAATACACATCGCCTTGTGCCTTGCTGGGTGCCTTTACTGCTCAGACACAGACCTCAGTGGGAAATAAAGAATAGATTCATTGGCCTTGAAAGGGAACTTGGAGACTGTATGATATAATAGCCACATTTTCAAAATGAGGACATAAAGGTCCTGAAACACAAAAATATCTTTACCCAAAGACACACAGTGAATTTGTAGCAGATCCAGAATTCAAATGATAATTTTCTTTTTTATTATTATTAATTTTATTGGAGTAGAAGGTGATGGCACGCCACTCCAGTACTCTTGTCTGGAAAATCTCATGGACAGAGGAACCTGGCAGGCTGCGGTCCATGGGGTTGCGAAGAGTCGGACACAACTGAGCGACTTCCCTTTCACTTTTCACTTTCCTGCATTGGAGAAGGACATGGCAACCCACTCCAGTGTTCTTGCCTGGAGAATCCCAGGGACGGGGAAGCCTGGTGGGCTGCCGTCTATGGGGTCACACAGAGTCGGACACAACTGAAGCAACTTAGCAGCAGCAGCAGGGCTTCCTTGGTGGCTCAGATGGTAAAGAATCTGCCTGCAACGCAGGAGACCTGGGTTTGATCCTTGGGTGAGAAGATCCCCTGGAGAAGGGAATGGCACCTACTCCAGTATTTTTGCCTGGAGAATCCCTTGGACAGAGGAGTCTGGTGGCCTACAGTCCATGGGGTCTCAAAAAGTAGGACGTGACTGAGTGACTAATACACACACACACAGTTGCTTTACAATGTTGTGTTAGCTTCCACTGTACAGCAAATCGAATCAGCTCTATATTTACCTATAGCCCCTCCTTGGGGGATTTCATTCCCGTTCAGTTTACTACAGAGCTTTGAGTAGAGTTCCCTGAGCTATACTGTAGGTCCTCATTAGTTATCTATTTTACAGATAGTATCAATAGTGTATATATGTCAATCCCAACCTCCCAATTCATTCCACCCACCCTCTTCCCCCTCATAATCCACATATTTGTTATCCATCTCTGTGTCTCCATTTCTGCCAAATGCTGATTTTCTGACACCATCTTGAACATAAAGTTAAAGGAAATTCTATTAATAAGGATTTATTTTCCAGAGGTGATAGCTCAAGCCCTGAACTGGCTTGAGAAGATGCCTTTGAGTGGGCTTTCTTTCAAGCACAAAATAATTTATAATTATCCTAATTGTATGGAAATGAGAGTTTCTAAAACATCAGAAGTTTCATTAAAACATTGTTCAGTTAACTATTTGAAGTGTTCCCACCATGATCTTATTATCTTTAGCATAAATTTATTTTATTTTTGAAGGAGTGTTTACTTAGTAATGAAAAGCTCCCATCTACCTTTGTTTGATTATGCATTAGTATTATTGGAAGCCAAATTAGTAAGGTTCTAAAGGGTTCTTTGCTCCTTACTCTGAGCAAAAGGCTTAGACCAGAGTGGGCTCAATAATAAAAATTAAAAAAAAAAAGAAAGAAAGAAAACACCTATTACCACTTGCTGGGTATGCTAAATGATAGTTGACAGATTTAGCAAATAAAAACACAGGAAATCCAGTTAAACTTGGATTTTAGATAAACAGTGAGTGCTTCTTTAGTATTGTAAGTTTCTATATTTTTCTTCCTGATTCTGTTAGTTTACTAAGTGAATTAGACCCGTTTATTCCTTACAACCCTATAAGGGAGATTCTATTATAAGTCCCATGATCCAGTTGAAAAAACAAAGGCAGAGAGTGAGGTTAACCCACCCAAAATGGCAAAGCTAGTATGTGGCAGAGTTGGGATTTGAATGAAGGAAGTCTAGCTCCAGAGCCTGCTACTTTAACCACAATGATGCATTGCCTCTCTAAATTCATAAGGTGAAAGCCACTCAACAATTATTCAGTCATCAAACTTTTACTCTGTGTCTGCTATGGTTAAGCACTGTGTCTGGTGAGAGGCACTAAAACCTGAGAGAGACAGACTTGGAAAGTCATCTTCCTCTCTGGGCGTTTGCTTCTTCCCGTGTAAAGCAAGAGGATGAAGGCAGATCGCTGGTTCTCAACTGAGGGATTTGCTAAATTCCAGATGGCTCTCCTCACCTCCATGGATTTTGGGAAAATGGGCGCAGGGGTGGATTCTTGGCATCTGGGTTTTTTAAACAAGCTCTCCAGTTAAAGCCAAGAAACCTGAAGTTTGAGACACTACAAACACACCACTGAATTGAAGTAGAGCTGGGAGGTACTAAAGCACTGCTTCTCAACCTTGGCTCCCACTGTGGAATCACCCAGTGGGCTCCACCCCAAACCCAATGAATCACAACCTTCCCAGGTGATTCCAATATGCAGCCAGGGATGAGAATCATGAAGTACAGTTAACTTCAGTAAGATAATTGATTTTTGTTTTTTTTTGGTATAAAGTTGATTTACAATGACCTATTCATTTCGGATGTACCACTTAGTAATTCAATAGATTCATAGGTTATACTCCATTTGACGTCATTGCAAAATATTAATTATGTTCCCCATGTTGTACACTATATCATTGTAGCTTATTTATTTTGCACATAGTAGTTTTTATCTCTGAATCTTGTCGAGTTAAAAATTAGCCACAACCTAAAAGTTGAAAGTTATGTTTTATTTGGTGGGAATTTTTAGGACTTTAACCCAGGAGACAGCATCTCAAATAACCCTGAGAGAACTGCTCTGGAGGTGAGTGTTCAAGTCAGGTTTTATAGATGTTTTGCAACAAAGAGCAGGTAGTCTGAACATCAAAAATATTATTGTCAATTAAAGAAAGCCAGATTTCCCAATTTAAGGAACTTAGAGCACTTTTCTATGTGTCGGAAGATGCAAGAGTCTGGACTCACTGAATTCATTCCTTTCATATGAATCTCAGCTACCTCGTGGCCAGTATCCTGTGTTTTTTACATTCTGAGCTCCCTAGGGCTCACCCAGAGGAAGTGACTGGAATCTGATGGCTTTGAGATTGCTGATATTTTCCTTCTTGATTGCCTTTAGGGCTCAGGAGTTCATATTGGAGAGCTGAAATCCCTGATGACTGTCACATTCTTGTTTGCTGATACGGCAGTCCATTTCTCCATCTCAGGGCTTCCCTAGTGGCTCAAAGGATAAAGCGTCTGCCTACAATGCAGGAGACCTGGGTTCAATCCCTGGGTCGGGAAGATCCCCTAGAGAAGGAATTGGCAACCCACTTCAGTACTCTTGCCTGGAAAATCCCATGGACTGAGAAGCCTGGTAGGCTACAGTCCATGGGGTCACAAAGAGTTGGACATGACTGAGCAACTTCACTTTCACTTCTCAATCCCATACTCTTATATTGCCTCTCCTTCCACCTCTCTTCCCTCTGGTAACCACTAGTTTGTTCCCATACCTGTGAATCTGTTTCCATTTTGTAATTTTTTTTTTTTTTTAGATTCCATATGTAAGTGGAAACATTGAGTATTTGTCTCTGTTTGACTGATTTCACTAAACTTCAGGTCCATTCATGTTGTTCCAAATGGGAAAAGTCATTCTTTTTTTTTTTTTTTTAAGCTGAATAATGTTCCATTGTATATATATGTACCATATCTTTCTTAGGTTGTTACCATATCTTGGCTATTGTAATAATGTTCCCATGAACATGGGACTCCTATGAACACTGAAGTTAAGTGGGCCTAGGAAGCATACTACAAACAAAGCTAGTGGAGGTGATGGAATTCCTGGTGAGCTATTTCAAATCCTAAAAGATGATGCTGTGAAAGTGTTGCACTCCGTATGCCAGCAAATTTGTAAAATTCAGCAGTGGCCACAGGACTGAAAAAGGTTGGTTTTCATCCCAATCCCAAAGAAAGGGAATGCCAAAGAATGCTCAAACTACAGCACAATTGCATTCATCTCACACACTAACAAAGTAATGCTCAAAATTCTCCAAGCCAGGCTTCAACAGTATGTGAACCCAGAACTGCCAGATGTTCAAGCTGGATTTAGCAAAGGCAGAGGAACCAGAGGTCAAATTGCCAACATCCGCTGGATCATAGAAAAAGCAAAAGAGCTCCAGAAAAACATCTATTTCTGCTTTATTGACTATGCCAAAGCCTTTGACTGTGTGGATCACAACAAATTGTGGAAAATTCTGAAAGAGATGGGAATACCAGACCACCTGACTGCTTCTTGAGAAATCTGTATGCAGGTCAAGAAGCAACAGTTAGAACTGGACCTGGAATGATGGACTGGTTCCACATCAGGAAAGGAGTACATCAAGGCTGTATATTGTCACCCTGCTTATTGAACTTATATGCAGAGTACATCATGCGAAATGCCAGGCTGGATGAAGCACAAGCTGGAATCAAATTTGCCAAGAGAAATATCAATAACCTCAGATATGCAGATAACATTGTTAGGTCGTTAGAATAGGAAATAGGAGTCCAAAATGGCGGTGACTAAAAGATAAGGAAGGGAAAAGCCCGTGAAAATTGAACAAAGGAAGGTTTGAGGGCCAGAGTGAGGACCTCCGGTAGAACAAATAAGACTCCCGGCTAGCCCAATTTACATAGGGCAGACCCAGGGGAAGAAAAAAACATATAAAAAGAGGAGCCAAAGGGCCAGGGGTCTCTCTCTCTCTCCCCCGTGCACTGGGGTGCTCTTCTCTTTGCATCTTTGGGTTGACATGCCCTCAAGGATGGATTTTCCTGCTACTTTCTAAATAAATAGAGCTGTAACACTGGTTTGTCTAAGAGCTATAACATAGTCTGTTTGAGACCTGAGAGCTATAACACGGTCTAAAAACCGAGAGCTGTGATGTGACGAGGGCTTTAATGTCTGTCACTCCAAATCTTTGTTGTGACGAGACAGAACCAAGGAACATACCCTCGCCTGACAACACCAACCTTATGGCAGAAGGTGAAAAGGAACTAAAGAGCCTCTTGATGAAAGTGAAAGAGGAGAGTGAAAAAGTTGGCTTAAAACTCAACATTCATTCTAAGACCATACACAAAAATAAACTCAAAATGGATTAAAGATCTAAACGTAAGACAAGAAACTATAAAACTCCTAGAGGAGAACATAGGCAAAACACTCTCTGACATAAATCACAGCAGGATCCTCTATGATCCACCTCCCAGAATACTGGAAATAAAAGCAAAAATAAACAAATGGGATCTAATTAAAATTAAAAGCTTCTGCACAACATAGGAAACTATAAGCAAGGTGAAAAGACAGCCTTCTGAATGGGAGAAAAGAATAGCAAATGAAACAACTGACAAACAACTAATCTCAAAAATATACAAGCAGCTTATGCAGCTCAACTCCAGAAAAATAAATGACCCAATCAAAAAATGGGCCAAAGAACTAAATAGACATTTCTCCAAAGAAGACATACGAATGGCTAACAAACACATGAAAAGATGCTCAACATCACTCATTATCAGAGAAATGCAAATCAAAACCACAATGAGGTACCATTTCACACCAGTCAGAATGGCTGCGATCCAAAAGTCAACAAGCAATAAATGCTGGAGAGGGTGTGGAGAAAAGGGAACCCTCTTACACTGTTGGTGGGAATGCAAATTAGTACAGCCACTATGGAGAACAGTGTGGAGATTCCTTAAAAAATTGCAAATAGAACTGCCTTATGATCCAGCGATCCCACTGCTGGGCATACACACCAAGGAAACCAGAATTGAAAGAGACACGTGTACCCCAATGTTCATTGCGGCACTGTTTATAATAGCAGGACATGGAAGCAACCTAGATGTCCATCAGCAGATGAATGGATAAGAAAGCTGTGGTACATATACACAATGGAGTATTACTCAGCTATTAAAAAGAATACATTTGAATCAGTTCTAATGAGGTGGATGACGCTGGAGCCGATTATACAGAGTGAAGTAAGCCAGAAAGAAAAACACCAATACAGTATACTTACACATATATATGGAATTTAGAATGATGGTAATGATAAACCTGTACGCAAGACAGCAAAAGAGACACAGATGTATAGAATGGCCTTTTGGACTCTGTGGGAGTGGGAGAGGGTGGGATGAGTTGGCAGAGTGGCAATGTAACATGTATGATATCATAAGTGAAACGAATCGCCAGTCTAGATTTGATGCAGGATGCTTGGGACTGATGCATGGGGATAATTCAGAGAGAAGGTGTGGGGCGGGAGGGGGGAGGTGGGGGTCGGGATTGGGAGTTCATGTACACTCGTGGCTGATTCATGTCAATGTATAGCAAAACGAATACAGTATTGTAAAGCAAAACAAACTAAAAAATAAAAATCAATTAAAAAAAAAAACTCAACATTCAAAAAACTGAGATCATGGCATCCAGTCTCATCACTTCATGGCAGATAGATGAGGAAGCAATGGAAACAGTGACAGACTTTAGTTTCTTGGGCTCCAAAAATCACTGCAGATGGTGACTGGAGCCATGAAATTAAAAGGTGCCTGCTTCTTGGAAGAAAAGCTATAACAAACCTAGACAGCATATTAAAAAGCAAAGACATTACTTTGCCAACAAAGGTCTATCTTGTCAAAGCTATCTTTTTTCTAGTAATCAACTATGGATGTGAGAGTTGGACTATAAGAAAGGCTGAGCACTGAAAAATTGATGCTTTTGAACTGTGGTGATGGGGAAGACTCCTGAGAGTCCCTTGGACTGCAAGGAGATCAAACCAGTCAATCCTAAAGGAAATCAGACCTCAATATTCGTTGGAAGGACTGATGCTGAAGCTGAAGCCACCTGATGGTGGCCAATACTTTGGCCACCTGATGTGAAGAACTGACTCATTGGAAAAGACCCTGATGCTGGGAAAGATTGAAGGTGGGAGGAGAAGGGGGTGACAGAGGATGAGATGGTTGGATGGCATCATCGACTTGATGGACGTGAGTTTGAACATCTCTGGGAGTTGGTGATGGACAGGGAAGCCTGGTGTGCTGCCGTCCGTGGGGTCACAAAGAGTCAAACATGACTGAGTGGCTGAACTATACTGATGAACATTGGGGTGTGTGTATATATATATATATATATATATATATTTTTTTTTTTTTTTTTTACTTTATTTTACTTTACAATACTGTATTGGTTTTGCCATATATTGACATGAATCTGGGTGTACATGAGTTCCCAATCCTGAACCCCCCTCCCACCTCCCACCCCATATCATCTCTCTAGATCATCCTCGTGCACCAGCCCCAAGCGTCCTGTATGCTATATGGAACATAGACTGGCGATTCGTTTCTTGCATGATAGCATACATGTTTCAGTGCCATTCTCCCAAAGCATCCCACCCTCTCCCTCTCCCTCAGAGCCCAAACGTCCGTTATATACATCTGTGTCTCTTTTGCTGTCTCACAGTGTTTTCCTTCTCTTTGTGTGTATACTCAGGAGTGGAATTGCTGGATCATATGGTAGTTCCATTTTTAGTTTTTTGAGGAACCTCCATACTGCTTTTCATAGTATGATGTCTCATAAGGGGTCCAAAATATATAAAGAGCTCATATAACTCAGTATCAAAAAACCAATTCTCCCAAAGCATCCCACCCTCTCCCTCTCCCTCAGAGCCCAAACGTCCGTTATATACATCTGTGTCTCTTTTGCTGTCTCACAGTGTTTTCCTTCTCTTTGTGTGTATACTCAGGAGTGGAATTGCTGGATCATATGGTAGTTCCATTTTTAGTTTTTTGAGGAACCTCCATACTGCTTTTCATAGTATGATGTCTCATAAGGGGTCCAAAATATATAAAGAGCTCATATAACTCAGTATCAAAAAACCAAACAACTCAACTGAAAAATCGGCAAAAGACCTAAATAGATATTTTTTTCCAAAGGAAAAATACAACTGCCAAACAGGCACATGGAAAGGTGCTCAACATCACTAATCATCAGGAAAATGCAAATCAAAAACACAAATAGGTATCACTGCACAGCTGTCAGAATGTCTAGCTTCAAAAAGACACCACATGTTAGAAGAATGGCATCACTGACTCAATTGACATGAGTTTGAGCAGGCTCTGGAAGATAGGGAAGGACAGGGAAGCCTGGCATGCTGCAGTGCATAGTGTCACAAAGAGTCGGACACTACTGAGTGAACAACAAAAACAGTTGGGCTGATGTGGAGAAAGGGGGGACTTCTCTGGCGGCTCAGAGGTAAAGACTCTGCCTGCAGTGCAGGAGCTGCAGGAGGCAAGGGTTAGTTTCTCAGCTGGGAAGATACCCTGGAGAAAGGCATGACATACCACCCCAGTATTCTTGCCTGGAGAATTCCATGGACAGGTGAGCCTGGTTGGCTATAGTCCATAGGGTCATAAAGAGCTGGACATGACTGAAGTGACTTAGCATACATGCATGGAGAAAAGGGAAACTTAGTTCACTGTTGTGGAGGGGTGGGGGGAAGTAAATAGATAATCGATTAGTTCTAAAATTTCATTTTCTCTTGGTTGGCTATGGGGAACATTCATTTATTCCTTGACATATCAAATATGTAGTGAAATCTTGCTACGTTATGTTGTACTACATAGTGGAATGGCTTCTCTTGTGGTTTAGCTGGTAAAGAATCCACCTGCAAGGTAGGAGACCTGGGTTCGATCCCTGGGTTGGGAAAATCCCCTGGAGAAGGGAGAAGGGAGAGGAGTATGGGGTTGCAAAGAGTTGGACACGACTGAGTGACATAGTGGAAAATGATAAATAAGAAAGCCTGAATTATTGCCCTTGTGGAGCCTCTGGTTTAATGAGAGAGATGTTTTAAAAAAAAGATTGTAGAAGTAAAGTATTTAGACATCCATCAGAGGGACATCAGTGGGATGGCACTGTAATGAACTTCAAAAATCTGTTGTACCATATATACAACAGCCTTGAAAATTGTCAAAACCCAACTTTTTCAGAACTCTGGAGGTTAACTAAAGGCTAGCAACAATCTAAGAAATCTTTGTCAAGAAAAGCAGATAAATATCAATAAGAATAGAGAGCTTTGTGACATTTTAACTTGCTCCCTTTAAGTCCTTCTCTCCAGCTCCATGATAGCCTTGAAAATCAAAAGCCTGCAACCACAGTGAAAACTGTCTTCCCAGGTGGTGTTAGTGGTAAAGAATCTGCCTACCAGTGCAGGAGGCATAAGGATGCTAGATCTTCTAGCCTGGGAAGATCCCATGGAGTAGTACATGGCAACCCACTCCAGTATTCTTCCCTGGAGAATCCCATGGACAGAGGAGACTGGCGGGCTCCAGTCCAGAGGATCACAAAGAATCGGACATGATTGAAGTGACTTAGCATGCATGCGTAGTGGGCCAGTGAAGGGAAAAAACAAGTTTGGAGCTCTCCAGAAAAACCATTCTCAGGTAATTATCATTTTTGACCTATCTGACAATAGCCTGGAAACAGTAAGGCGATTTGTATTTACCTGACCTGTCTCAGAGCCTTCTCTTTGTGAATGCCCCTTTCCCTCTAGGCATTTGTCAAAAACAATTCGTGGCAATTGTTTAACGTGGAAGCTGCCTGAGGCAGCAACAAAAATTTGGGAAAACAAAATAAACGGACCAAAAATAATTAAAAGAAAAGGTGAAAAATGAGATGTTCATCGAAGGTTTTGTAGATTTCTGACATGTTCCTGAGAATCCAGGCGTGTACACACAGGGACAATGCCGCCCATGATTAGGAAAGGGATGGGAAGGCCCTAAATTCTCACTACTGACCTTGAGGCTTTACACAAGCAGGAGGTGAAGACTGAGGAAGAGCTGTAAACTGCCTGCCATAGAACTGAAGGGGAGTCTCCACATACAGACAGAGACTCTAAACAAAGCCTTTATGACTTACTGGTTCCAAGAATCCAGGAAAATTTCTGTCCAATTATTAACTGACTATGAAGCTAAGCAAACAGAAACTTCAATGTCTACACATAATAATGAATAGAAATGTTAAATAATTAGTTCAGGAAAGTCACTAAACACACAGCAGCAACAGCAGTGACAAAAACAATGACAACAAAATGTGGGAGAATCAGAAAGATCTCAAGGCAGTAGCTTAGTCTTCTACACTAGCAAACTAGAAAAGGAAGAGCAAACTAAACCCAAAGCAAATAGATGGAAGGAAATAATAGACATTGGAGAGAAATTGATGGTAGAGAAAAGAAAAATAATGGAGAAAACTATTAATGAAACCAAACCTTGGTTCTTGGAAAATAGAAACAAAAGTAACAAAACTTTATCCAGATTGATCAAGAAAAAAAGAGAAGACTCAAATTACTAAAGTTAAAAATGAAAGTGGGGTCATTAATACCAATCTCATAGAAATAAGAACTATAAGAGAATATTATGTACAAGTGTGTGGCAACAAATAGAAAATCTAGAAGAAATGAGCATGTTCCTAGAAAAACAAAGATTACCAACACTGACTCAAGAAGGTCTGAATATCAAATTAAGAAAGAAACATGTACAAAACAAATCCCAGACTCAGATAGCCTCATTGGCAAATTCTACCAAATGTTTTAAAAAAAAAATCTTAAAAAATAGAAAAGGAGGGAATACATTCCAACTCATTCTACTGGGATAATAGCACTCTGATACTGAAACCAGAAAAGGCATCACAAGAAAAGAAAACTACAAACTAATATCCCTTGTATTACGTAGTCACAAAAATCTTCAACACAATGCTAAGAAAGTATATCCAGCAAAATATAAAAAGGATTGCACACCACAACTGAGTGGAATTTATTCCAGGAATATAATGTTGGTTGGATATATGAAAAATCAATCAATGTAATATGTCACACTAATAGAGTTAAGAACAAAACTACATGGTAATTTCAATAAATGCAGAAAAGGCATTTAAGAAAATCTAATCCTCTTTCCTGAGTAAAAATATTCAATAAACTAGGACTAGGAAGGAACTTCCTCAACTTGATAAAGGATATCTATGAAAAATTCATATATAACATCATAGCTAATGGTGAAGGAATGAAAGCTTTCCCCTTAAGATCAGGAACAAGACAAGGATGTCAACTTTTGCTACTTTTATTCAACATTGTACTAAAGTTTCTAACTAGGGCAATTAGATATGAAAAAGAAATAAAATTGTCCATCCTGCAATAAAAGAAGTAAAACTGGCATCTTGGCATTTTTTTGCAAATGACAAAATCTTTTTACACAGAATATCCAAAGGAATAAAAAAAGACTGAAGCTAACAGATTACTTCCACAAGATATAGGATACAACATCAACATGCAAAAATCAGTTGTATTTTTATACACCAGTAATGAACAATTCAAAAAGGAAATGAAAAAACAATTCCACTAACAGTAGCCTTAAAAATAATAAAATGCTCAGGAAATTTAATAAAAGAATATAAGGCTAGTGCACTGAAAACTGAAAAAAATCCTTGCAGACATCTAAAGAAGTTAAAAAAAAAGGTGGGGGGAGGATAGAATGTATTCATGGATCAGAAGACTTCATACTGTTAAGATGACAACATTCTCCAAATTGATTTACAGATTCAACACAGTGTCTATTAAAATTCTTTTCCCATTTTTGCAGCAGTTGACAAGCTGATACTAAAAGTCATATGGAAATGCAAGGGATCCTAAACAGCTAAAACAGTCTTGAAAAAAGAAAATTTGGATTTCTTGATTTCAAGTTACAGCAACCAACCTAAGTATCCAAGGTGATAGAAGATGTCCACCCTGGAATGTCACTGATAGTGTTGCAGAGATAAAGGAGAGGAAGTGGACTATTAGATGACGACTCTGTTCATGATTAGTTCATGTCACTTTGGTTCACGTTCTACTTGCCAAAACAAGTCATACGGTCAAGCCTGATATCAGTGGGAAAAAATGTGCAGTCTTCCCTTAGAGAGAAGCAGTGAATATTTTCAGCGGTGATATAACATACCATGGACAATATTTCAATTAGACTGATGGCATACTAATATGAATAGTCAAAGCTATGGTTTTTCCAGTCATATCCAACTATGGCTTTTACAAATACAAGATTTGGACCATAAAGAAGACTAAGCACCAAAGAACTGATGCTTTAGAATTGTGGTGCTGAAGAAAACTCTTGATAGTTCCTTGGACTGCAGGAAGATCAAACCAGTCAATCCTAAAGGAAATCAACCCTGAATATTCACTGGAAAGATTGATGCTGAAGCTGAAGCTCCAATACTTGGGTCACCTGATGTGAAGAGTCGACTCAGGAAAAGACCCTGATGCTGGGAAAGATTGAAGGCAAAAGGAGAAGAGGGCAGCAGAGGATGAGATGGTTAGATAGCATCACTGACTCAATGGACATGAATTTGAGCAAATTCCAGGAGACAGTGAAGGACAGGGGAGCCTGGCATGCTGCTGTCCATGGGGTTGCAAAGAGTCACATACGACTTAGCAGTTGAAGAACAGCAAAGTCATAATGGGAGAGTATATTGGGACAATCCTCTGCCTTCTCCTTCCTGCAAATTTATGAGGCATTAAAATTTAGAATAAATGTGACGTTCAAAATATAAATGAATGATTGATAGTTGGCAACACAAGGCAAAAGAATTGATGGATTGCCAGAAACTGGACAGCATATTCCCTTACTGCCTAGTTCCTTTCAATACTCAGATTGCCCCACAACAAAGTCAATCCATAATCTGTTCCTGAGCAGCTTGAGCAATGGTACGTATAGGCCATTCATGTACATATTAGACTGTTCATGGCAATTGCCATCCATGTTGGTAGAGGAGCTCTTTATCCCTTATCCATTCAAAACACAGGGGGTTCACCCTGTTCTCTATCGCTGGTGAGCATGGCACCCTCGCTGGCTGGTGAGATGCTGTAACCCTTGCCTTTCTCCTGTCTTCTGAAAGGAGGGAGGTGACATTAAAGCTTATTCTGTTTTACATTGCCTTTGGGTAAATGCCTTCTTCATATAAGATCTCATCATTTATAGAATAAGAAATGTTCTCTCAACTCTACTCTGGAAAACAGAAATGTAATTTTTAATCAGCCTAAAATAAATTAATTTGCTTATTCAGAAGCATAGTCCTCCTTCTGGTTTTCTGCAACTATAATCTCTCTTGGAATCACCACACACAGAAAAATGAAACCAAAAAACACCTCTGGTCATGAAGATAAGGACTGGAATGACTTCAGATACATTAGGGAGTCCCCCTCTGTTTCTAACTAGTATGTAGGCTTCCAAGTGGCTCAGACAGTAAAGAATCTGCCTGCAATATGCGAGACCCGGATTCGATTCCTGGGTCAGGAAGATCCCCTGGAGTAGGAAATGGCATCCCACTCCAGTATTCTTGTCTGGAGAATCCCATGGACAGAGCAGCCTGGTGGGCTACAGTCCATGGGTTTGCAAAGAGTCAGACACGACTGAGCGACTAAAACTTTCACTTTCACAAGAAACATACAGTCATGAGTGCCTTGATGTCATCTCACACTTTCTGAGGGCTCTGCCAGAGAATCAGTCAGACTTTAGGAGCAGGGCAAAGAGGTGTTAAAGTAAAACCTCCTTCTGAAAGGATGAGTTTTCTGATCCTGTAGCAACAAGGGACCATTTCTAGGAACTTCAGAATTTAGGCACACTGAAGATGTTCAATCATGCTCATTAGTAATGAAATGGTATTTTGAATAGCAGCTAGATCCAGTTATTTGGGGCTTCCCAGTTGGACAGTGGTAAATAATCCATCTGCCAGTGAAAGAGATGCAAGAGACCCGAGTTTGACCCCTGAGTTGGGAAGATCCTCTGGAGTAGGAAATGGCAACCCACTCCAGTATTCTTGCCTGGGAAATCCTATGGACAGAGGAGCCTGGTGTCCATAGGAGGAGCCTGCTAGAGTCCATGGGGTTACAAAGAGTCGGACCCAACTGAGCACACACCAATTATTTATCTATCAAATGGACTAAAGTTAAAATGCTTGGTAAAACCCAGGATGAGTGAATGTGAGGAATTGGCTATTCTTTTTCATGGATGTGGCTGTGTGATCCAGTAGGGCTTCTTTGAAGAGCAACTGGGAAATGCCTCTCAAAGCAGAGAGAAAATACTTTCCCTTTGACTCAGTGATTGACCCTCTGAGTATATCTTATAGATACATGAATTCTGGGTCCAAAGGCATGTTCAGACTCTTTGCTGCATGGTATTGTACTGTACTTGTCTTATACAGTAAATAATCTAAATGTTTATCAATAGCAGGCTAATTAAATGAACTATGACTTATCTATATAATTGAGTATCACGAAGCTATTTAAAACACTGAAAAATGTCAGTGTAAGCTGATATGAAAAGAGACTCAACACACGGCTAAGTGTTGAAAGTAAATTAGAAACAGATTCCTTTAGAGGAGAGATTTTCAGCTTCAGCACTGTTGACAGTTTGGACCAGATAACTCTCTGTCGTGGAGGGGCTGTCCTGTGCATTGCTGGATGATTAGCAGCATCTGCCAACCAGATGCCAGAGGCAATCCCTACCACTCTCAAGCCATGACAGTAAGAAATGTCACCAGGACTTCCCTGGTGGTCTAATGGTTAAGAAGCTGCCTTGCAATGCAAAGGACAAGAGTTTGACCCCTGGACTGTGAAGATCCCACATGAGCTGCAGAGAAACTAAGCTCATGCTCCACAACTACTGAGCCTGTGCTCTAGAGCCTGGGAGCTCCAGCCATTGAGCCCATGTGCCCTAGAACCTGTCTGTGCAACCAGAGAAGCCACCACAAGGAAAATTCCAAACACCATAATTAGAGAATAGTCCCTGCTCACAGCAACTAGAAAAAGCCCACGTACAGCAACGAAGACCCAGTGTAACCAAATATATAAATAAATAAATAAATAAATAAATTTAAAATTAATTAATTTTAATTGGTGGCTAATTCCTTTACAATATTGTGGTGGTTTTTACCATACATCAACGTGAATCAGCCATGGGTGTACATGTGTCCCCCCATTCTGAACCCCTCCCTCCCACCTCCCTCCCCACCCCATCACTCTGGGTTGTCCCAGAGCACCAGCTTTGAGTGCCCTGCTTCATGCATCAAACTTGCACTGGTCATCTGTTTTACATATGGTGATATACATGTTTCAATGCTATTCTCTCATATCGTCCCACCCTTGCCTTCTCCCACATAGGCCAAAAGTCTGTTCTTTACATCTGTGTCTCTCTTGCTGTCTTGTATATAGGGTCGTTGTTATTGTCTTTCTAAATTCCATAAATATGTGTTAATATACTGTATTGGTGTTTCTATTTCGACTTACTTCACTCTGTATAATATCTCCAGACATTACTAGCTGTTCCCTGGGGAAAGCAATGCTAAAGCGCTGCTGGTTAAGAATGACAGCCATAGACGCATGGAACTTAAGGGCTGTGAGTGTTTGCGTGCACAGATCATCTTTAGAACAACCATGTGAATCACTGGTGGTAGCTGTCCCTGTTACAGCTGGGGCTAGGACTGTAGGTGGGAGAGAGACCTAGTCTTCATTGTAAGTACTTTTGTACTGTTTGAATTTTAGCATATGTGCTATTTAAAAAATAAGATTTTATACAGAGTGAAGTGAGTCAGAAAGAGAAAAACAAATATCATATATTAACACATATATATGGGATCTAGAAAAGTAGTACTGATGAACCTATTAATATTTGCAGACCAGGAACAGAGAGACAGATGTAGAAAATGTACTGATGGACAGAGCAGGAGAAGAAGAGGGTGGGATGAATTAGAAAGTAGCACTGACACACATATTCTACCATATATACAACATATTTATGGCTGATTCATGTTATTGGAGCAGAAACCAACATAAGGTTATAAGACAATTATCCTCCAGTTAAAAATAAAAAAATAAATAAGACAGAAGAAAATCAGATTAAAAGTAAACTATACAGTGATATTTCCATGACTGTTGAAGGGAGAGGTAGAAAGGGTATTTTTTTTTAAAATTGAAGGATAATTGCTTTACAGAATTTTGTTGTTTTCTGTCAAACCTCAACGTGAATCAGCCATATTTATACATATATCCCCTCCCTTTTGAACCTCCCTCCAATCTCCCTCCCCAACCCACCCATCTAGATTGATAGAGTCCCTGTTTGAGTTTCCTGAGACATACATCAAATTCCCATTGGCAGTAATGTAAGTTCCCATGTTACCTCTTCATACATCTCACCCTCTCCTCTCCACTGCCCCTGTCCGTAAGTCTATTCTCTATGTCTGTTTCTCCATTGCTGCCCTGCAAATAAATTCTTCAGTACCGTTTTTCTAGATTCCATATATATGCATTAGTAAATGATATTTATCTTTCTCTTTCTGACTTGCTTCACTCTGTATAATAGGTTCGAGATTCATTAGAACTCATATGCATTCCTTTTATGGCTGAGTAATATTCCATTTTGTATATGTACCATAACTTCTTTATCCATTCATCTGTCGATGGATATCTAGGTTGCTTCCGTGTTCTAGCTATTGTAAATAGTGCTGCAATGAGCAATGGAATACATGTGTCTTTTTCAATTTTTGTTTCCTCAGAGCATATGGCTAGGAGTGGGATTGCTGGGTCATATGGTGGTTTTATTGCTAGTTTTTAAAGGAATCTCCATACTGTCTTCCACAGTGGCTGTTATCAGCTTACACCAACAGTGTAAACAGTATTCCCACCAACAGTATTCCCACTAACAGTGCAAGAGCATTCCCTTTTCTCCACACCCTCTCCAGCATTTATTGTTTGTAGACATTTTGATGATGGCATTCTGACTGGTATGAGGTCATAATTCATTGTAGTTTTGATTTGCATTTCTCTAATAATGAGCAATGTTGAGCATCTTTTCATGTGTTTGTTAGCCATCTGTATGTCTTCTTTGGAGAAATGTTTGTTTAGGTCTTTCTCCCACTTTTTTACTGAGTTGTTTGTTTTTCTGATATTGAGTTGTATGAGCTGCTAATATATTTTGGAAATTAATCCTTTATCAGTTGTTTCATTTGCTATTATTTTCTCCCATTCTGAGAGTTGTCTTTTCACCTTGCTTATAGTTTCCTTTGCTGTGCAAAAGCTTTTAAGTTTAATCAGGTCCCACTTGTTTATTTTTGTTTTTATTTCCATTACTCTAGGAGGTGGGTCATAGAGGATCTCACTTTTATTTATGTCATCGAGTGTTCTGCCTGTTTTCCTCTAAGAGATTTATAGTTTCTGGTTTTACATTTAGGTCTTTAATCCATTTCAAGTTTATCTTTGTGTATGACATTAGGAAGTGTTCTAATTTCTTTCTATTGTATGTAGCTGGCCAGTTTTCCTAGCACCATTTATTGAAGAGGCTGTCTTTGCCCCATTGTATATTCTTGTCTCCTTTGTCAAAAATAAGGTACCCATAGGTGAATGGGTTTATTTCTGGGCTTTATATCTTGTTCCATTGGTCTGTATTTCTGTTTTTGTGCCAGTACCATACTGTCTTGATGACTGTATCTTTGAAGTATAATCTGAAGTCAGGAAAGTCGAATCCTCCAGCTCCATTCTTCTTTCTCAAGACTACTTTGGCTATTTGGGGTCTTTTGTGTTTCCATGTGAATTGTGAAGTTTTTGTTGTAGTTCTGTGAAAAATGTCATTGGTAATTTGATAGGGAATGTTTGGTAGTATAATCATTTCCACCAGATTGATTCTTCCAACTCAGGAACATGGAATATCTCTCCATCTTTTTATGTCATCTTTGATTTCTTTCATCAGTATCTTATAATTCTCTGTGTATGGTTCTTTTGTCTCCTTAAGTAAGTTAGTATTCCTAGATATTTAATTCTTTTTGTTGCAGTGGTGAATGGGATTGATTTCTTAATTTCTCTTTCTGATTTTTCATTGTTAGTGTATAGAAATGCAAGTGATTTCTGTGTATTGATTTTGTATCCTGCGACTTTGCTAAATTCACTGATCAGTTCTAGAAATATTCTGATAATATCTTTAGGGTTTTCTATGCACAGTATCATGTCATCTGCAAACAATGAGAGCTCTACTTCTTCTCCATTCTGGATTCCTTTTATTACTTTTTCTTCTCTGATTGCTGTAGCTAGGACTTCCAAAACTATGTTGAATAATAGTGCTGAAAGTGGACACCCTTGTCTTGTTACTGATCTTAGGGGGAATGCTTTCACTTTTTCACCATTGATAATAATGTTTGCTGTAGGCTTATGATATATGGCCTTTACTATGTTACTATCTTCATGACCCAGATAACCACAATGGTCTGATCACTCACCTAGAGCCAGACATCCTGGAATGCAAAGTCAAGTGGCCCTTAGGAAGCATCACTACAAACAAAGCTAGTGGAGGTGATGGAATGCCAGTTGAGCTATTTCAAATCCTGAAAAATGATGCTGTGCAAGTGCTGCACTCAATATGCCAGCAAATTTGGAAAGCTCAACAGTGGCCACAGGACTGGAAAATGTCTGTTTGCATTCCAACCCCAAAGAAAGGCAATGCCAAAGAATGCTCAAACTACCACACAATTGCCCTCATCTCACACACTAACAATGTAATGCTCAAAATTCTCCAAGCCAGGCTTTGACAGTATGTGAAGTGTGGCCTACCAGATGTTCAGACTGGAATTAGAAAGGCAGAAGAACCAGAAATCATATTGCCAACATCTGTTGGATCATCAAAAAAGCAAGAGAGTTCCAGAAAAACATCTGTCTCTGCTTTATTGACTACACCAAACCCTTTACTGTGTGGATCACAACAAACTGTGGAAAATTCTTAAAGAGATGGGAATACCAGACCACCTGACCTGCATCCTGAGAAACCCGTAGCAGGTCAAGAAGCAACAGTTAGAACTGGATATGGAACAACAGACTGGTTCCAAATCAGGAAAGGAGTACTTTCCTTTATATATAAGTTTGTATATTGTCACCCTGGCTATTCAACTTAAATGCAGAGTACATCATGCCAAATACCTGGCTGGATGAAGCACAAGCTAGAATCAAGATTGCTGGGAGAAATATCAATAACCTCAGATATGCAGATGACACCACCATTATGGCAGAAAGTAAAGAAAAACTAAAGAGCCTCTTGATGAAAGTGAAAGAGGAGAGTGAAAAAGCTGGCTTAAAAATTCAACATTCAGAAAACTAAGATCATGTCTTCCGGTCCCATCACTTCATGGCAAATAGATGGAGAAACAATGGAAACAGTGAGAGACTTTATTTTCTTGGGCTCCAAAATCACTGCAGATGGTGACTGCAGCCATGAAATTAAAAGGTGCTTGCTCCTTAGAAGAAAAGCTATGACAAACCTACACAGCATATTAAATAGCAGAGACATTACAACAAAGGTCCATCTAATGAAAGCTATAGTTCTTCCAGTAGTCCTGAATGGATGTGAGAGTTGGACTATAAAGAAAGCTGAGCACCTAAGAATTGATGCTTTTAAACTGTGGTGTTGGAGAAGACTCTTGAGAGTCTCTTGGACTGCAAGGAGATCCAACCAGTCCATCCTAAATGAAATCAGTCCTAAATATTCACTGGAAGGACTGATGCTGAAGCTGAAGCTCCAATACTTTGGCCACCTGATGTGAAGAACAGACTCACTGGAAAAGACCCTGATGCTGGGAAAGATTGAAGGCAGGAAGATCAGGGGACTACAGAGGATGAGGTGGTTGGATGGTATCACCGACTCTATGGACATGAGTCTGAGTAAGCTCCAAGAGTTGATGATGGACAGAGAAGCCTGGTGTGCTGCAGTACACATGGTGGCAAAACATCAAACACGACTGAGCAACTGAACTGATGTTGAGGCAGGTTACTTCTACACCCATTTTTTGAAGAGTTTTAACATAAATGGGTCCTTAATTTTGTCAAAGGCTTTTTCTGCATCTATTGAGATTACCATATGGTTTTTATCTTTCAATTTGTTAATATGGTGCATCACATTAATTGATCTGCACATATTGAAGAATCCTTGCATCCTTGGAATAAGCCCAATTTGATCATGGTGTATGAGTTTTTTAATGTGTTGTTGAATTCTGTTTGCTAAAATTTTGTTAAGCGTTTTGGCATCTATGTTCATCAATGATATTGGCCTGTAGTTTTCTTTTTTTATGTTGTCTTTGTCTGGTTTTGGTATCAGGGTGATGGTGGCCTCATAGAATGAGTTTAGAAGTGTCTCTTCCTCTGCAATTTTTTGAAAGTTTTAGAAGGATAGGTATTAGTTCTTCTCTAAATGTTTGATAGAATTCTCCTGTGAAGCCATCTGGTCCTGGACTTTGGTTTGGGGGTAGATTTTTGATCACAGCTTCAATTTCAGTGCTTGTAATTGGGTTGTTCATAATTTCTATTTCTTCCTGGTTCATTCTTGGAAGATTGAACGTTTCTAAAAATCTGTCCATTTCTTCCAGGCTATCCATTTTGTTGACATATAGCTCTTCATAATAGTCTCTTATAATCCTTTGTATTTCTGCATTGTCTGTTGTAACCTCTCCTTTTTCATTTCTAATTTTGTTGACTTGATTCTTCTCTCTTTTTTTCTTGATGAGTCTGGCTAAAGGTTTGTCAGCTTTGTTTATCTTCTCAAAGAACCAGGTTTTAGTTTTGTTAATCTTTACTATTTCTTCTTTCATTCCTTTTTCATTTATTTCTGCTCTGATCTTAATGACTTCTTTCCTTCTGCTAACTTTGGAGTTTTTTGGTTCTTTTTTCAGTTGTTTTAGATGTTTCAGATGTTTTAGAAACTGTCTATTGATGTTTTTCTTATTTCTTGAGGTAGGATTGTACTGCTATAAACTTCCCTCTTAGAATTGTTTTTGCTGATCTCATAGGTTTTGAGTTGTTGTATTTTCATTGTCATTTGTTTCTAGAATTTTTTGATTTCCCTTTTGATTTCTTCAGTAACCTGTTCATTGTTTAAAAACGTATTGTTTAATCTCCACGTATTTGTGGGTTTTTTTTTTTACAGGTTTTTCTTGTAATTGCTATCTAGTCTCATAGCGTTGTGGTCAGAAAAGATGCTTCATACGATTTCAATTTTCTTAAATTTACTGAGGTTTGATTTGTGACCCAAGATGTGGTCTATCCTGGAGAATGTTCTATGTGTACTTGAGAAGAAGGTGTATTCTTCTGCATTTGGGTGGAATGTCCTGAAGATATTGATGAGATCCTTCTCATCTAATGTATCATTTAAGACTTGTGTTTCGTTATTTGTTTTCTGTTTTGATGATCTGTCCATTGGTGTGAGTGGTGTGTCAAAGTCTCCTACGATTATTGTGCTACTATCAATTTATCCTTTTGTGTCTGTTAATGTTGTCTTATGTATTGAGATGCTCCTATATTGGGTGCATAGATATATTGGGTGCATACATATATATATTGGGTCTTCCTCTTGCATGGATCCCTTGATCATTATGTATTGTCCTTCCTTATCTCTTGTAGTCTTCCTTATTTTAAGGTCTATCTTGTCTGACATGAGAATTGCTACTCCAGCTTTCTTTTGCTTCCCACTTGCATGGAATGTGTTTTTCCATTCTCTCACTTTCAGTCTACATGTGTCTTTAGGTCTGAAGTGGGTTTCTTGTAGATAGCATATACATTGGTCTTGTTTTTGTATCCATTCAGCAAGTCTGTGTCTTTTGGTTGGAGCATTTAATCCATTTACATTTAAAGTAATTATTGATATATTTGTTCCTAGTGCCATATTCTTAATTGTTTGGGGCTTGATTTTATAGATCTTTTACTTCTTTTGTATTTCTTAACTATATAAGTCCCTTTAACATTTGTTGTAAAGCTGGTTTGGTGGTATTGAATTCTCTTACCTTTTGCTTATTTGAAAAGCTTTTTATTTTTCCATCAATTTTGAAAGAGATCCTTGATGGGTACAGTAATCTGGTTGTAGATTTTTCCCTTTCAGTAGTATAAATATATCCTGCCATTCCCTTCTGGCCTGCAGAGTTTCTGCTGAAAGATCAGCTGTTAAATGTATGGGGTTTCCCTTGTATGTTACTTGTTGCTTTTCCCTTGCTGCTTTTAATATTCTTTCTTTGTGTTTAATCTTTGTTTGATTAATATGTGTCTTGGCTTGTTTTTCCATGGGTTTATCCTTTATGGGACTCTGCACCTCTTGTGCTTGATTGACTATTTCCTTTTCCATGTTGGGGAAATTTTCAACTATACTCTCTTCAAAATTTTTCTTATTTTCCTTTTTCTTTTCTTCTTCTGGGACCCCTATAATTCAAATGTTGGTGAATTTGATATTGTCCCAGAGGCCTCTGAGACTATCCTCAGTTCTTTTCATTCTTTTTACTTTATTCTGCTCTTCAGAAATTATTTCTACCATTTTATCTTCCAGTTCACTGATTTGTTCTTCTGCTTCAGATATTCTGCTATTGATTCCTTCTAGAGTATTTTTAATTTCAGTAATTGTTTTGTTTGACTCTGTTTATTCTTTTATTCTTCTAGGTCTTTGTTAATTGAGTCTTACATTTTCTCCATTCTGTTTTCAAGGTTTTTGATCATCTTTTACTCTCATTATTCTGAATTCTTTTTCAGGTAGTTTGCTTATTTTCTCTTCATTTATTTGGACTTCTGTGTTTCTAGTTTTGTTCCTTCATTTGTGCAATATTTCTCTGCCTTTTCATTATTATTATTATTTTAACTTACTGTGTTTGAGGTCTCCTTTTCCCAGGCTTTAAGGTTGAATTCTTTCTTCCTTTTGGTTTCTGCTCTCCCAAATTTGGTGCAGTGGCTTTTGTAAGCTTGGTATAGGGTGAGATTTGTGCTGAGTTTTTTGCTTGTTTGTTTGTTTTTCCTTTGATGGGCAAGGCTGAGTGAGGTGGTAATCCTGTCTGCTGATGACTGGGTTTGTATTTTGTTTTGTTTCTTGTTTGGATGAGGCCTCCTGCACAGGGTGTACTGGTGGATGGTGATGCCAGGTCTTGTATTCACGTGGTTTCCTTTGTGGGAGTTCTCACTATTCGATAATCCCTAGGGTCAGTTATCTGGTAGCCCAGGGTTTTGGAGTCAGGGCCCCCACTCCAAGGGCTCAGGGCTTGATCTTGAGTTTTGCGAGGTTCTATATATTCTTTTCTGCTGATCAGGTACTCCCGTCTTCTCTCAGCTGGTGTTCTGCATACACTTTTGTGTCTGAAGGTATATTCCTGATGTATCCATGGAGAGAGATGTACTCCACATCCACCTACTCCTCCACCATCTTGTTCTCCAAGGGCATTTTTTTAAATGCCATTTTTACCCAAAGAGCTCAGTACTTTCTCTTCCCTTGGGTATTGGAAAGTACACAGGGTGAAGAGTTTTGGAACAGCAGCAAGACTCTGCACCACAGCAAAGGCATTCTTGGAGATAAAATCAGATCCCCTGTAGATACCACTGAATAAGTTTGGGAAACTGATTTTCTGGAAAGAACATGAAGAGACCTTTGGAACAAGAGCAGTTTCAGTTCCAATCCTCTTAATGATTTGCCTGTTAATGGTAAGTGATCTTGCCCAAGTTAACTCTCTGAACCTCAGTTTTCTCATTTGTAAAGTGAGCATAAAAATATCCAATTCATAGATATTTTGTGATTATTAAATAATATATACACACATGCATGCATGCACAATTTCTATTAAGTCATGTCCAACTCTTTGAGACCCCATGGATGGTAGCCCACCAGGCCCCTCTGTCCATGGGATTTTCCAGGCAAGACTACTGGAGTGGGTTTCCATTTCCTTCTCCAGAAAATCTTTCCAACCCAAGGATTGAACCCGAGTCTCCTGCCTCTCCTACACTGAAGGTGGATTCTTTACTGACTGAGCCACCAGGAAACCCCCTTAAAATTCTGGTGATTGATAGTTAAGAGTACATTTTATTTATTTTTTAAATTTAATTGGGGGATAATTGCTTTACAATGTTGTGCTGATTTCTGCTGTACAACAATAGAATTAGTCATAACTATATGTATATCCCCTGCTTCTTGAGCTTTCTACCATGCCCCCATCCCTGCCCTCTTTGATTCAACAGTACATTTTCTGAGTATAAGTTATATGGGGCCTCCATCATGATGATGAAGAGCTTTTTCTTTGGAATCAGACTAACTTAAATCCAAATCTCAACTCTGTTATGTGGCAGAGTTGTGATCGTGTGATCTTAGGAATATAATTAACTTCTCTGGATCTCATTTTTCTTATTTTTTTCTGTATAAAAAAATAAAATCTCATTTTAGGAATTGGAGACACCTGACACATGGCCCTCTTTGATTCTACAAAGGCTAAAGAGTTGGGAAATATTAATATGTATCAGATTCTATATTAGTTAGGAACAGAGCTCAAACTGGCTTAGATCAAAGGGGAGATTTAATGATCCACGTCAAGGCATCCCTGGAAGATACTGAAGGCTCAGTTTTAGATCACTGCAATAAAGCAAACATCACAGGAAAGCAATGATGCTGTTAAAGTGTTACATTCAATATACCAGCAAATTTGGAAAACTCAGCAGTGGCCATAGGACTGAAAAAGGTCAGTTTTTATTCCAGTCCCAAAGACAGTGCCAAACAATGTTCAAACTACTGTACAATTGCAGTGATTTCACATGATAGCAAAGTAATGAACAAAATCCTTCAAGCTAGATTCAACAGTATATGAACTGAGAACTTCCACGTGTACAAGCTGAATTTAGAAAAGGCAGAGGAACCAGAGATCAAATTGTTCAACATTCTCTGGATCACCAAAAAGCAAGGGAATTCTAAGAAAACATCTTCTTCTGCTTCACTGACTATGCTAAAACCTTTGACTGTGTGGATCACAACAAACTGGAAAATTCTTTAAGAGATGGGAATACCAGACCACCTTACCTGCTTCCTGAGAAACCTGTATGCAGGTCAAGAAGCAACAGTTAGCACCTGACATGGAACAATGGACTGGTTCAAAATTGCGAAAGGAGCACACCAAGGCTGTATCCTGCACCTTGCTTATTTAACTTATATGCAGAGTACATCTTTTGAAATGCCAGGCTGGATGAATCACAAGCTGGAGTCAAGGTTGCCAAGAGAAACATCAACAACCTAAGATATGCATATGATAACACTCTAATGGCAGAAAGTGAAGAGGAACTAAAGAGTCTCTTGATGAGAGTTAAAGAGGAGAGTAAAAAAGCTAGCTTAAGGTTTGACATTCAAAAAACTAAGACCATGACATCCTGTCCCATCACTTCATGGCAAATAGATGGGTAAAAAGTAGAAATAGTGACTGATTTTATTTTTGAGGGGTCCAAAATCACTGAGGATGGTGACTGAAGCCACAAAATTTAAAAGACAATTGCTGTTTGTAAGAAAAGTTATAACAAACCTAAGCAGTGTATTAAATAGCAGAGATATCACTTTGCCAGTAAAGATCTGTATAGCAAAAACTGTGATGTTTCTAGTAGTCATGTACAGATGTGAGAGTTGAACCGGAAGGAAGGCCGAACACCCAAGAATTGATGCTTTCAAACTGTGGTGCTGGAGAAGACTCTTGGGAGTCCCTTGGACGGCAAGGAGATCAAGCCAGTCAATCCTAAAGGAAATCAGACTTGAATATTCATTGGAAGTACTGATGCTAAAGCTGAAACTTCAATACTTTGGCCACCTGATGTGAAGAACCGACTCTTTGGAAAGGACCCTAATGCTGGGAAAGATTGAAGGCAGGAAGATAAGGGGACTACAAAGGATGAGATGGTTGGATGACATCACCTTCTCAACTGACAGACTCTGAGAGATAGTGAAGGACAGAGAAGCCTGGTGTGCTGCAGTCCATGGAGCTGCAGAGTCAGACACGACTTAGTTACTGAACAACAATGGTAAAGTATCACAATAAAGCAAGTCACACTAATTTTTTGGTTTCCCAGTGCATGTAAATGTTATGTTTACACTCTACTGTAGTCTGTTGTGTATGCAAAAGTACTATGTCTTAGAAAGCAATATGTATATCTTAATTTAAAAATACTTACTGCTGGGGACGTCCCTGGTGGTCCAGTGGCCAAGACTCCACGTGCTTCTAATGCAAGGGTTCCATTCCTGGTCAGGGAACTAGATCCCACCTACTACAACTGAAGATCTTGCATGCCAAAACTAAGACCTGGCACAGCCAAATAAAGAAATAATTATTTTTTAAAAATACTGTGTGGCTAAAAAAAAAAAATGCTGTCATCTGAGCCTTCAGTGAGCCAGAGTAGTAAAGTCCAAGATCACTGATAACATGTTGATCATCATAACAAGTAAAATATGGAAAAATTTTAAAAATTGTGAGAATTACCAAAATGTGGCACAGAAACATAGAATGAGCAAACGTTGTTGGAAAAATGATGATGATAGACTTGCTCCATGTAGGATTTGCATAAATCTTCAATTTGTAAAAAAAAAAAAATAAAAAATAAAAGTATCTACAATGCACAATTAAGTGAAGCCCCAAAATTGAGGCCTCCCTAAAATCCCCAAGAGTTCAGGGATTACTCTTATATGACTACTTTAGGTATGACTGATTCCAGGCACTCCAGTGTCAAAAGGCTTTGATCTCTTTTCATCTCTGCTCTATTTTGCTCCTCATTGGTTTTATTCTCAGGGAGGCTCTCTCCTGAATATTCATTGGAAGGACTGGTGCTGAAGCTGAAACTCCAGTACTTTGGCCACCCGATGTATAGAATAGACTCACTGGAAAATACCCTGATGCTGGGAAAAATTGAGGGCAAGAGGGAAAAGGGACGACAGAGGATGAGATGGTGTGATGGCATCACTGACTCAATGAACATGAGTTTGAGCAAGCTCTGGGAGATAGTGAAGGACAGGGAAGCCTGGTGTGCTGCAGTCCACGGGGTCTCAAAGAGTCAGACATGACTGAGAGACTCAACAACAACAACAAATCTCCCTCCATATGGTAGCAAGGAGCACACTGAGAAACCGTAATATAGACACATGCCTTATTCCATGGTCCCAGCAGTGTCCCCACAAGTGTTGCATTACTTAGTCTGAGTCTGCTCCATCTCTGAAACAACCACTGTGTACAGGAAGGTGCAATAGTGCCTCTGAAGCACAGAGAAATCTCTAGAAGGGAGAAGTTGTGAGCTGTTACCTGTGTCATCCCCCACAATACATAATATGTTTTATAGATTTCTTTTCCTAACCTTCTCTTCTAGACCCTGAGTAGAACAGAGGCTTGGACTTTCTATGTTTCTATAAGCCCAGTGTCTAGTACAGTACCTAAAATATGTAGGTGTCCCTATAATGCAATGAATTACAATGCATAATACATGTGCATACTGAAATCTTGTCTGGGGTCTGTTCCACAGCTCAAAACTACTTCTTGAATGAATTGATAGTTCCTCTGGAGATAGAAGTCTTCCCCGGTGGCACTAGTGGTAAAAATCTTGCCTGTCAATGCAGGAGACATAAGATACATGGGTTTGATCCCTAAATTGGGAAGATCCCCGGGAGAAGGGTGTGGCAACCTGATCCAGTATTCTTGCCTGGAGAATCCCATTGACAGAGGAGACTGGCAGACTGCAGTGCATAGGGTCATGAAGAGTCAGGCATTACTGAAGCAACTTAGCATGTATGCATGCCAGAGATAGAAATCATATCTGATTCACTGTGTTCTCAGCAAAGCACACATTAAGTGACCAATTAATACTTGTTAAATAAGTCGTTGGTTCAGTGAATGACTTCTAGGTTCCACCACAGCAGGGATTCCATCTCTTTGGCCTCTCAATTTGTAGTGACAGGTCCCTACACTCTAGGGGTCCAGACACCTCCAGCCACACTCTCCCTACACACACCCCCAACCCCCAGGTGGACAGCTGCTCCTCAGTTATTCCCCAGAGATGTCCAGAGGATGGAGACCATGGTGGGAAGGTAACAGGTTTCAATATAAAGAAGAGGCAAGAAGGAGACAAATGAGGAGTTCATTACAAGTTCACGTCTATCTTATTTTGGAAGGAAGTGGGAAAGGAGAACACAGTTTTCATGAATAATGCTGCTTATTAAAATGCCTGCTCTCCCGATGGTGATTAAGATGGATGCAGCATCACACTGACTTTCAGAGAGAGTGGGAGTACAGCTGACAATTTTCCCATCAAAGTTTTTCACAAAGAAGGAGCAACTCCGAGGTCCCCTCCCTTTCCTCCTCCTGTTCCAGGAGGCCTTTCCTGCAGAGCTCCCGGCTGCTTCAAGGCACTGGGGGAGGAATTCATCAGGGGCTGACAAGTGGCAAATGCCATTAGCTTTCAGCTATACTAAAGGATGTGAACACTGCAGGAATGGTGCCTTATCGCCCTCTCCAAGGTCCCAGCCCTTGGGCCCACAGTAGTGCCTGGGCCCTGGTTGCTGCTGTTCTGCTGCTAAGTCTTGTTGGACTTCTTTGCAACCCCATGGACCACAGGGCACCAGTCCTCCCTGTCCTTTACTATCTCTCAGAGTTTGTTCAAACTCATGTCCATTGAGTCAGTGATGCCATCCTACCATCTCATCCTCGGGCATCCCCTTCTCCTGGTAGGCATATATGACTTTGAATCATTCTTTCATGGCTATCTGTCCTTTTTTGACATGCCACATTCCTTTCCTTTTCTTCTATTATCAATGCCTTTTTTGGGTTTTGTTTTAGAGAACCACTCCCTTACCTCAGTCCATGGTTCTGGGGATTAAAGGAGCTAATTTCACCAAGTTCTTAAAATACTCCATGACTCAACTACTATTAGCTATCATTATAGCTAATTTTACTTTATAATTCATGAAATATCCATGAAACAGGAAATCATAGATAAAATATCAGATGTATGAAAGAGATCCTTTAAATTAAAATATCATAACCAAACTTTTTAAAGAACAAAATAAATATAAGAGTTGAAAGATAAAATCAAAGACATCTCAGAGGAAGAAGTACCAAAGATAAAAACATAGAAACACATATATACGTACTTTAAATTTGACCATCAATCCAAGAGACTCAATATTTTACTAAAGAAAGTTTTTTAAAAAATAGAACAGGAATTACAGAGAAAGGAAAACCTATTAAAGAAAAAAACAAGAAATATCTTCTAGTTTTGAAAAACACTCTCTTTCTAACCCAATGACCAGAACAAGACAATAATAATAATAAAACGAAGACACATCATTATTTAATTTTTAAACAAGGGGAATAAAGAAAAACTGAAATGCTTCAAAAGAGACATAAAGGAGACAATATACAAAGAATTGGAAATGAGTATGGTATTAGTTTTCTTAGCAATGATGTTGGAAACTAGGAGACAACAGAGATGATTTCAATTCTCTGACTAATAATGATTTCTGAATAAGAATTCTATGCCATTCAAACGAGCGACCAAGTATTAAGGGAAAGCTTTTCTTCCTTAGTATTTGTAAGTTCTCAGAAAGCTATTGGACAAAGTGTTCCTCTAAAAAGAAGTAGCCAAAAGACAGAAAAATAAGATTTCTAGGGGAGAGATTCAGCAGAAAGCAGAGGCAGAGGTAATTTTAAGAATGGTTTTGAGGGGCTGTCTCTAGATGACATTGGGAAAGAGGCCCAGCGAACAGCCACAACAGATTAGAACAGGAACACAGAGGCACTTGAGAGAGATGAATACAACTGTTTCACTTGACTGTGAGGAAAACAGTGTTAAAATGATTTCTAGAGTTCTGTGGAGTGTGAAAGCTAAGCAAATGAAAAACTGAAGCAATTATCAACTCCAAGAAAATATAAAGTTACGTTACTGAGAAAAGATGATCCATGTACACAGCTTAGCTCAGCAGTGAACTTATAGTGCTAGCTAGGCCATGACCTAGTTGGGTTCATGGTCGCTGAACACATAGTTATATTGGATAAGTGTAAATAGAGACTAGAAAAACAATAGAAAGGTCAATGATACAAAGAGTTGAGTTTTTGTAAAGATAAATGAAATTAAGAAATCTTTAACAAGACTAAGACAAAAAGAGATTAAAATAAATAAAATGAAAGAGGATATATTACAAATGATGCCACAGAAACACAAAGGATAATGAGACTACTGTGAACAATTACATACCAGCAAATTGGACAACCTGGAAGAATAGATAAATTCCTAAAAACATGTGAACTACCAAGTCTTAATCATGAAGAAATAGAGAATCTGAACAGATCAATTATTAATAAGGAGATTAAATCAGTAATTTAAAAAGCCCTAATAAAGAAAAGCCCAGGACCAGATGGCTTCATGGGTAAATTCTACCAAACATTTAAAGAATAATTAATGTCAATCCTCCTCAAATTCTTACAAATATTTGAAGAGGGAAGGAATTGCTCCTAATGAGGCCAACAGAACCCTGATATCAAAGTCAGATGAGGATCTCCAAGAAGAGAAAATTCCAGGACAATATTCCTGATAAGTATGAATGCAGAAAACCTCAACACAATACTAGCAAACAAATTCCAATAGCACATTTAAAGGGTCATACAGTACCATCAAATGGGATTTATTGCCAGAATGTAAGAATAATTCAACATATACATATCAATATACATGATACATCACATTGACAGAATGAAGGATAGGAATCATATGATCATTTCAACAGATGCTGAACAAGCATTTGTCAAAACTCAGCATCTGCTCATGATAAAAAAAAAATCTCAACAGATTAGGTGTAGAGGAAATGAATGTCAACATAATAAAGGCCAAATGTGACAAGCCCACAGCTCACATCACACTGTAATGGTGAAAAACTGAAGCCTTTTGCTCTATGATCAGAAACGAGACAAAGGTATCACTCTTAACACTTCTATTTAACATAGTATTGGAAGACTTAGCCAGAAGTAATTAGGCAAGAGGAAGAAACAAATGGCACCCAAGTAGGAAAGAAAAAAGTGAAATTGTCTCCGTTTGCAGATGACATGATTTTATATATAGAAAATCCTAAAGATGCCACCAGAAAAACTGTTAGAACTAGTAAAGGAATTCATTAAATTTGCAGGATATAAATTCAACATGGAAAAAGTCAGTTATATTTCTACATGCTAAGAGTAAACTATGGCATCGAAAGACCTGGAATACATTTAACCAAGGAGGTGAAAGACCTGATACTGGAAATCACAAACATTGGTGAAAGAAATTGAATAACATAAAAATAAAGGGAAAGATATCCCATGTTTGTAGACTGGAAAAATATTTTTTAAGTGTTCAAGTTGCCCCCCTCAAATCTACAGACTCAATGCAAATCTTATCAAAATTCCAACAGAGTTTTTCAGAGATAGTAAAAATGATTCTAAAATTCATATGGAATGTACGGAACTTTGGATTCTTCATCCAGGAAAATTCCACGTGCTGCAGGGCAACTAAGCTGCATGAGCCCCAACTACTGAAGTCCGGAAGTCCTAAAGCCTGTGCTCTGCAACCAGAGAAGCCACCGAAATGAGAGGCCTGTGTGCCACAACTCGAGAATAGCCCTTGTTCACCAAAACTAGAGAAAGCCTGAGCACAGCATTGAAGACCCAGCACAGCCAAAAATAAACAGATAAAAAGTGCATAGAGCCAAATACACACACAAGAACGAATAAAAATAGGTGGACTTACCAGTGGATTATACCAATGTCAATGTCCTGATAATGATATTTTACTACAATTTTGCAAGATCATATTATTAGGGGAAACTGAGTAAATGATATACAAATATCTCTGCATTATTTCCTACAACAGTCAAAAAGTTAAAATCCCATTGATTACTAACTGGAGTCATGGATTCCCCCCTACTCATTTTTGAAGGTGAATGCTCAGGACTTTTGTTTTTTTTTGGTCAACTATCATTTTAATTCCAATTACATAGTTACAAAATATTAGCTCTATTAGAAGATACACATGTTAACTTAATGATCAGAAGAAAACATTCACAAAATTTATTTTTTTCTGGCTAATAAAGTAAAACCTATACCTTACAGAAAAATTATAAAATGCAAAAACATGCCAAGCATAAAATATCAGTAATTTCAATGCCATCATTGGTAATAATCTGCTTTGTCTTACTGAGATAATTTTTTATATGTGTGAAATTTTCTATACACATACCAACACAGACATGTACTCATACACACGTGTGTGTGTATGTATGTGTGCGTGTATGGCTTATACTCTTTGGGAATATGCTACATTCATAAGCAAGGAAGGTGGGCAAGGTGGTCTCTAACATTACCTCCAGCTCTCCTGCAAGTTCCCCAAACATAGTAGTTTTATCATGATGACTAAGAGTAACTAAGGAAAAAAGCCAAAATACATTTTTAAGAGAAATACTGGGCAGTGTGCATAATAGACTTGTAAATGAAAAAAAGCAACTTATAAGATGATATGTAGTATATTCCCAGTGAGTATAAGCACATTGATTATTTTAATGTGCATTCTTCTGGAGTACATAAAACAGCCCGGAGTGGAAAGAGTCCTCTGAATTCAGGAAGCCTGGATTCAAATTCTGATTCCACCAGGTAATATCTTTGGAGACGTAACTTAACCTCTTTGTGCCTTAGCTTCATCTTCATTAAACGGGCTATAATAATATAGTAGTTAATTAGTTCTGAGAAGTTAATAAGTTATTATATGTCAGTCTGTTGGAACAGAGCCTGGAACATAGTAAATGCTCAATATTATTTTTTACGTTTGTATTCTCAGACAGCATATAGTATACTTTTTTTTGATGTTGACTTTTTGTATTTTATTCAAATGTTTCCTGTGTCAGTCTGTTGTATGCTTTTTCCTCCTCACAACAAGCTATCTCAGATTTCTTTCCATGTCACTAAATGTCACATTAGCTTCCCTGGTGGCTCAGATGGTAAAGTGTCTGCCTATAACGTGGGAGACCCAGGTTCGATCCCTGGGTCGGGAAGATCCCTTGGAGAAGGAAATGGCAATCCACTCCAGTATTCCTGCCTGGAGAATCCCATGGATTGAGGAGCCTGGTAGGCTACAGTTGACGGGGTCGCAAAGAGTTGGACACGACTGAGCGACTTCACTTCACTTCAAATGTCACATTATCTCATTCTTTGTTATTGTTGCATAGTATTCCATGATTGGCTATATCTCAATTTATTTGCCAAGAGATTTAGACTGTTTCTAATTTTGTGCTATCTAAACTCATGTGAGTGTGTCTTTGAGCATACATGAGAAATGGAATAGCTGGTTCACTAAATATGACTTGAAACTTTCAGATGGTGTGTTAAGATATAGCGCTGACTATATGAACTTCAGAATCCCAGCAATGGTTTGAAAAATCTCCTTGCCACTCTTTAAAAATTACTTGATTTAAAATGTTGACCTGAAACAAATAGACTGCTGATATTTTTTCTCCATGAAAGATGGGTTTAATCGGAATCAGCAGAGAATATTAACTTGGGGGTCTGCACCCATACCGAGTCACTGCAAGTCCCCAAAGAGCAAGAGAAGGAGAAGGCTGTTATAGAGAGGAAAAGCAAGTTGGGTGGGGATGGGTAGTAGTAAAAAAGGTTCCATGGCTTTTCACTGGCTGAGTCCTTGCCAGCAAAGGAGTCTTTCTTTCCTTTGGGCTGTGCTATCATCAGAGGGCGTGAGAGCTCCCCCTTGTGGTTTCCCACCTCTATTTTATTGAGGTTTCTGTTTATTCATTTTTTACAAAGTTTAACTTACATGTTATAAAATATACCTATCTCTGTAAATGTACATACATTAGCAAGCAGAACTATGATTTTACTTTGCTGTGTATTGAATTGTGTACCTCAAACAAGATATATTCAAATCTTGACCCCCAGGAGCTCAGATTATGACCTTATTTGAAAATAGCATTGTTGTAGGTATAATTTAGTTTAATGTGACTTTCTCTTGTTTTAAGGCACCAAGTTGGTGGTACTTTGTTACAAAAGCTCTAAGAAGCTAAGACACATGCGTCAAAAAAATTTTTTATTGGAGTTTAGTTGATTTACAGTGTGTTAACTTCTGCTGGAGAGCAAAGTGATTTGGTTATACACATACATACATTTTTCTTTTCATTTCCACTATGGTTTATCACAGGGTATTGAATATTGTTCCCATGTTATACAGTAGTGCCTTATTGTTTATCCATTCTGTGTATAATAGTTTGCCTCTGCCAGACTCCCAATCCATTCCTCCTTCACACCTCTTCTTCTTGACAACCACAAGTCTGTCTTTAAGTCCATATTAGTTTTTAGTGCTTTCAAATATAGCTGTTTTTTTTTTTTTCAGTAGAAATACATGGTACACATTTAGAGCACTTCTATCACCTTAGTAAGATCCCTTATTCTTTATGCAATTTACAGTTCATTTTCACCCTGACCCTAGGAAAACACTGGCTCCTATGATGGAGCACAGGAGACTCAAGTCTTTCAGCTGATGCCTGGCTTGATATTACCCCTGAGGACTCATTTTCACTCATGAAAATGACTCAGTAGGGAGACTCTTGGATGATCAACTTTGGGATGTAATTTCATTCCACCCTCTCCTCCACTTTTGGTCTCAAAAGTTCTCAACTATTGGGTCAAACTAAAATTTGAAAACCTAGTGTAACTCTCCTCCATATATGTGTATACTCCACACTCAAAATTTGGCAATTATAGATGGTCTACAGTTCATTTGTGAATCCCAATTGAAGAATCCTTGTTTTTCTACCATCTGCTTGAATACCTGTGGTGATGGGGAGGTCTTTACTACTGAGGCAGTCCGTTCTACCCTGGGGAGCTCTCTGCCCTGTGGAGCAATTTCTATTAGTTGCAGTCTGGGTCCTGGTGGCTCTCACGTATCAGTTCTGGGATAGTCTTTGTGAATTGCAATATGGAACAGGAGACTGAGGAGTTTTCAATCCCAGGAGTTAAGTAGGAAACTATAGAAAGCTGCATGGAAATGACTGCCACACCTCTAGCAGATTCTCAGGATGGAGAAACAGTGGGAAAGCTCAGAATTTGGAAAATCTTGTGTTTGAAAAATCCTGGTTCTATTATGTGCTGCACCCTTTGGAAATACTGATAAGCCTTTACCAAGCCTAAGTCTCCTTTGTAAAAGAGAGAAACTTGGCTCATCGTAGTTGTTCTATCAAAAATCAATTTGAGCAAAAAGTAGGACCCAACTCAGAGGAGATGGAAAAATCAAAGAGGGAAGGGAATTTTCATGTTTAATAGCATCCTAACAAATGAGATTATCAAGTCTTTAATACCAAATCTCTTTTAAAATGTTTGTGTTATTGTACAGTTGCTAAGGCATGTCCAGCTCTTTGTGACCCCATGGACTGCAGCACCCCAGGCTTTCCTGTCTTCACTATCTCCTGGAGCTTGCTCAGACTCATGCCCATTAAGTTGGTGATGCCATCCAACCATCTCACCCTCTGTTGTCCTGTTCTCCTCCCACCCTCAATCTTTCCCAGCATCAGGGTCTTTTCCAGTGAGTTGGCTCTTCTCATCAGATGGCCAAAGTAAGGGAGCTTCAGCTTCAGCATCAGTCCTTCCAATAAATATTCAGGGTTAATTTCCTTTAGGATTGACTGGTTTGATCTCCTTGCTGTCCAAGGGGCTCTCAAGAATCTTCTCCAGCACCACAATTTGAAAGTAAAGACTTTATTTTTTAGAGCTGTTTTAGGTTCACCTCAAAACTTAAAGAATGCTGTATAGTATGTAGCATTTTTAGACTGGCTGCTTCTTCTACTTAGTCATAAGCATTTAAGGTTCCTTCATGTCTTTTTATGGCTCGATGGGTCATTTCTTTTTAACAGTGAATAATATTCCATTGTCTGAATGTACCATGGTCCACATATCCATTCACCTATTGAAGAACATGCAACTTTTGTGGAATTAAATTAGGTCTCCATCTTACACTCAAGTGACCACAGCATGGAATGAGCAGAGAGCAACATTCCAAGACCATTTGGAAGGGAAATAAGTCCTCTTAATGATTCAGGGTCCCACAAACATACCACAAAAGATGTCACTAGCACCCTAACACCTACCACACTAAGAAATTAAAGAAATAAAATTGATTAGCTGAGGATACTGGAACTGGCCTGAAAATCACAGTGCAATACCTCTACCAATTATAACCACCAACAGGTTCCATCCACCCCTACTTCCCTACGATGAGTGCTCTTAGAGCTTCAGATCCAGGAAATGCAGCCCCATCCTGCCTTGTTATCCCCACTTACTTCTAATGAAACTACTAGGTTAGGCATTAGATTTAACAGGGTCTTGAAGATTTCAATCGGCAAGTGCCAATGATGAGACTTGAAAAAAAATCAGAATTTTTTTGCCTTGGTTTTCTGAAGGCTGAATTAAATGAAACTTAAATACAATGTTTTACTTTTTTTTTTTTCTTTTCTGGCTTGAAACTAGAAGTAAAGGGGATTTTTTTCTCCCTTTTCAAAAGATACCAGGTGAACCAGAAACAAACACACATTTTCCAAAACCAGTGAACCATGACATCAGAATTTTCTTTCAAGCCATACTCAAGTCAAACTTGTACTTCATATAGTTGGAGATTCTCAGCTAAACTGGCCCCAGACATGGGATTTTTACCCAATTCACAGCCAATACAAAGTGTGTTCACCAGGGCTCTCTCTGGCTCTGTGATTGTTACTGTTGAGGTTTTTATTATGTTTCTTCTTCTTTGCATCTTAGTGGCTGTCTCTCTTCGTCTCCCCGTGTCTCTGACTTTCATCTTTCTGCTTTCTACTTTCTGTCTCTCTTTCCTTCTCTATAATCTTTTTTTTCTCACTTCCCCTTCTGAAATACTCATAATAAGAAGACCCTGGAGCACAAAGCCTGGGCTTGAAATCTACCCCTATCTCTGGCTGTCTCCTTATCTGTCAGAGGTGCTAAGAAGGATGCCTGGCATGTAAGAAGCATGCTCTAGTCAATCACTATTATTATTTCCCAGGTTTGTGTAGCCAACTTCCCTAGGTATAGTTTCTAGGACCAGCAAACAGGGTGACATAGCAGATTTGGAAAGAGAAGACTGTGGGAGAGAAAGACCTCATGGGTTGAGGGAAAGAGAGACCTACTTAGTTCTCTTGGCTGTGTGGTTTCTCCTTACATCTTTTACAAGAAGCAATAGGAGACGTCCCAGAAGATCGTAGGGTTTACACATATAATGTCTTGATTGTCAGAGCATTTTAGCTATTGAATCTGCACTGCCTCTAACCCAACCTGTGAAAGCTGTGAGAGTAAGAGTTTTGAGGATAGAAAGGGAAAGAGAGAGACAACATGGGAAGGACATAAGAGAAGAGGAAGAGGATGAGAATAAATGAGAAGATGGAAAGAGAATCAGTGAGAGGGGGAGAGAGAGAGAGTAAAAGGAAAAGAACCCAAGAGACAGGGGGAGAGATGCACTGTGGCCTTAGACCGGTGTTTTCTGCTGAATAGCATAACCGAGACCAAGCTGCATCCTTGGGGGAAAAAAGATGCTATGGTCCACACGATTACTCCTGATCATACATTGTACTGAATGCAAACCTATTTTCTGTTCTCTTCCATTTTACTACAATTCACTGCGGTGCCTTGGTTTCCAGCTGAGGTGCTGCTTGTGTAAGCCAAAGTCGAACTTCATACGGCAAAGATTTGGCTCCTTAGCAACCGACAGAAGTTAAAGAAAATAGAGCATGTGGCCCTGCAGAGTTAAAGAATAGAGATATTGATGCATTTCATTCGAAAGCAACAAACAAAAGACAACCCCCAACAAACCTATCCCATGCCATCTGCAATCAATATGCATCATTACAGCTACGCAGATGGCTAGGTTCTGGGAGGGTTCCAAGCCAGCGGTTCTCAGCCTCTGCTATGCACTGTGATCACCTGGGAGCTTTCAAAAAAAAAAAAGTCTCGGTGTCCCGGTTGCACCCCCCAGACCAATTCAATGGTGGGGCCCAGGCAGCATTTTCAAAGCCCCCCAGAGGACTCCAGTGTGTAGCCGAGGTTCACAACCTCTGACCTTGGATGAGTCAAGCCACAGTGTTTCCAAACTCTGTAATCTGACTGCAGCAGATAGAGTAGTGCGAGAGATGGCTGTACTTGTTGGGTATTTGTCATAAAAATTCAGAACTGTCAGGGGACTATGAAAAGTCCATCTGTTTTGGATAAGTGATGTGCTCTAATCAAATGATATTCTTCATGAGCAACTTTTTCATTCCCTGACATTTGGTTTGCCCCTGGTATTTGATGGTCCTGGTTTGCTGCTGTCTGTTTAGGGCCATCTGTTGCCTGTGGTTGTGGGGAGAGGAGCAGAACGCAGCCAGGTGGGGGGGGGGGGGGGGGGCTTCCCTGCCTGCCCGTGTCCTGGGAGTGAAGAAGTCTGTGCCGGGGCATGGCCCTGCACCTCGGCCTCAAGCTCCCACCACACCCCTGTTGTGGGTTGAAATGAGTCTCTGGTCAGATTCATGTGTTGAATTCCTAACCCCTAGTGCTTTAAATTTTTATTTTTTATTTTATCAATAGAGTATAATTGCTTTACAATGTTGTGTTAGTTTCTACCGTATAGTGAAGTGAATCAGCTCTCTGTAGAGATATATCCCTTGCCTCTTGGACCTCCTTCCCACCCCCCATCCCATCCATCTAGGTCACCACAGAGCACTAAGCTGAGTCCCGTGTACTATACAGCGGCTTCCCACTAGCTATCTATTTCATGCATGAAATGAAAGTGAAAGTCACCCAGTCCTGTCTGACTCTTTGTGGCCCCGTGGACTATACAGTCCATGGGATTCTCCAGGCCAGAATACTGGGTGGGTAGCCTTTCCCTTCTCCAGGGGATCTTCCCAAGCCAAAGATCAAACCCAGATCTCCTGCACGGCAGGCAGATTCTTTACCAGCTGAGCCACCAGGGAAGCCCTTCTATACAGGAGCTTCCACAGGAAGCCCTTTTACACTACCATTTTACACATGGTAGTGTATATATGTCAATCATACTCTCCCAATTCGTTCCACCCTCGCCTTCCCCCCGGGTCCACACGTCCGTTCTCTACATCTGCGTCTCTATTCCTGCCCTGCAAATAGGTTCATCTGCACTATTTTTCTAGATTCCATATATTTGCATTAATATACAATATTTGTTTTTTCTCTTTCTGACTTACTTCACTCTGTATGAGAGACTCTAGGTCCATCTACATCACTGTAAATGACCCAGTTTTGTTACTCATTATGACTAAGTAGTATTCCGTTGTATATGTGTATTACATCTTCATTTTCCATCCATTTGTCATTGGACATTTGGCTAACTGCCAGTGCTTTAGAATGTGACTTTTTTTTTTAATTGAACTATCATTGATCACTGTTGTGTTAGTTTCATGTGTACAGCAAAATGACTCAGTTTTAGCTATCTATCTATCTATATTCTTTTTCAGAGTCTTTTCTTTTATAGATTATTACAAAATATTGAGTAGAATATGATGTTTAGAGATAGGGCCATGGCAGATATAATTATTTAAAATGAGGTCCTACTGGAGAAGGATGGACCCTCCCTTTAATCCAGTATGAGTGGTGGGTGTCTTACGAAAAGTGGGACTTTGGATGCAGACATGTACCTGAGCAGTACATCATGTGAAGCTGAAGGCAGAGATCGGGGCGATGCCTTGCCAAGGAACACCAAAGATTGCCACCAGACCTCCAGAAGCTCAGGAGGAGGCATGGGACTGACTTCTCTCACCATCTCCAGGAGGAACCAGCCCTGCTGACCCCACAGTTCCTGATTTCTGGCTTCCAGAGTTGGGAGACAATGCGTCTCTGTTGTCTAAGCCACCCAGTGAGTGGTTGCTATGACAGCAGTCCAGGCCAGAAGAACCAATCCTTCACCTGATGGGAACGAGCGGAGGGTTTCAGGCCTGGCAGAAGACACGTGCTAAACTCATCAGCTGCTCTGCTTGTAATGCGTGCTCAGTGGCTCAGCTGTGTCCAGCTCTTTACCACCCCATAGACTGTAGCCTGCCAGGCTCCTCTGTCCATGGGATTTTCCTGGCAGAACACTGCAGCCATTTCCTCCTCCAGGAGATCTTCCCAACCCAGGGATCGAACCTGCGTCTCCTGCACTGGCAGGCAGATCGTTTACCACGGCACCACGTGGGAATCCTGCCCTGGTTATGAATCTGATTCCAAACCAATCCCCATGATTGCTGCTCTTGGCCCCCTCCTGCACATGGTGCCTGCTTGCCCTTAGCCGGCCAGCTCCATGGGCGTGTGGCCTGTGCAGTGTCCGTGGCTTTTCACTGGCTGAGCCCTTGCCAGGAGAGAAAAGGAATCGTCTTCTTCTTCTTTTTAAACAATATAGATTTATTATCTCATACCTTCCATCTTCAAAAGGCTATGTGCAGCTTAGCTTAGTGGTTTCTCTACTTAGAGTCTCATGAGGCTCACGTGATTACACTGGGCCCAGTTGGATAACTTAGGATCCTCTCTGTATCAAAGTCAACTGACTAGTCACCTTAATGGAATCTTTCTTCTTCTCAATGGGCTGTACATGTAGAAGGGCTCTGGGTTTATTTGAGTTCTCTGGTGTTGCCATCTTGAAATCCTGAATCATTTCTAACCTGGGCCCAGCATCCTCACTTTGCAATGGGCCCTGCAAAGTCTGTAACCAGTCCTGTCCCCAAGGCTCTCACCAATTGTCCTTCCTTCAGTCACATCCTGTTTACTTGCTTGTAGTGATTTCTCATTGTTTCTGGTCCACTAATGTCCCTCTCTTGTTGTTTTTCATTGATGTTATGTTTTCCATTGATCATTTGTTTTCCCTTTTAGTAATATTATTTTGGTCATTTCCAGGGGTTTGGGACAGAAGATGGCAGAAGGGGACTGTGTTGGACATCCACTCTGGTGTATTGTTGGGGCTTCCCTGGTGGCTCAGATGGTACAGAATGCACTTGCAATGAAGGAGACTTGAGTTCAAATCCTGGGTCAGTCCTATTAAGGACCACAGCTGAGGGAAGGGGCAACAGTTCATTAAAGGTTGTGTGAATCTCTGAGAACAGATAGGCTGGCTGTGAGGCTCAGGTGACCAAGTAGGACCAAGAACCGTGGAGGAAGTGCTGCACCCCTCAGGACTCTTGAGAGTGGGGCTGTTCACACTGGCATAACGTTTTGCTCACCTGATCATTTTATTCATAGCTCTCCTTGAAACCCTGGCATGGGTTTCTATTAGCCCTAGAATCACAAGTTGGGCTGCTGTTCCCACTTCTCTCTTCCTTCCCTGAATTAGAAATCACACCTCCCTGCCCTTTTCTGTGGGCCTCTGTAGTGTGTCTCTTCCTCTGTGGGCAAAGTGCCCTTTCCTGCCCTGGCTAGGTGACCCGCCTTGGCCAATGGAACTTGAATGGAACTACATTGTGCCAGTTCCCTGCTGAGACCCTAAGAAACATTACATGCTTCCTCTCACTTGGTTGCATGTCTGCCATCTACTATGAGAAAAACATGCCTTACTTAGCCATTGGTCCAAAGAGAAGGAGGAAGCAGGTGGAGACAACCCACTGCCCAACCTAGATTCAAACCTAGCTGATTCTAGCCAAGCCCAGAAACACAGCTGCCTCTCCAGAGACCCATAAGCAAAACTGAAATGCTTTTTTTTTTTTTTAATAGCTCATGTAGTTTGGGAGGTCTTTGTTAGGCAGAATTACAACAGCAAAAGCTGACTGATGCAGAAATGTTGTTAACTGGGCTTGTATGGTGTTTCCTGGCTGAGCATTTCTTATTTACCCAGACTTATCCCCCAGCGCCATCCCCTTCTCTCCAGCACATGCTCTGCTCTTTCATTCTTTAACCGTGCCATGTCTTGCTTGGCTTTGAGTTAATAACATATTGTCTCTTTCCACGCCCCCCTCCCAATCCCACTACACTTTCACCTGGTTAATTCCTCATTCTTTGGCTCTCACGCTAAATTCCACTTCCACCAGTAAGTTTCTGTATGATCAGGCCCCTAAGATGGCTGTTCTCTTGCTCTCTGTACATCCCCTGCTTGACCAATGCCTGCTTCACCTATGCCCTACTCACATGACTGACCTTCCTACATACGTGCCTCTGCCCCAGCTAGTGATTGTTCCAGTCTTCAGATTAGAACATCTCGACCATGATAGCTTATCAAAGGGGTGGTGAGCAGTGTGCCCCTCTGCTTGTTTCCCTGGTAACGGATGAGCCAATCTGACATCAATTCCCCCTATAACTGGTAGCCTCCTGCCATGTCCCACCTACCATCTGCCACACATGGTGGGGTGTCGCTCCAGGAACTTGCTTGTAAGATCCCCCCATTCATTAAACCACTGATGTCTCTGTCACTGACTCTGAGCTCTTTCTTCCGTCCTGAAGCTGGCTAAGTACAGGGCTTGCAGACTGCTGGGTGCAACCCAACAATTTCCATTAGACTTGCTAGAAAATGCCAATGGCCCTTGGTATATGCTCCTGTTGCACCATGTTCTTCTCCTATTACAGCACTTGAAACAGTATAATGTCATCATTAGTTTGATGGGAAAATATATGAAGACATTGGTATTCCATTGTCACTTCTGCAGAACGATAAAAACAAAGGAGAAATAGCCACGCTTTACTTTCCAAACTGCCCCTAGTCCCAGTCCCCTACACTAATCCCAAGTTGTCTATAGGATCCCTTCTTCTGTGTCATTTTTTGTTTGTGAATTTATTTTATTATTGGAGTATAATTGCTTTACTGGAGAAGGAAAAGGCTACCTACTCCAGTGTTCTTACCTGGAGAATTTCATGGGCTGAGGAGCCTGGTGGGCTATAGTCCATGGAGTCACAAGGAGCCGGCCACACCTGAGCAACTAAGCACATAATTGCTTTACAAGTTTGTGTTAGTTTCTGCTGTACAACAAAGTGAATCAGCTGTATGTATACACATATCCCCTCCCCCTTGGACCTTCCTCCCCCATCCCACCTCTCTTAGCTCCGTGCTCTGTGATGACTCTCCATGTCATTTTAAAGCAAAGTAAGAATCTGGGTTTGTTTTATTTTTCCCACTGCATCTTATGAAATTCTAAGCCACTTCTGGCATCATCCCAGCAGGGGAACAGGAAGAGAGAAGCTTGACTTTGGGGTCTAGCTTTGAGACAAGATAGTATCCCAGAGCGAGGATGGACAGTGAGGATGGATGCTTGGCACAAGGACTTGGAGGTCTGTTGCACCAAAGACATTGGGTCACAACGTCTGGCACCCCACTCCAGTACTCTTGCCTGGAAAATCCCATAGACGGAGGAGCCTGGTGGGCCGCAGTCCATGGGGTTGCTAAGAGTCGGACACGACTGAGCGCCTTCACTTTCACTTTTCACTTTCATACATTGGAGAAGGAAATGGCAACCCACTCCAGTATTCTTGCCTGGAGAATCCCAGGGATGGGGGAGCCTGGTGGTTTGCCATCTAGAGGTCGCACAGAGTCCGACACAACTGAAGCGACTTAGCAGCAGCAGCAGTCTGGGCTGCTGGTCAGTAAGACTGGTTGTTTCTCAGGTGTCATGGAAACCACAGCAGGAACCGTGAAAGCTCTCATACTAGGACACTCACAGAAACCAGGAGAGATGTAGGGAAGGGTGGAGACCTTCTGTATTCTTGTTCTACTGCTGCAAACCACCACTAATCCAAGGGCTTAAAACAATACAAATTTATCATCTCACCATTTCCCATGGTCAGGAATCTGGGCTGAGCATAAGTTCTCTGCTAGAAGTCTCATGGGATGAAGTCAAGGTCCTCTGCAAAGTCCCACGTTAAGAGACCGAGCCTGGTAATGTCCAAGACTGAATTACCTGCCAACCAGACACAACTGGGGCTTGAAATGAGCCTTCATTTGGTTTACAGACAACAAATATCTTTGCTATTTCTTGCAACCTCACTTTAAAAAATAATTTGACTGGAGTATAGTTGATTTGCGATATTGTGTTAGTTTCATGTGTACAGCAAAGTAATTATATATATATATATAGGGCTTCCCTAGTGGCTCAGTGCTAAAGTATCTGCCTGCCAAGCAGAAGATGCGAGCTCAGTCCCTGGGTAGGGAAGATCTCCTGGAGAAGGAAATGGCAAGCCACTCCAGTATCTTTGCCTGGGAAATCCCCTGGACAGAGAAGCCTGGCAGGCTACAGCCCATGGAGTTGCAAAAGACACAACTTAGCAACAAAAAACAGCAACAATATGTGTGTGTGTGTGTGTGTGTGTGTGTGTGTATTTTCTCAAAAAATTCTTTAGATTCTTTTCCATTATTTGCAGTATACAGTAAATTTCAAGATGTTTGTGGTATGCAGTAAATCCTTGTTGTTTACCTGTTTTATATATAGTGCTAACATTTTGGGCTGAAATTCACATCTGCTGGGCTTTAAGCCTGTCTTTCCTGGTAGACCGTGAGCTCTTGGCAGCTGGGATGCTCCTGTTTTACTCTGTTCTATCTCCAGGTTTCACGCAGTGCTTAAAACATACAGAGAGGGAATCAACGCATTTATCAAATGAGTGACTGACTGTTAGGTGCTCAAGAAATGCTTTCCTACTGCACAAAACTGAGCCATTTCTCATAAACATCACGGGGCTCACAAAGACTGTTTTGGCAAGGAAGCAACCAGGTGTGGGAAGTTGAGGTAACAGGTTCAGGGTCACATAAATAGTAACAGCAGAGCTAGAACTTTTTCATTATCTTCACCAAAAAAAAAAAAAAAATTCCTTTCTACTTGGAACGTGGCCCTGAAATGTGACACTGACACGTTCTAAGTCGCATGACTCAGGCTTTCATCTTCCATAATCAAGAGGGGGAAAGAGTAATAAATTAGAAACCTACAAGACGAGATTTTAGGTTGAGCCCTAAGATGCTAACGTCTCCTAGAAACTCAAACCTTGCAGAGCCTGGATTTTCCAAATGGATGACTCTCCTTTTGTAAAGGAGCACAAACTAAAGCAATCCCAAGGGCTCACAACAGAACTTGGTTTGTCTCAGACAGACCTGACTCTTATTTCAGGATTTCTGTTGCTTAAATAGGGTAGGGCTGTTCAGTGAGCAGCAATCTAGGGTGTGGGTTATATTTCTTATAAATCTTGTGTCGTTATTGTTTGGTAACCAAGTCATATCTGACTCTTGGAGACCCCATGAACTGCAGCATGCCAGGTTTCCCTGTCTTTCACCATCTCCTGGGGTCTGCTCTGCTTCATGTCCATAAATCATGTGCCACTCCGTTAATTCTTGCCTCAGGGCCTTTGCGCATGCTGTGATGGCTGCTGAGAAGGCTCTTCCACCTTCCATGTTTCCATCTTTCAAGAATTCTTGACAAACATCAATCCTCAAAGGGGGTTTTCCTGGTACTCGATCTTCAGGCATTTTCCTTCTTCTCCCTTTATCCTTCTCCCTATATTCCACATTTAGCATTTTTCATAATTGTTTCAATTATATATTAATTTTAGGTGCTTGTCCATCCCTCACTAGATTACAGCTTCACAAGGGCAGTTAACAATGTGATTTATTCACCAGTGTTAACCCAGCTCTAACACAGTGCCTGGACAATATTATATTCACTGATTATTTAAATAAATGAATGAATGAATACATTAATAAATGGAGTTCATCAGGCCATTTAGCAAGTATTGATTAAGCCCCAGCTTTGTGCACCAGATGCTGGGATTAAAAATCATACAAGACCCGAGTCCTTCCTTCCAGGTGTTCACAGTCTAGTGCAGCAACATGCAGAGATATATCCAAAATGATCCAGGTTTCACCTGGCTTACCCACAGATGCAGCCAAACTGGCATAAACACTTAGATCGCCAGAGCCCTTTGTCTCCAGCAAAGAACTACATGGCCTTCTCCTTCCCCACCGTCTCCCGTGGCTCATTCTGGGAGGCCCCAGCCATGCTTCACACATGCTCAAAGACCAGCCCACTGATGGTCTCATCACTAACATCCTGGTCAAATTGCCACATCACTCCTGGCTCTGTTGCTTCTGGCTCCTACCAGGAGTGTGGCTTTCTGGCCTTCCCTGGGAGTTCTTCAATACTGCAGTGCTCCGTAACAGGCCAGCTGGGTGTAGCCATGGTTTTCCAGCACAGAAATGAGGAGAGTGTGTATCTATTAATCCCAAACTCCTAGTTTGTCCCTCCCCTCGCCTTTCCTCTTTGGTAACCGTAAGTTTGTTTTCTATGTCTGTGAGTCTATTAAATTTATTTATTTATTGAAATATATTTGACATAATAACACTGTATAAGCTTAAGGCATATTACCTGCTAATTTGATACATTTACATAGCACAATATAATGATCATTGTAGATGTAGCTAACACCTCTGTCACAACACATTATTATCATTTCTGGGAATAAGTATTCTGAGCCTAATTAAGTACTAGTCTCTTAGCCATTTTGCTATTTATATTACAATATTATTGTGTGTAAACACTATGCTATGTTTTTGATCTCCAGGACTTATTTATCTACTAGCTGGAAGTTTCTACCCTTAAACCGACCTTCACTACGGTGAGGGAATAAGATAGTCACTTTTAACCAATCCCCTGATGCCTGGAAATCTACATTGTAATAAGCAATGACTGTAAAGGTTAAACAACTTCCTCACTGTCACTTTATAAGCCATCCTGTAAAATCATGCCCCTGAGCTTCAACCTTTTTAAGTCTGAAAGTTCTCCATTCACAAACTGTTCTTGTATGTAAGAACATACTAAATACTGTTATTTAGTACATCTTACTAAACACTGTTTATTGATTTGGTTACTTCAAGTTTGCTATTTCTGGATTTTTGGCAGAGTCAAATCATTATACCATAAAGTCACTATTTTTCTTTTCAGAAAGACCAAGTGTGATCATGCATGTTAACATTCATGTCTGACTTTTTGCGACGCTATGGACTGTAGCCCTCCAGGCTCCTCTGTTCATGGGATTCTCCAGGCAAGAATGCTGGAGTGGATGGCCATGCCCTCCTCCAGGGGATCTTCCTGATCCAGGGATCGAACCTGGGTCTCTTATGTATCCTGCTTTGGCAGGTGGGCTCTTTACCACTGGTGCCCCCTGGGAAGCCCCAGTGTGATCATGGACGGGAGGCATATTCAGATACCACCCACCAACTCTCGGTGGGGACAGGGGGGCAGGGCAGCCATGGCTCTCCTTGGCCTCCCAGTGGTGTCTTTCTCCAATAAGGGGAACAGTTGCTGCCAGGGCCCCTGCAACGGTGACTCAACTAGATGACAAGTGAAAAATTCATTCTGAAAATCCTCACTCCATGTCTAAACACATCAGCTTGCCTGTTTCCATTTCATGCAGATCACATGACCCCAAATGGCCAGCTATTGAAGGACACAGACTAGAAGACACTGGATGTGCGCCCTCTCTTCTTAACATGGACTTAATTGATTGAGAACCAAATGAGGAAATTGCTGTGAACAAAATAGATTTACCCAACATCTCTTAGCAGGTAAGCTGGTGATTCTCCAACATAAGCCTATGTCCACATCACTTGGGGAGGGCACTAAATGATATTTCTAGGTTCAGACCTAGAGAGTTTGGCCACACTTGGGGAAACACTGCTATAAGCTGTCAAAGTAATAAACATATTGCTGGATCTTCCAAAGTTTATAGAGAATTTATTGGGCATCTATGCTCCAATTATTCTTCTGAGCTCTTTACCCACTTTCATTTCTTTAATCTTCTTAATGAACTTATCTTAAAGGAAATCAACCCTGAATATTTACTGGAAGGACTGCAGCTGAAGCTGAAGTTCCAATACTTTGGTCACCCAATGTGAAGAACGGACTCATTGGAAATGACACTGATCCTGGGAAAGATTGAAGGCAGGAGGAGAAAGGGATGACAGAGGATGAGATATTTGGATGGCATCACCAACACAATGGACATGAGTTTGAGTAGGCTGCAGGAGTTGGTGATGGGCAGGGAAGCCTGGAGTGCTGCAGTCCATGTGGTTGCAAAGAGTTGGACACAACTGAGCAACTGAACTGAACTGAACTGAACTGAACAATTATAAACTAGGTTTGGAGCAACATATTTGATGTGTGGTATATCTTGTGGAATGAATGAGTGGATGTGTAATTGACCAGAAATGAGAGGTACCTTGTGGAATGCACCCTTGATAGCAATCATATTAATCTCATGTGGAATATTATTCATGATCTCTATTGGGTATGACATCTCCCAAACACTCTATTGGAAATGGAAACAGTAATTCAAAAGCATTACTTAATCACAGTGTTAGATGGTGCTGCTAATGTTGGTGTGTCATCATAGACACACTTCCACAAGGAAAGAAGCATGTTATTAGCATGAAATGATATGAGTAGGTTGAATAAGGAACTGAGTACAGAATGATGCCTTCCCAGTTCAGGATCTAATAGACAGACTGAAAAACAAGCAACTCGAATTTGTAGATGAAGGCTTTGGTACTAAGTGGTTGGGATTTGGGGGGCAAGTCGCTGATTTACTATTATGGACCTCAGTTTCCTCCTCTGTGAAGGAAAAGGAGCATGAAGCTCATGGTTCCTCTATTTTTCTTTGACCTCATCAAACTATGCCCTTCTGAAAATATAAGATATTGCAAGGGGAAATAACAGATCTTGAAAATGGTAGATTTCTGATTCAAACACAGTCTTTCTTTACCCTTAATCTAGTCACGTTCCACTATTATTTTCTTTATGTCATCTCCACTACCTGAAATGCCTTCTTCACTCAAAAAAACAACAAAATGTATCTTGGGTACCTGTAATGGTCCCTATTGAAGTTTGATCCCTGGACTCAGAATAGAGGGTCCTCTCCCTCTTTAACCCTTTGAGACTTTCTGACCAGCATTCTGCTGCCCTATACGCCTTCCTCCCATGCTCCCCAAAGTTCTACAGCTTGTAGTGTGCACCAGTGGCCTTGTGGGTTGGGAAGGCTACATGACATAGTATAAGATATCAGTTGAGTCTCAGAGTTAAACATATGTGAGCTTTCTAACTTCACGACTTCCTAGGTGTGTGACTCTGGAAATACAAGCCTTTACATCACTAAGCCTTAACTTGTTTATGTAAGGGGACAGAAAGGAGACAGTGATGCTACTGTGAGACTGCGAGATGCTATTGTGCTGTTGCCTAACCAACAGTCATCCCATCTTTGTTGAAAATAGAGTATTGTTTCATGTAGGTACTCAAGGCAAGGTGTCTTGTCCCAGGGGATGAATTTTGACTTTTAGCGTGATCATAATAATCCTAGTCCATTCAGGTTAGGCCATGCAATCATTTCTGGAACGTGCAGTCCAAAGGGAAACCAGATGGAGAATGCTGGGGAAAGACTTCCCTCCCCAACAACAAGAAAGAGAATGGAGAAAAGAGTGAGCCCATCTTCCTTTCTTCATAGTTTTAGACATTAATGATTCTATGATGGTTGGTGCTACAGCAGCCATCTTGCAGTCATGAGGGGAAAAGCAAGAAACTCACAGAAAAGTCATACAGAGTCCTGACAGTGTCTAGGTGCTGAATCTACTTTCTCTGAAACATTTTTCTCTAGTCACTTTATCAATGAGAAATAAATTCTCTACTGCTTAGCCATTTTTACATTTTATGGGATCTGCAAGTTACTCTATGTTGTATACACTCTTTAAAAGAAAGCAAAATCAACAGGAAAAAAAAAAGAAAGCAAAATCAAAATTATGAAAATTAGATACAGAAATAAATGTTAATGTAGAATTAAAAAGGAAGCCACAGCAGATTTCAAATTTTAAAAGATGATAAATGCCCACATCACCAAATTTTTAAAGATGATAGTTTTTACTACTGAGAGACTAATAAATCTCCATAATATCTTTATCCTCTATGCTCATGCTGCATACTCTGTCTTCATAAGACAATAATTTTATAAAGATACTTTCTATAAAGAGAATAAATAATTCTAACTTTTTCTTTTCAAAACTATTTATTTGGCTGTGCCAGGTCTTGTTTGCAGAATGTGGGATCCCTGGGATTGAACCCAGGCCTCCTGCATTGGGACCTCGGAGTCTTAGTCACTGGACCACCAGGGAAGTCCCTTAAACTTTTTCTAGCATGGTTGACAAAATACTATATGCCTATTGAAGGTTTAGAAAATTTTGTTTCAGCTGTACAACTCACTGTTTAGTAATGTCCTGTAAATTTGTATTGTCACTAAATTTGGGGAAAGCTCTAATGAATTTCTTTCATATATGGGTTATAAGCTTTAGAAGAATTTCCCATAGACTAGCTTCTGACTCCGTAAACTTCCAACCTAAATTCTCCTCTGGTACCTGCATTTCTTCTGGCCCCATTGCAGTACCACCTCTGGCCCTGCAGTTCTGGATCAAGATATCATATGAGTCAGCGCAGTGGCGGCGGGAGTGTTCCTGGAAACCATAGGGATAAGTTACTCCTGGGTAGAGTAACTTAACTATTCATGGAAATGAGTGAGCAACACATAAATACATCCCACAAAACCCTATCCTGATGTGTTACTGCGGCTGAGTCCCAAATCCCCAAGTGCTCTCAGCCTCTCCAGCACCAACCACGATGGAATATATAATAAAGGACAAGCCCCAGGAGAAAAATTCGCAGCCTCAAGCCACTGCCAGTCAAACATTTTACTTCTACAAATTTTCAAAGCAATATGTGATGACGGAAACACATTGCTAGGGCCTTAGAAATGGCCCATATGAGGAAGGGGACCTTAAAATGTAAGTTTTGTGTTCTTCACATGAATATATCTTGCTCTGATGACAGGCACGCCAAGAACTGAATGAACCCACAATATAAATAAAGTGCTTATCACCATGTCTGGCACATGATGAAGTTTGAAATGTGGTAACAATGATTATATTTTTAGGAGTTTGATTATTATTTAAGATGGTACCTCCCATAGTACCTCCTTTTTTCCCTCCTGAATGTGTTTTCATTGCTGGAATAAAGGGCAGAAAAAAGCCTTTGACCCATGCTTTTCTCTCTCTGGGTTGTTGTCGCTTTTCAGCCTTGAAGTTGTGTGTGACTTTTTTCGACCTTATGGACTGCAGCACGCCAGTCTTCCCTGTCCTTCACTATCTCCTTGAGTTTGCTCAAATTTATGCCCGGTGAGTCTGTGATGCTATCTAACCATCCCTTTTAGTTTTCTGGTGTGAAATCTGTTCATGGGGGTTTTAGTTTTCAAGGGTTAAAAATTCCTAAGCCTGGTAAGGATGAAAGTTTCTTTCATTGCTGTGAACAGGAAATGAGTGATATCGTTCCAATCAATAGTTTTATGATTACTTTTTAAAATTACATCTTTGCCCTAAAATCGGCATGCTATATTTAGGTACCATCACCACCAGACATCTGCCCAATGAGGCAACGGCACTTTTTATAAGTGATACGTCATCTATTTATTTCGGCAGCTAAGTACCTTCTGGCACAACAAACAGCCACCTTTGGAAACAAAGATGGAATTTTGGGTGCCTTAACAGATATGGGTTGTCTAAAATTACAGACGGTGCTAATTAACTGGAACACAGAATTAGAACCTACAGTTCAGAAAATATGCAAGAAAAATAGAGTGTTTGTCAGAAAGTCGAGCACTGGGGAACGAAGCTGACTGTTTCAGGATGCTAAATTGATGATAAGAATTAGGTACCGCTGTTAAATCTCAATAAACAAAGCCTGACAGGTTGTGGCTGAATTAGATCATTCATTTGCTCAAAGAAAGAGTGTTTAAACTCCATTTCAGTGATACTAATAAAAATTCTGAATAAACCTAGTGAAAAAGATACTGTTCTCTGTGGGAGGGGAGACTGAAATTGACCATAACTTCATTTATGAAGTTAACAAATTAATTTTCTCCTGTCAAATATACCTTAATTCAAAGAAAATAGCTGTCATTAGTATTCTTGAATTTAATATCTGAATGAATGGCTTAGCGTAATTAAAAAATATTAGGAGAGGCTGGTGGAGTCTGGTGCTTCCAAAAGGGCCTGATGGATAAAGCTAAGTGAAAGAGGCAATGTTGCAAAGTTACAAAGACTAGGACTTTTATCCTAGCTCCATCTCTAAGTCACTGGATGATTTTAGTCAGATACCTAAGTGATCTGGCTAATAACTACAGTAATGATTCCTGCCTTCTTGACTGAGTAATAATTATGGAACACTTGGAAGGCACTTGGAAGCTGGAAGGCACTGCATGAAAGGAAAAGTGAGAATGACAGTAAAGCCTGGAGATTTAGAAGCCCAAATTGTATGTGAGTCAGGCCTAAACTCTACTAGAATCTCAGCCACTAACCAAGTGTGTGGTCAAGGGCAGAGTTCTTAACTTCTCTTCAGAAACAGCTCCAGCGATGGCCAGATGAGATAATGTGTGAATTATTAGTTTACCTGTGTGTATCAACAGCACAGAATAGTAATGACTTAAACATGAAAAAGATGAGATGCAAGGAAAGCAATCCAGGCGAGCATAGCCTCTCTGCTCTACAAGCTCATTCAGGGATCCGGGACCCTCCTCTCTTGTTGCTCTGCCATCCCTAGGCTGTTTTTGCTTCTGCATCAGCAAAGATGGCATGACAGCGATCTGAATTCCAAAAAGCAAGATGGATGAAGGAAAAGTAAGGCGAATATGGGCATATCCCTGGTCGTCTGCCTGTCTATCTATCAACCTGCTGCTGCTACTGCTAAGTCACTTCAGTCGTGTCTGACTCTCTGCGACCCCATAGACGGCAGCCCACCAGGCTCCCCCATCCCTGGGATTCTCCAGGCAAGAATACTGTAGTGGGTTGCCATTTCCTCCTCCAGAGGATCTTCCCGACCCAGGGATCAAATCTGGGTCTCCAGAGTCTCCTGCATTGGCAGGTGATTTTTTTTTTTTTTTTTTAACCATAGGAGGTATCTGGGAATCCCCCATTATTTCTATCTACATTTCTATAAGTAACGTGTTTGACTTTTATCATTATGAGACTTAGCAATTAAACAATGTTTTTATACAAGGAGTTTTACAACTCATTGTTGCAAAGTTCTGAAATTCTTGGAGACAGGTCACCATCATTTTAGGCTCTTCAATGTCTGACCTGTCAGAGGGAGCCTTACCCTTGGGCTGCAGCAGCTAATGGGAATATGTCAGTCCAGGGAGCCAAACTTGTCCCAATTTCCTGGGATGTTCTGGGTTTCAGAACTAAAAGTCCTGTGTCCCCTGATCCCCCCTAAGGGCTGGGAAAGCTGAGATGGTTGTTCACCCAAGATGCCCCATCATGGGATTCAGAGAGACCTCTGGGGATGAGACTGTTTTGGAGCTTCAGGAGACTCAGATGAGGCACCCGGGGTGTCAGAGATAGAAGGGGCCTTGAAAATAAAGGCCAAATCCTTGTTTTATGGTCTGTTGTTGTAGTTTAGTTGCTAAGTCATGTCTGACTCTTTTGCGACCTCATGGACTGTAGTCTACCAGGCTCCTCTGTTAGACTCGCTATATATAAGGAAAGGAAAGATGTACCCATGGTTATGTAATTCCTAACTGGAGAGGTGTGTGTATTAGTCACTCAGTCGTGTCTGATTATATGTGACCCCATGGACTGTAGCCTGCCAGGCTCTTCTGTCCATGGAATTCTCCAGGCAAGAATACTAGAGCAGGTTGCCCTTTCCTCCTCCAGGGGATTGTCCCAATCTGGAATCAAAACCCAATCCCTTGAATCGCCTGCATTGGCAGGTGGATTTTTTACCTCTAGTGCTACCTGGGAAGCCTAACTGGAGAAGTAGGTAGAATAAATTGCAGAAGGCTGAGGAGGCCACTGTCCAAACACATCTCCAACGTGGCTCTGCCCAGGCACGGCCTTTCCCTCCCACCTAACAAGAAAATTCATTCACAAGCTGGTTATTGGGTTTCATTCAGTCGCTCAGTCATGTCCTACTCTTTGTGACCCCATTAACCGCAGCATGCCAGGCCTCCCTGTCCATCACCAACTCCTGGAGTCCACCCAAACCCATGTCCATCGAGTCGGTGATGCCATCCAACCATCTCATCCTCTGTCATCCCCTTCTCCTCCTGCCCTCAATCTTTCCCAGCATCAGGGTCTTTTCAAATGAGTCAGCTCTTTGCATCAGGTGGCCAAAGTACTGGAGTTTTAGCTTCAGCATCAGTCCTTCCAATGAACACCCAGGACTGATCTCCTTTAGGATGGACTGGTTGGATCTCCTTTCAGTCCAAAGGACTCTCAAGAATTTTCTCCAACACCACAGTTCAAAAGCATCAATTCTTCAGCACTCAGCTTTCTTTATAGTCCAACTTTCACATCCATACATGACTACTGGAGAAACCATAGCCATGACTAGACGGACCTTTGTTGACAAAGTAATGTCTCTGCTTTTGAATATGCTATCTAGGTTGGTCATAACTTTCCTTCCAGGGAGTAAGCGTCTTTTAATTTCATGGCTTCAGTCATCATCTGCAGTGATTTTGGAGCCCCTCAAAGTAAAGTCAGCCACTGTTTCCACTGTTTCCCCATCTATTTGCCATGAAGTGATGGGACTGGTTGCCATGATCTTAATTTCCTGAATGTTGAGCTTTAAGCCAACTTTTTCACTCTCCACTTTCACTTTCATCAGGAGGCTCTTTAGTTCTTCTTCACTTTCTGTCATAAGGGTGGTGTCATCTGCATATCTGAGGTTATTGACATTTCTCCCGGAAATCTGATTCCAGCTTGTGCTTCCTCCAGCCCAGTGTTTCTCATGATGTACTCTGCATATAAGTAAAACAAGCAGGTTGACAATATGCAGCCTTGACATACTCCTTTCCTATTTGCAACCAGTGTTGTTCCATGTCCAATTCTAACTGTTGCTTCCTGTTATTGGGTTAGCTCATGAATATTCAATCAGTGGGGAGGACCTAGAAGGAGAACCCAAAGGTACTCAAAGCCTGTCCTCTTATTTTTCCTTACTCTTTTCTCCTTTCTCCTTCTATAATTCTCATGTTAATTGGAGTTCTATTGATTATAGACAGATGAAAGAAACCTAACTCAAACTGGTTTCAGCACAAAAATGGAAATGTATTGGCTCAGAAGACTAGATTCATAAAATAATCCAGCTTCAGGCACAGCTGGATTCAGGGGTTTAAATCACAACATCAGGAATCTATTTTCATCTCTGCTTCTATCTGAATAAGTTTTGTTCTTGGGCAGATTTTTCCTCTCATACTGACAAAATTGCTGCTGGTAGACCCAGACACACTTCCCTAGAAACCTGTGAAAAGAGAGCTTCTCCTTTTAGTAGTTCTCATAAAATTCCCAAAATTGAGTGACAGCAGTTTGACTTGGTCACACGTCCCCATGATTATGGTCAAAGAATGAAGCATGCTGCTTGGACAACCTGCTTTGCGTGCTCATCCCTGGAGTAGGGGACTGTGAGGTCAGCCCCACATGAGGTCCACAGGCTGGGTGAGAGTAGAGAGGGCTGGTTTCCCAGATGAAAATGTTGATGCTAGAGCTGGAAGAAGGAGATAGAGATGCTCAGTAGGCAATATCAAAAGATGTCCATAACATCTCCTAAATTCTCTCCTCTCTCTTTTCTTTCTTTTCCCTTCTTTCCCCTACACTACATTCTCTTTCTCCCTCCTCTCTGCTTTTTTCTCTCTCTGTCTCTGTATATTTTTCTCACTGTGATAGCCATTATGCAAGATGCAAAGGTGAATTCCTTCTGATACCTGACTTTAGGCAGCATCAAATTCAAGAAGACAGGGGACGGTTAGATAACAAATCTAATAAAATGGGATGTCCTTAGGGAATGCAGTCATACATACACACATGAATAAACAAATAATAAATGAATGAGTGAAATGGTATAGTAGAGAAATATGCAAAATTACCCTAGGCACACAGAAAAAGGAGGGATCTGGATCAAGTGAAAACTCAGGGAAGTTCTCACGAAGGAAAAATCTGACTCCAAAGGATGCAGAAAGAAACCCCCACATAATCACAATTAAGATCTACACCATCAGTTGTGTGCTCGCCTCCAAATTTCTTTATGGAATTTGAAGAAAATTCGATGATTGAAAATCAGGAAATTTGAACAAACAAAACCTGTCACTAAAATTAACCTTGTGTAGCCATCTATGGGGTCGCACAGAGTTGGACACGACTGAAGTGACTTAGCAGCCCCAGCAGCAAGCAATTTATCACTTTTGTCACCGATTTTATCATTTGTAACAAGCAGATGGAATGATTTCTGAGGCTCTTCACTGGGCTCTCAAAACAAGGATTTCTCTCTTGAAAAAATTAAAGACATTGGCTTTTAGAATGAATGAAGGCTCTTTGATGATGAGATTCTAATTAACTATGCACCCCTGCTTTGAGGTCTCTGCATGTATACAGCTGTGGAGAAATTGGTCTACCAGATGTCTGAATCAGCCAGTTGCTACTCTGGGTATCTATGAGTATATCTTTAAAGTCAGAAGTCATCTTGGAAATGTAGCAACAGCTAAGACGTAAAGGCAACTGCAGAACCAATAGGGATTTCTGTGGCCAGATTAATCTCTTCTTTCCAAGTCCTGCTATTTAAGGATTATCTTGGTAAGTCCTTTTTGTGGCTTTTTCCCCATAAGTTAAATTTGACTTTCTCATGGCTGAGATATGCCACTCGATCACCACATGAGATAGAGTTGGGTGTCCTAAAATATGTGTACAGTTTTAAGCTATCCCCAGGTTCTGTTTTCACTTCTTAATTTAGTAAATAGGAGGAAAAAAAGCCTCCACCACCTCTCCGTGTTGTAATCTTGCATGCAAAAGTCCTGTTGCGAGAGCAGCATGACCCATGAAGCCCTGACTTTTCAACCACAGAAATTACTACCTCGACCTAATGATTACAATTTGTTACTGGTATATAACACTGGCAGATGAGTAAGCTCTAGCATCCAGGGAGAAAATGGACTTGAAAACAGGATGGAGTAGGTGTTCACAAATGCCCACACAGCATTCCTTGAAACAAGGGCTTTGAATTCCCTGGGGATATTATTAGCCTCATTTTAAACTCAGGGAAATAGGCTTAGAGAAGTAAAATGACTCACCATGTCACACAACTAGGAAGTAGATTTGGTAAATTCGAGTTAGGGGCTCAAATTTAATTTACTTTATTTTATTTATTTATTTATTTATTTTTACTGCAGCATTCTTCTCACTGTTCTTTGCTAGACGGATTTGCAAAAGCAAAACCAACACACTTACCAAAATGGTTAAAATGGACAAGAGAGAAAGTGCTAGTGGCAGAAATGAAGAGAACAAAGAGTTCTCATATACAAGGGGCGGGCATGTAAAGTGGCACCATGGCTTTGAAAAATTGTTGGCACTGTCTATTAAAACCACATTTATTGGACTTCCCTGGTGGTCCAGTGATTAAGAGTCCACCTTCCAGTGCAGGGGACACAGGTTTGATCCCTGGTCTGAGAAGATCCCACATGCTGCAGAAAAACTAAGTCCATGTACCACAATGACCAAGCTCATGTGCCCTAGAGCCTGTGCTCCACAGCTTGAGAAGCCACCGCTATGCGCTTGCACACAGCAGTGAAGATGCAACGCAGCCAGAAATACATTTCAAAAACCTACACATTCATCCATTCTCCACGACCACTCATTTCATTGCCAACAGGGATTTGTATGTATGTCCACCCAAAGGAATGTTCAGGCATGTTTGTAACACTCTTCATAACCGCCCCAAACTGGAAGCTACCCAAATTCCGATCAGCAGTAGAACAGATAAATAAACCATAAGTATCCACATGGTGGGATAGTACACATTCAGGATATTATACATGCAAAAGTATGGGTGACTCACACAAATAAATATTGAGCAAAATAAACCAGACCCCAAAGGGTACATACTGGGAGATTACATAAAATTCAAAAACAGGCAAAACTAATCAATAGCATTAGAAATCAGAAGTGCAGTTCTCTTTGGGAAGTAGTGACCAGGGGCTGGGGGAGCAGGGAAGCTTCTTGGGTCCTGGCGATGTCTGTTTTTGCTCTGGGGCTGCTCACATGACTATGATCAATTTGTGAAAATCCACTGAGCTATGCTGTTATGACCTTGGCACTCTTTTGTACATATATTATACATGAATAAAATCTCAAAAAGTTAAAAAAAAAATTCACACAGTTAAGAAACAAGCTAGACAGTAGCTGTCAGAAAGCTTTATACATAATAACAACAGTACCTGGCACTTTATCATAGGCTTACATAAGTCTCAAATTTTTATGCATTTATTTATTTAATTATTTCAACATCACAGAGCGAATGCAGTTGTTATTCCATCCTTAGAAAGTAAAACAAGACTGAAAGGCTTAAGTGCCTCACCCTAGACCATACAGCAGAAAAACAATAGAGAATATACTCAAACCAAGGCAACCAGCCTCCAGAGTCCACATCTTAACTATCATGTGATGTAGCCTCTGGGAGGACTTTGATTCACACATTAATGCCTGTGAAAACTACCCAGAAACGTAAGAAATTGGGATAAGTTCAAGTTATCTCCAGAAGAAATGTTTAAATCAAAATCCAATGGTAACTGAGATGGAGAAAGCCTGCTTATCAAAAATTTAGGGCAGTCACAGAGAAAATCACGCGGGCTATAACTTTCTTCTTGCTGAAGGCTCCTTTTGAATAAATCACTGCTCCCATCACTCCGGAGCAACTGGAGAAGATGTGAATGGATGCAGACATTTTCAGGATGTTAGAGGACTGTTAACGTCAGTGCAGGATTCGTGACAATGTGTTGAAGGATGGTTGGCACCCGAGGAGAGAATGGTATATGTTTCATGTTTTATGATATGTTTTGTCACTTGAAGGAATTCAGAGATGGAAGCACTTATAAAGTGAAAATGGAAGCCAACATTCCCTTCTTGTCCCTTGTGTTATTTGGAAGGATTTAAGTTAAAAAAGAGAAAATCAGAGACTAACTGTCCACAAAAGGACAAGGGAGTTGCTCCTAAGAACTGGATTGGAAACAAGGGAGAAGAAACAGCAGCAAGACTGAGTGAATAGCTACTTGTTCGGTGAATTTACTTTCTCTCTCATTAATAATTGGGTTCCCGTCACGGAGTCTTTCTGGAGGAGGAAATGGAAACCCACTCCAGTATTCTTGCTGGGATAATCCCATGGATAGAGGAGCCTCATGGGCTACAGTCCCTGGAGTCGCAAAGATCTGGACACGACTGAGCAACTGAGCATGGTGTCTTTGTTTCTTTCTACAAGTCTATGCTGTTGGTCCCTTTAGACCTGCTAACCACGACTAAGTTCCTTGTTCCTAAACCAGAAGAAGCTTGACTGGATGGCACGGTCATGGGCATCACATGCATTGGACAGATGTCACCATCACAGATTTCTGTCTGTGTAGGTACAAATCAGTCCTGAATGTTCATTGAAAGGACTGATGCTGAAGCTGTAACTCCAATACTCTGGCCACCTGATGTGAAGAACTGACACATTGGAAAAGACCCTGATGCTGGGAAAGATTGAAGGCAAGAAGAGAAGGGGACAACAGAGGATAAGATGGTTGGATGGCATCACCAACTCAATGGACATGAGTCTGAGTAAACTCCAGGAGTTGGTGATGGACAGGGAGGCCTGGTGTGCTGCAGTCCATGGGGTCACAAAGAGTCAGACATGACCGAGCAACTGAACTTAGGTACCACCTACAAAGACAACCTACAAAGAACAGCCCATCACAGATTCCCTGAGTGGGGACAATGGGCATATTAACTCTGAAGAGCAGAGCAAGGAGGGAGGGTAAGTTTACCCTATTGACATGGTCATTATACTTATCTACCTAACACTGGAGTCAAGCAGAGGATGCTTGAAGCACTGGTGTGGGGAAGCTGGCAGAACTCTGAAAATCACCGGGCAAGGTTTATGTCAAATGATACCCTTCGTAAGTGCCATCTTATGTTTTTCTTGCTGAAACCATGAGCCTCTTATTTTCCTCCTCTTCCCCTTCCTTCTTTGAATCCTTCCTTTTTTTCTTTCCTTTCCTCCTTCATCCATCCAACAGATACCTGACTAGTTTGAGAGGGGAGGCCCTCCCCTGAAATTCTGTTTTATTTATCTCTGAGAATATGGCTTGTCTGCTGCTACTGCTGCTGCTAAGTCACTTCAGTCGTGTCCGACTCTGTGTGACCCCATAGATGGAAGACCACCAGCCTCCCCCAGTCCCTGGGATTCTCCAGGCAAGAACACTGGAGTGGACTGCCATTTCCTTCTCCAATGCAGGAAAGTGAAAAGTGAAAGTGAAGTCGCTCAGTCGTGTCCAACTCTTAGCGACCCCTTGTACTGCAGCCTACCAGGCTCCTCTGTCAATGGGATTTTCCAGGCAAGAGTGTGATTGCCTTCTCCGATGGCTTGTCTAGGCATGTCTAATTTGCTATTTCAGTGGTTGACCTATGCATATTTGAATGGCTAGAGATGATGGACTCCCAACTGGGATGTATTTCTGGGTCTTCAATTTGTTACCTTGTGGCATCTGCTGGACCTTCGAAGATGTCTGCTTCACTCACAGGCCTGGTGTCTGGGCTGAGACGGCTGAAACATTTTGGGGGTGGACTAGCACTGCTCTTTCTGTGTGTGACCAGGCTGGGTTTCTTCACAATATGATGATGTCAGGATACTCAACCTAGATATACAACAGCTGATGTCCCCCAGAGCAAGTGTTCAACAAGATCAAGATGGACACAGCAAAGCCTCTTAGAACCTAGATTTAGAAGTCACATGGCATCACTTCTGGTACATTCTATGAGTTACACAGGGTTAGCCCCATTTCACAGTGGGATGAGACAACTTAAAGGATAGATACCAGAAAGTGGGGTTCTTGGTGATGGGACTCCAGTCCTCAGAGATTCATTAGCTCAGAGGAAATAATGTGTATAGCAAGAAGTCTGTTTGGGTCACCCAGCCAGATCCAAAGACTCCTGCCTGGGTACCTGGAGAGAAGAGAAGGTGCAGGAGCTCTAATGATGGGGGACCATGCAGAGATGTTCTCTGGGCAAAGCAGCACATGGGTGGGGTGATTTTATTCACCTTCTGCTTAACGATAACAATACAATATGGCTTGACCGTCTTAAGTCCTGCAAGTCACAGTCTGGCTTTGGGCACACAGGGGACTCAATGCTTGTCATGTCACACTAGGATACCATTAGTCCACCCAAGGGGCAGAATAAACAGCCCAGGGCAGAGCAGGAGAGAAAGAACATTTTATATTATCACACAGTGGTCAAGCTAACAGCCTGGTTAATAAGCACAAATGAGACAACCCTGGGGAGATTCCCAGACGTAAACTAGGGACACTCTATAGAGACCTGCTGGTTCCTTGTGAGTAGTTGAAGCAAAGCTAGTGAAATGTGACTTTTTGATCTTATATAAGCCCATTTAAACAAACTGGATTATGAAGGAGTAAATTAAACTTGATAACATTTTTAGTTCAAGTCTGGTACTTAATGACCTCACCCTTGGGGGTTTAGCATCTAATTGGGAAAATAAAATTAATATACATTAAATAATGGCATAAAACAATATGAGAGCTGTCACCAGGGAGCCCCAAAGAAATGGCTCATGCATTAAGTTTTATAGGAATAACCTCCAAGGAAAATAAACATTCTGAGAGCTGGAGGGAACAGCAGGGCTTCCTGAAAACGGGAAACTTGATCTGTGCTCTGGAAGTTGGTAAGATTTAATTAGGCAGAGAATAAGCAGAGAAAGGAAAAAATTTTTTAAACTAGAAATGTCTTTTAATGACTTTTGGCCCAAGACACAATTATTTTTTCTCCTAAACATTTTAAATTCTTAAACCTTAGACATTTTTAGTGTATAAGTGTGGAACTCTGCAGTTTAAAGATTAATGGGAAAACTAAATGTGGCTATAAACACAGAATGAAAAATTAAAAGGTGAGGAGGTATTTTGAAATGGTTAATTACTTATATCTCTTCTAGGGCTTGAAAGGAAAGAATCTAGACCTGGAATTGAGCAGATATTATACAAACTATTCTTGGCTCGGTGGGCTGTGCAATCTTTATTGCGATCACTCTGCTTTGCTGTTGTGATACACAATCAGCCATCGAGGATCCATAAACAAGCAGACATGACTGCGTTTCAGTAAAACCACATACCTGGATGGATTTGGCACATGAGCCAGAGCTCCATTAACCTTGCTCTGCTGCTGCTGCTGTTAAGTCACTTCAGTTGTGTTCGACTCTGTGTGACCCCATAGATGGCAGCCCACCAAGCTCCCCCGTCCCTGGGATTCTCCAGGCAAGAACACTGGAGTGGGTTGCCATTTCTTTCTCCAATGCATGAAAGTGAAAAGTGAAAAGGAAGTCGCTCAGTCGTGTCTGACTCTTTGCAACCACATGGACCACAGCCTACCAGGCTCCTCTGTCCATGGGATTTTCCAGGCAAGAGTACCGGAGTGGGGTGCCATCACCTTCTCCAGGCATTCTATTTTATCTTGTGAATGTTTACTAAGCTCTATTGTAAGATTCCCATTGTTGATAACAATGTGATACAAAAGCTAGGGAGAATAGTATGGGGACACCTTAAAAAACTAAAAGTAGAGCTCCCATATGATTCAGTGAACCCACTCCTGGCATATATCCAGACAAAACTGTCATTCAAAAGGTACATGCACCCCTATGTTCATAGCAGCACTATTTACAATAGTCAAGGCATGGAAGCAACATAAATGTCCATTGACAGATGAACGGATAAAGAAGTAGATACACGCATACACACACACACACACACACACACACACACACATCTATATCGGACTGTTACTTAGCCATGAAAAAGAATGAAATAATGCCATTTGCAGCAACGAGAGTAGACCTAGAGATATCATACTAAGTGAAGTAAGTCAGACAGAGAAGCCAAATGTCACAAGATATAACCTATGTGTGGAATCTAAAAAGATCATACAAATTAACTAATTTGCAAAGCAGACTCACAGTCATAGAAAACAAATTTATGATTGCCAACCGGGAAAGGCAGGGGACAGAAAAATAAAAGTTTGGAATTAAAATACACACACTACTACATATAAAATAGATAACAATATCCTACTGTATAGCACAGAGAACTATACTCACTATCTTATAATAATCTATAATGGGAAAGAAGTGAAGTGAAGTGAAATCGCTCAGTCGTGTCCGGCTCTTTGCAACCCCGTGGACTGTAGCCTACCAGGCTACTCTGTACGTGGGATTCTCCAGGCAAGAATACTGGAGTGGGTTGCCATTTCCTCCTCCAGGGGATCTTCTCGACCCAGGGATCGAACCCAGGTCTCCCACATTGGAGGCAGATGCTTTAACCTCTGAGCCACCATAATCATGATGATGTGATGACTAATCTAGAGCCAGACATCTTGGAATGTGAAGTCAAGTGGACCTTAGAAAGCATCACTATGAACAAAGCTAGTGGAGGTGATGGAATTCCAGTGGAGCTGTTTCAAATCCTGAAAGATGATGCTGTGAAAGTGCTGCACTCAATTTGCCAGCAAATTTGGAAAACTCAGCAGTGGCCACAGGACTGGAAAAGGTCAGTTTTCATCCCAATTCCAAAGAAAGGCAATGCCAAAGAATGCTCAAACTGCCGCACAATTGCACTCATCTCACAGGCTAGTAAAGTAATGCTCAAAATTCTCCAAGCCAGACTTCAGCAATATGTGAACCGTGAACTCCCTGATGTTCAAGCTGGTTTTAGAAAAGGCAGAGGAACCAGAGATCAAATTGCCAACATCTGCTGGATCATGGAAAAAGCAAGAGAGTTCCAGAAAAACATCAATTTCTGCTTTATTGACTATGCCAAAGCCTTTGACTGTGTGGATCACAATAAACTGTGGAAAATTCTGAAAGAGATGGGAATACCAGACCACCTGACCTGCCTCTTGAGAAATCTGTATGCAGGTCAGGAAGCAACAGTTAGAACTGGACATGGAACAACAGACTGGTTCCAAATAGGAAAAGGAGT
>SJXQ01008881.1:17306-71455 GCA_006408695.1 Aepyceros melampus | reverse complement strand
TTGACTATGCCAAAGCCTTTGACTGTGTGGATCACAATAAACTGTGGAAAATTCTGAAAGAGATGGGAATACCAGACCACCTGACCTGCCTCTTGAGAAATCTGTATGCAGGTCAGGAAGCAACAGTTAGAACTGGACATGGAACAACAGACTGGTTCCAAATAGGAAAAGGAGTAGGTCAAGGCTGTATATTGTCAACTTGCTTATTTAACTTATATGCAGAGTACATCATGAGAAACTTGGGGCTGAAAGAAGCATAAGCTGGAATCAAGATTGCTGGGAGAAATATCAATAACCTCAGATATGGAGATGACACTACCCTTATGGCAGAAAGTGAAGAGGCACTAAAAAGCCTCTTGATGAAAGTGAAAGAGGAGAGTGAAAAATTTGACTTAAAGCTCAGCATTCAGAAAACGAAGATCATGGCATCCAGTCCCATCACTTCATGGGAAATAGATGGGGAAATTGTGTCAGTCTTTATTTTTCTGGGCTCCAAAATCACTGCAGATGGTGACTGCAGCCACGAAATTAAAAGACGCTTACTCTTTGGAAGAAAAGTTATGACCAACCTAGATACCATATTCAAAAGCAGAGATATTACTTTGCCGACTAAAGTCCATCTAGTCAAGGCTATCGTTTTTCCTGTGGTCATGTATGGATGTGAGAGTTGGACTATAAAGAAGGCTGAGCACCAAAGAATTGATGCTTTTGAACTGTGGTGTTGGAGAAGACTCTTGAGAGTCCCTTGGACTGCAAGGAGATCCAACCAGTCCATTCTGAAGGAGATCAACCTTGGGATTTCTTTGGAGGGAATGATGCTAAAGCTGAAGCTCCAGTACTTTGGCCACCTCATGCGAAGAGTTGACTCACTGGAAAAGACCCTGATGCTGGGAGGGATTGGGGGCACAAGGAGAAGGGGACGACAGAGGATGAGATGGCTGGATGGTATCACCGACTCGATGGACGTGAGTCTGAGTGAACTCTGGGAATTGGTGATGGACAGGGAGGCCTGGCGAGCTGCAATTCATGGGGTCACAAAAGAGTCAGACACGACTGAGTGACTGAACGAACTGAACTGAAGTGTGTGCACAAATGCACATACCTGCAATGGTTGCCTCTGCCATGGTCAAAGGCAGGGCCAGGGCCCCACACAGCTCTGTTCCCTCTTTTGTGTGGACACTCTCATTTGCAATGGCTGCCTCTGTCTTAATTGGGAGCAGCACCAGAGCAAGAGGGACTGGAGCAGGAGCCCAGTGAGAGCTGGGCGACATGCTGTTGGTGGTACTGGCAAGCAAGCCAGATCATTGGGCAGTTTTCAATTGGCTGTCTCCATGTTGTGACTGGGATTAAGCAAAGTCTGTGTATGCACTCTTGAAAAGCAGAGTCTCAATTTCTTAGAGCCCTCTGGTAAACCTCACTGATTTTCAGACCAGCTTAAGGAGGCTGTCAGACTGCAAGGCTGGTGTTCCTATTACGTGACTTGAACACCTCACTACCCAAGGCTGTGATATCCCCCTCTCTCCTGGGTTCCCAGCTAGCAATGTGATTCCAGACTACATCACTTCTCTTTTCTTCCTATCAGACTCCGTGTGGATCTTTCTTTATAGCTTAGTTGTAGAACAGATGTTCTGCTAGTCTTCAGGTCAATTTCTGAGAGTTGTTCTCTATGTAGTTGTAGTTTTGATGTGTTTGTGAGGGAAGATGAGCTTGGTGTCATTCAATTCCATCTTGATTCCACCTTCTTTAGCCATTGTCACTAAAGCAATCATGAGCTATTTCCAGGCTTTAGCTATTATAAATAAAGCTGCTAAAAATATTTTTATACAAGTGTTTTTGTGAACATGTGTTTTCATTTCTCTTGGATAAACACAGGATTGAATTACTGTGTCAAAATACAAATATATGCTTAGTTCCATAAAAAACTGCCAGAGTTTTTCCAATGTGGTTGTACAGTATTACACACCAAATAAAAATGCATGAGAGTTACAAGTGCTTAATATTCTCCCCCAAATTTAGTTAGGTCATTCTTTTTCATTTGAATTATTCTGATCAGCTATGTAGATATCTTTGTGCAATTTTAACAGACATTTCCTAATAAGCAATACTGAACAGTTTTCATGTGCTTATTGGTCATTAGTATCTCTCCTTTTGTCAAATGTCTGTTGAAATATTATGCTCATATTTAATAATTTTCTTTTGTCTGTTAATTGTTGAGTTATAAGAGTTTTTAAAACTATATTGTATATAGCAGTCTTTCATCAGATACATGTTTGTAAAAGTTTCTTCCCTGTCTTTGGGTTACCTATTAATTTTTAAAATATCTTTTGATGGCCAAAGTTTTACTTTACACAAAGTCTGATATATGTTTTTTTTTTTCTTCTATGGCTATTGCTTTCTTAGTTTTGTCTATAAAACTTTTGCTAAATCCACGTTACAAGGGTATTACACCATGCTTATTATTTTTAAAGTTTTATAGATTCAGTTAACATATTTTAGTTCATGATATAGACTGGGTTAAGTTTTGTGTATGGTACTAGAAAGTGTTTGAGTTATTTCCATATGGCTGTCCACTTTTTCTGGATCATTTACTGAAGACATTCCTATGCCTTTTGGATATTGGGTATCTCTTTCAGATATTGAGACATTCCTATACCTTTGGATCCCTTTTGGATTTCAGGAGCACCTTTGTCAAAACTTGACTTACCATCAACATGTGATTGTATTTCTGGACTCTCTTCTTTAATCTGTTTATCAGTTGTAGACTAGTACCACATTTATCACTGTAGCTTCCTAGTAAGTCTGGAGGTTAGCTAATGTACATCCTCCAATCTTGTTCTTTTCCAAGGTTGCTTTGGATATTGTAGGTCATTTGTGCTTCCATATTAAGTATTAGAATCAATTTCTACAGAAGTGTCTGCTGGGATTGTGTTTGGGACTGCCCTAAATCTATAGATTAGTGTGGAGTGAACTGATGCCTTAACAATTTCATTAAGTTTGGCTTATTTTTGAACTTTAGGCCTTTTAAGTATTATCATTTCTTTACAGCAATCAGCTTATAGCTGCAATACAAGATTCAACAGAAATGGTAGGTTGGGACATTTGCCTTTGTTTTTCAGCTCCAAAGCACTCGCTATGTTAGAATTAAATAGCTTTTTCATATGCCCTTTATCAGGCTAAGGAAGTTCTTACTATTCCTTGTATATTGAGAGTTATCACAGATGATTGATGACTTTTGTCAAATGCTTGTTTGTAAACACCCTCTTCCAACAACACAAGAGAAGACTCTATACATGGACATCACCAGATGGTCAATACCAAAATCAGATTGATTATATACTTTGCAACAAAGATGGAGAAGCTCTATACAGTCAGCAAAGACAAGACTGGGAGTTGCCTGTCGCTCAGACCATGAACTCCTTATTGCCAGTTCCAGACTTAAATTGAAGAAAGTAGGGAAAACTACTAGACCATTCAGGTATGACTTAAATCAAATTGCTTAACCATTATACAATGGAAGTTACAAATAGATTCAAGGGATTAGATCTGATAGACAAAGTGCCTGAAGAACTATGGATGGAGGTTCGTGACATTGTACAGGAGGCAGGGATCAAGACCATCCTCAGGAAAAAGAAACGCAAAAAAGGAAAAGTGGTTGCCTGAGGAGGCCTTACAAATAGCTAAGGAAAGAAGAGAAGCAAAAGGCAAGGAGAAAAGGAAAGATATATCCATTTGAATGCAGAGTTCTGAAGAATAGCAAGTAGAGATAAGAAAGACTTCCTCAGTGGTCAATGTAAAGAAATAGAGGAAAACAACACAATGGAAAAGACTAGAGATCTCTTCAAGAAAATGAGAGATACCAGGAAACATTTCATGCAAAAATGGGCACAATAAAGAACAGAAATGGTCTGGACCTAACAGAAGCTGAAGATATTAAGAAGAGGTGGCAAGAAGACACAGAAGAACTGTACAAAAAGATCTTCATGATCCAGATAATCACGATGGTGTGATCACTCACCTAGAGCCAGACATTCTGGAATGTGAAGTTAAGTTGGCCTTAGGAAGTGTCACTATGAACAAAGCTAGTGGAGGTGATGGAATTCCAGTTGAGCTATTTCAAATCCTGAAAGATGATGTGTGAAAGTGTTGCACTCAGTATGCCAGCAAATTTGGAAAACTCAGCAGTGGCCACAGGACTGGAAAATGTCAGTTTTCATTCCAATCTCAAAGAAAGGCAATGTCAAAGAATGCTCAAACTACTGCACAATTGCACTCATCTCACATACTAGCAAAGTAGTGCTCAAAATTCTCCAAACCAGGCTTCAACAGTATGTAAACCATTAAATTCCACATGTTCAAGTTGGATTTAGAAAAGGCAGAAGAACCAGATATCAAATTGCCAACATCCACTGCGTCATTGGAAAAGCATAAGAGTTTCAGAAAAACATCTTCTGCTTTATTGACTATGCCAAAGTCTTTGACTGTGTGGATCACAACAAACTGGAAAATTGTTAAAGAGATGGGAATACTAGACCACTGGACCTGTCCCCTGAGAAATCTATATGCAGGTCAATAAGCAACAGTTAGAACAGTACATGGAACAACACATTAGTTCCAAATCAGGAATGGAGTAAGTCAAGGCTATATATTGTCACTCTGCTTACATAACTTATATGCAGAGTACATCATGCAAAATGCTGGGCTGGATGAAGCACATACTGAAATCAAGATTTCTGGGAGAAATATCAATAACCTCAGATATGCAGATGACATCATACTTATGGCAGAATGTGAAAAGGAACTAAAAAGCTTCTTGATGAAAGTGATAGAGGAGAGTGAAAAGCTGGCTTAAAACTCAACATTCAGAAAACTAAGATCATGGCATCTGGTCCCATCACTTCATGACAAATAGATGGGAAACAACAGAAACAGTGACAGACTTTATTTTTCTGGGCTCCAAAATCACTGCAGATGGTGACTGCAGTCATGAAATTAAAAGATGCTCCTTGGAAGAAAAGTTATGACCAACCTAGACAGCATAATAAAAAGCAGAGATATTACTTTGCCCACAAATCTATGTCTATTCAAAGTTATGGTTTTTCCAGTAGTCATGCATGGATGCGAGAGTTGGACTATAAAGAAAGCTGAGTGCCAAATATTGATACTTCTGAACTGTGGTGTTGGAGAAGACTCTTGAGAGTTCCTTGGACTGCAAGGAGATTCAACCAGTGAATCCTAAAGGAGATCAGTCCTGAATGTTCATTGGAAGGACTGACACTGAAGCTGAAACTCCAATACTTTGGCCACCTGATGTGAAGAACTGACTCATTGGAAAAGACCCTGATGCTGGGAAAGACTGATGTCAGGAAGAGAAGTGGACGACAGAGGATGAGATGGTTGGATGGCATCACTGACTTGATGGACATGAGTTTGAGTAGGCTCTGGGATTTGGTTATAGACAGGGAAGCCTGGTGCGCTGCAGTCCATGGGGTCACAAAGAGTCGGACACGACTGAGTGACTGAATTGAATCTATTTGAAATAATTATATTGGGTTTCTTTTATGTTGTTAATACAGTGAATTACATTGATGACTTATGCATATTAAACCAGTCTTGCATACTTAAGGTAAACTCTATCAAGATTTATTATTGTAGTAGCTCAGCTGGTAAAGAACCCACCAACAATGAGTGAGACCTGGGTTCGATTCCTGGGTTGGGAAGATCCCCTGGAGAAGTGAACAGCTACCAACTCCAGTATTCTGGCCTGGAAAATTCCATGGATTGTATAGTCCGTGGGGTCACAAAGGATTAAACACAACTGTGCGACTTTCACTTGATCCATATTGCTGGATCAACTTTGCCAATATCTTGTTAAAAATCTTTTGTGGTTTTATGAGAAATACTGGTATAGAGTGTTATTTTTTTTTTTGTAATATTTTTGTCAGGTTTCATTTTAAGAGTTATGTTGGCTTCATAAAACCAGTTGTAAAGTCTGTCTTCCTCCTATATTCTCTCAGAGTTTCTGAAATATGTGTTATTTCTTCCTCATATTTTATAGAATTCATCAGTGAACCCAGAAATTTGCTTGTGGAAATGATTTTGATAACAATTTTTGTATTAGATACAGGACTATATATATCTTCTGCTGTGGCTTGTATCAGTTTTGATAAGTAGTATTTTAAGATATTTGTCAGCTTTTCTTACTTATTGCCATCCCTTATAATCATAATTTATTTCTCCTTTCCTTTTCTTCTTAGTAAGTTTAGCTAGGTGTATTAATTTATGTTGTTTTCCATTGACATTTATACTTCACCAAGTTCTGGTCTTATATTGATATTTTTCTTTATGTAGATTTGAGTGATATTTTTTAACTTCCTTCAGTTCAGTTCAGTCGCTCAGTCATGTCCAATTCTTTGCGACCCCATGAATTGCAACATGCCAGGCCTCCTTGTCCATCACCAACTCCTGGAGTTCACTCAAACTCATGTCCATCGAGTTGGTGATGCCATCCAACCATCTCATCCTCTGTAGTCCTCTTCTCCTCCTGCCCCCAATCCCTCCCAGTGTCAGAGTCTTCTAATGAGTTAGCTGTTCACATGAGGTGGCCAAAGTACTGGAGTTTCAGCTTTAGCATCAGTCCTTCCAAAGAAATCCCAGGACTGATCTCCTTCAGAATGGACTGGTTGGATCTCCTTGCAGTCCAAGGGACTCTCAAGAGTCTTCTCCAACACCACAGTTCAAAAGCGTCAATTCTTCGGCACTCAGCTTTCTTCACAGTCCAACTCTCACATCCGTGCATTACTACTGGAAAAACCATAGCCTTGACTAGATGGACCTTGTTGGCAAAGTAATGTCTCTGCTTTTTAATATGCCATCTAGATTGGTCATAACTTTCCTTCCAAGGAGTAAGTGTCTTTTAATTTCATGGCTGCAGTCACCATCTGCAGTGATTTTGGAGCCCAGAAAAATAAAGTCTGAAATGCTTCAATTTAATTAATTTCTAATATAAATAATTTAATGTATAAAACTTCCTATAAGAACTATAATGCATCACACAAATTTTGATGTGTTTTTATTATAACTCATTATTTACCTTTTGATTAATTTTTCTTCTATACATTATTGCAAAATGCATTGTTTAATTTTCACATATATGTCAGTTTAGAAACATTTTATTCTGATCTAATCATATGATGCTCAGAGGTATACTCTATATGGTATCAGTTCGACATTTATTGAGAATGGCCCAGCATATTGTTTATCTGGTACCAAACAAAATTGGAAAGAACATGTATTCTGTAGCTCTCCTGTGTAGTTAAATATAAATAACAATTAGACAGAGTGTTTAATAGTGTTATTCATCTTTTGAGTCTTCATTATGTATGTCTCTGCCTGCATGTGTGTTCAGTCATGTCTGACTCTTTGTATCCAAATTTTTGTGACCCCATAAACTGTAATCCAGTCTCCTCTGGCCACAGAATTTTCCAGATAAGAACACTGGAGTAGGTTGCCATTTCTTATTCCAGGGGATCTTCCCAACCTAGGGATTGAGCCCACCTCTCTTGTGTCTCCTGTTTTGGCAGATGGATTCTTTACCACTGCACCACCTGGGAAGCTCCTTTGTATGTATGTATTATTCTCATTGTTCTGTCAATTGCTGAGAGAGAGGTTTTATAACTTTCAGTTATTATTGGGGAATTTCCCATTTCTTTTTAAAATTATTTACTTCTTTAAATTTTTGTGTATGTGTGTTTATTTGGCTGTACTGGGTCTTCATTGCTTTGCACAGGCTTTCTCTTGTTGCAGTGCAAGGGCGTCACATTTTGCTTCAATTTAATTAATTTCTAATATAAATAATTTAATGTATAAAACTTCCTATAAGAACTATAATGCATCACACAAATTTTGATGTGTTTTTATTATAACTCATTATTTACCTTTTGATTAATTTTTCTTCTATACATTATTGCAAAATGCATTGTTTAATTTTCACATATATGTCAGTTTAGAAACATTTTATTCTGATCTAATCATATGATGCTCAGAGGGTATACTCTATATGGTATCAGTTCGACATTTATTGAGAATGGCCCAGCATATTGTTTATCTGGTACCAAACAAAATTGGAAAGAACATGTATTCTGTAGCTCTCCTGTGTAGTTAAATATAAATAACAATTAGACAGAGTGTTTAATAGTGTTATTCATCTTTTGAGTCTTCATTATGTATGTCTCTGCCTGCATGTGTGTTCAGTCATGTCTGACTCTTTGTATCCAAATTTTTGTGACCCCATAAACTGTAATCCAGTCTCCTCTGGCCACAGAATTTTCCAGATAAGAACACTGGAGTAGGTTGCCATTTCTTATTCCAGGGGATCTTCCCAACCTAGGGATTGAGCCCACCTCTCTTGTGTCTCCTGTTTTGGCAGATGGATTCTTTACCACTGCACCACCTGGGAAGCTCCTTTGTATGTATGTATTATTCTCATTGTTCTGTCAATTGCTGAGAGAGAGGTTTTATAACTTTCAGTTATTATTGGGGAATTTCCCATTTCTTTTTAAAATTATTTACTTCTTTAAATTTTTGTGTATGTGTGTTTATTTGGCTGTACTGGGTCTTCATTGCTTTGCACAGGCTTTCTCTTGTTGCAGTGCAAGGGCGTCACATTGTGGTGATTTCTCTTTTTGCAGAGCACAGGCTCTAAGTGTGGGGGCTTCAGTAGCTATGGCTTGTGGGCTCTAGAGTGTGGGCTCAGTAGTTGTGGCACATGGGACCAGTTGCTCCACAGCATGTGAAATTTTCCCAGACTAGACATTAAAACTATGTCCTTGCATTGGCAGGTGGATCTTCCTTGTGCCACCAGGGAATTCTGTCAAGTTCTTTTACTTCTTAAATTTTGAAGCTGTGTATTTAGGAGTATTGAAGATTGTCATAGCTTTTTTATATTTATCATTTCAGTTTAGTCATTCAGTCGTGTCTACCTCATTGTGACCCCATGGATTGCAGCAAGCCAGGCCTCGCTGTCCATCACCAACTCCCAGAGCTTACTCAAACGCATATCCATTGAGTTGGTGATGCCATCCAACCATCTCATCCTCTGTCGTCCCCTTCTCCTCCCGCCTTCAATCTTTCCCAGCATCAGGGTCTTTGTATGAGTCAGTTCTTAACATCAAGTGGCCAAAGTATTGGAGTTTCAGCTTCAGTATCAGTCCTTCCAATGAATATTCAGGACTGATTTCCTTTAGGATTGAGTGGTTTGATCTCCTTGCAGTCCAAGGGACTCTCAAGAGTCTTTTACAACACCACAGTTCAAAAGCATCAATTCTTTGGCACTTAGCATTTTTTATGGTCCAAATCTTACATCCATACATGACTACTGGAAAAACCATAACTTTGATTAGATGGACCTTTATCAGTAAAGTAATGTCTCTGCTTTTTATTATTCCATCTAGATTGGTCATAGCTTTTCTTCCAAGGAGCAAGCATCTTTTAATTTCATGGTTGCAGTCACCATCTGCAGTGATTTTGGAGCCAAAAGAATAAAGTTTCTCACTGTTTCCACTGTTACCCCAACTATTTGCCATAAAGTGATGGGACTGGATGCCATGATCTTAGTTTTTTGAATGCTGAGTTTTAAGACAGCTTTTTCACTCTCCTCTTTCACCCTTATCAAGAGGCTCTTTAGTTTCTCTTCACTTTCTGCCATAAGGGTAGTATCATTTGCATATCTGATGTTATTTTATTGATATTTTCCCCTGCAATCTTGATTCCAGATTGTGCTTCACCCAGCCCAGCATTTAGCATGATGTACTCTGCATGTAAGTGAAATAAGCAAGGTGACAATATATAGCCCTGTTATACTCCTTTCCAATTTGAAATCAGTCTGTTGTTCCATGTCTCATTCTAACTGTTGCTTCTTGACCTGCATACAGATTGCTCAGGAGGCATGTCAGGTGGTCTGGTATTCCCATCTCTTTAAGAATTTTCCACAGTTTGTTGTGATCTGCGTAGTCAAAGGCTTTAGTGTAGTCAGTGAAGCAGAAATAGATGTTTTTCTGGAACTCTCTTGCTTTTTTGATGATCCAACAGATGTTGGCAATTTGATCTCTGATTCATCTGCCTTTTGTAAAACCAGCTTGAACATCTGGAAGTTCACGGTTCACATACTGTTGAAGTGTGGCTTGGAGAATTTTGAGCATTACTTTTGCTTGCGAGTGAGATGAGGTATATTTATCTTTATTCAAAATAAAGTGGTTATTTTGTTATTATGATGTCCTTGTTTGTGTTCAACCATATTTCTTCTTGAAGATTATCATACCCAATACTGATACTGCCATTTCAGCTTTGTTATGCTGTTTCCCTCACATATTTTTTCATCCATTAATTCAAGTATTTTATACCTTTATTTTAAAGTGCAATGCCTATATGTAGCATTTTTCCCCCTTAATCCATACTGCAAATGTCTGGCATTTAATTAATCTATTGGATGTTTAGCTATAATTATTTACATAATTTTTAATGGTTTATCTGGTTTACAGTTCAGGTCCTTAACTTTTCAGTCTAATAGAGTTAGCATTATATTATTTCATATTGATGTAGAAACATTGAAAACATTTGGGTCTGTTTACTCTGTTCCCATCTCTGTGCTCTCTTTGGCACATACAGTATATCTTTATATGTTATAAATCCCATTATGGCTATAATCTTTGCTTTATCATTCATAAGTATAAAAGAATTAAGGGAAAATTTTCATTTTCTTTTACCTTAAAATAGCCTACTGCCATGTTAATTTTAAGCATATTTTAACTTGATATAAAATTGTAGGACAACAGTTTCTCTTTCACTATTGAGTTTTGGGAATCTTTATGTATTCTAGATAGTTGTTTATTTTGGATTTCTAATTAGCACATTTTTTCTCCCAGTCTGTCTTCTCACAGGGTCTTTTGCACAGCAAAAATGTTTAGTTTTGATGAAGTCCATTTTATCAATTTTTCCTTCCATGGATTTGAATATTATTGCCAAGTATAAGAATTATTTGCTTAGTCCTAGATCTGAAAATTTTTCTCCTATTCTTTAATAAAATTTTAATAGTTTTAAGTTTTATATTTCAATATCTGATATATTTTGAGTAAATTTTTTATGTGAAGTATGAGATTTAGGTTGAGGTTTATATTTTTGCTGTGGATTTCCATCTGCTCCAGCACCATTTATTGAAAAAGTTCTCCTTTCTCCAATGAATTATTTTTCCACATTTGTAAAATATCAGTTCAACAAATTTGTGTGAGTCTACTTTTGGACTCTGTATTCTATTCCACTGATCTATATGACTAGACCTCCACCAATAGCATGTGGTCCTCATTACTGTAGCTCTCTATTAGGCCTTAATGTTCAGTATGAGGATTCCTACCTCTTTGTTCTTTTTCATGATTATTTTAGCTGCTCTAGGGATAGTTATATGTTTATATTTTGTAGACCTGAAGTAAACAGTTCAACAGATATTTCTACAGCAAAGATGAGTTTATTTGAGATTAGCAGAGAATTGTAGTTTGGGTCTGTGTCTGTGGCCAGTGTCTGCATGGCAAGGGAAGGAGAATGCTTTTCAGAGGGAAAAGGGAAGTTGGGAGGGCTATAATAAACACAGTGTGTTCAGTCACTCAGTCATTTCTGACTCTTTGCAGCCCTGTGGACTGTAGCCTGTCAGGCTCCTCTGTCCATGGGATTTTCCAGGCAGGAATACTAGAAAGGGTTGCTATTTCCTTTTCCAGGGGACCTTCCCGACCCAGGGATTGAAACCAGCATCGCCTGTGTCTCCTGAATTGGCAGGCAGATTCTTTACCACTGTGCCACCTGGGAAGCCTCAGTAAATAAAGAGTCCATGGCTTTTCATTGGATGAGCCCTTCTTCCTCCAGGAGAAGGAGAATTTCCCTCCAGTAAGACTCTACTGTTTTCACAAGGAATGAGAGCCTCCCCTTCTGATCTCCTAATCCTATTTAGTTGAAAGTTTCTGTTTATTATTTATTTTACAATATGAACTTTAGAATAAGCTTATCTATATTTACACAAGTTTTTCTTTTTTTTTCTTTAACTCAACAGAAATTACATTAAACCTATAAACCAATTTGGAGAGAACTGTCTTTATTATGTTTAATCTTCAAGTACATGATGAAAACAGTGAATCTTTCTATTTGTTTACATCTTTGATTTCTTTCAGCAGAATTTTGTAACTCAGCATATAGATCCTGTACATGTTTGTTAAGGTTATGAGTAAAGTAGGAGAAATCATTCTACTTAAAACTAAGGCCTGTTAAAGACTACCTCTTTCATTTTTTTGATGTTAACAATAAATGATATTACATTTCTAATTTTGATTTTCTACATGCTCGTTGCTATTGATTTGTATGTCTTGATCTGTATCATGTGATCTTGCTGAACTCACTTGTTAATTATAGTTTTATTTATTCAATATCTAGATTTCTTATGATTTTCCATATAGATATACCTGTCAGTTTTTTGCACTTGTGAACTTATATTCTTCATCAAACTTGGGAAGTTTTCAGCCATTATTTTTTGAAAATTCTTTCAGCCCCTGTCTGTCTACTCTGATGACACAAAGGTCAGATTATTTGTTATTATTGTCTTTGCAGCTTTGTTTATTTTCTTTTCAGTCTAGTTTCTTTTTTTGTTCAGGTTAGATCAATTATATAGAGTTCACTGATTCTATCCTCTGTCATCTCCACTCTATTATTGGGTTTCTGTTTTCTGTGCTGTGCGAAGTTGCTTCAGTCATGTCTGACACTTTGGGACCTCATGGACTGTAGCCCTCCGAGGTGTCTCTGTCCATGGGATTGAAAGAGTTAAAGCTTAGGCAGGCATTCCAAGGCCCTTTAAGGAGGAGGGGAACATTCTCCCTCATGCTTTCCTTAAGCCCTGTGCACAATGTATCTTGCCCAAGAACTGGCCTTTCTTTAAGTCTGAAAGGAATGATCACACAGCACAATGTCTTACTCATGGAAATACTTTTCTTAGGTTCTATGTTAATGATTATAATTGTAACAAATCTTGCCTGGGAACCTGTTTCTCAAGACTTGTACCCCTGACTACACAGCAACAGTAGATCTCGCCCAGAGAGGTTGCCCAGAACACATTCTCCCTGACTAATCCAAAATCACTGCAGATGGTGACTGCAGCCATGAAATTAAAAGACTCTTACTCCTTGGAAGAAAAGTTGTGACCAACCTGGATAGTATATTCAAAAGCAGAGACATTACTTTGCCGACTAAGGTCCGTCTAGTCAAGGCTATGGTTTTTCCTGTGGTCATGTATGGATGTGAGAGTTGGACTGTGAAGAAGGCTGAGCGCCGAAGAATGGATGCTTTTGAACTGTGGTGTTGGAGAAGACACTTGAGAGTCCCTTGGACTGCAAGGAGATCCAACCAGTCCATTCTGAAGGAGATCAACCTTGGGATTTCTTTGGAAGGAATGATGCTGAAGCTGAAGCTCCAGTACTTTGGCCACCTCATGCAAAGAGATGACTCATTGGAAAAGACCCTGATGCTGGGAGGGATTGGGGGCAGGAGAACAACCGAGGATAAGATGACTGGATAGTATCACGGACTCAATGGACGTGAGTCTGAGTGAATTCCGGGAGTTGGTGATGGATAGGGAGGCCTGGCGTGCTGCGATTCATGGGGTCGCAGAGTTGGACACGACTGAGCCACTGAACTGAACTGAACTGAATCTTATGCCAAAGTTATCTCAGGATGTATGCCTTGGGAAAGGGTCTGGTGGTACTCTTACAACCTTGAAGTATTCTTTTTATCTATTCTCGGCAGCTAGTTGAGAAGTATATAAGGTCCCTGCCTGAACTAGTGAGGCAGGTAACCTTTCTATCCCCTTTTGATGTCTATGTCAGAAACTTTCTCTGTCCTGTCACTTTAAATAAAATTTTTCACACAAGCTCTGAGTGACTGAGACCTTGTCTTTGGTCCTGGAATTAAATCTTTGGAGATGTGAATCTGGAGGCACTGTTCACTATTCACTGTAAGCTATCAGGATTCTCCAGGCAAGAATACTGGAGGGAGTTGCCATTTCCTACTCCAGGGAGGCTGTCTAGCAAGTCTAGAAAGTTAAAAAAAAAAGTTACTGTATTTTTCAGATCTATAATTTGTATTGTTCCTTTAAGCAAGTTATATTTCTATGCTGAAATTTTCCATCTCAGATAATTTCTAATGATTGTTTTAAGATCTTTGTCAGATCACCCCAATACCTGACTCATCTTTGTATTGGTATCAGTTAATATTTGATTCTCATTCAATTAATTTTCAATCCTCTGTATAATGGGTGATCTTTTAAATTGTATCACAGGCATTTCGACTATATTTTAAGGATGCCCCCTGTCCTTTTAAAATTTTGTCTTAGCTTGCAATCCTCTATTTATTTTTGGCCTAATTCTATGGTCTGTGGTTCCAATAACTAATTTTCAAAACTGTCGTCTGCTTCTCTTAGCTTGTGACATGAGGCTGCCACTGGTCTCAACTAATGCAATTTGAGGGAGCTGAAGGAGCTTCCCCAGGCTTAGTGACTTTGCACCTCTAGGGAAGGGATTCTCCAGTGTGTGGGACAAAGAACATCTCCTAGACTGGCATGATGCCATCTGCCAGTGCTGCCAGCAGAATGGTATTTCTGGGCTGTGAAGAAGAGTCATGCACCCTATGGGGGAGAAGAGAACCTTGTGGACTAGGAAATTGTGGTGGGATTCCCCTAGCTAATGTCCCCTACTACACGGTGTCTCTAGGAAAAATGAGTTCAGTCTCAGCTCTGGCAGAGAGAAGAGCAGTTCCTCTGATTATTTAAAGCCTGTAAGGCTTCCAATCGATCCCTTTGTTGGTTCAGCCAATTTTGCCTAATGATGTAGGCAGGACTCCTGATCAGCCAAGGAGAGGAGTTAGCCTATCTCTGACAGCTCACGGAGCTTGCATTGGTGTGCAAGACTGTCCAAGAGCCAGAGAGTGTGATCAGTGCTCAGAGTGAATCTAGGTTTTGAAGGGCCAAAGTAGATAGGATTTTACAAGCCTTCTTTAAAGAAAAAAACAAAACAAAACAAAAAAATAGTACTTAGGCATGAAAGTGAGTATTGTGTTAGATATATTAAAAAAAAATCATGTTTAACAAATCTAAAATTTAAAAAAAAACTGATCATGCCACAGACACCTTAAATTCAGAAAAATAAAATATTTTTATTAATTGAAAAAACTCACAAGTCAAATTGCAATCGTTCATGAGACATCAGGCTTCCCTGCTGGCTCAAACAGTAAAGAATCTGCCTGTAACGTGGGAGACTGGGTTTGATCCCTGAGTTAGGGAGATCCCCTGGAGGAGGAAAAGGTAACCCACTCCAGTGTTCTTGCCTGGAAAATATCATGGACAGAGGAGCCTGGCAGGCTACAGTCCATGGAGTTGCAAAGAGTTATATGTGACTGAGCAACAAATACTTTGAATGAGACAGCACTATAGAAAATGGTAAAGCAGGCTCAAATGATTTCAGTTTGACCTGGCTGATTGTATAACTTTTCTGTTGCTATGCAATTAACTACCACAAACTTAGTGGCTTACAACCACATACATTTATTATCTCAAATTTTTTGTCAGGTGTCTGGGCACAGCTCACCTGGGTTGTCTGTTCAGGGTCTTACAAGGTGTCAATTAAGGTGTTCTCTAGGCTGAATTATCATCTGGAGGCTTGAGTGGATGAATCTGATCCCAAGCTCTTTCAGTTTGTCGACATAGTTAACTTCTCTGCCGCTGTATGACTGAAATGTCTATTTTATTGTCTGGCTGTCAGCTGAAGGGTATCTGCAGTTTATTGCCACCTGGACCTCTGCCTGGGGTTACTAAAAAATTGGTAGCTTACTTCCTCAAGTCATCAATAGAGGAAAAAATATCTCTCTAATCAGCTAACAGTGACATCTCATAACCTTTGCCATATTACTAACCGAATCAGGAAGAGATATCCGATCTCATTTTCATATTTTATTATTTTAGAAGCAAGTCATAGACTTTGCCTACATTCAGGTGTAGTGCTGTGATAAGTGCTGTCATAAATGGATGTAATTTCAATGTGCAGGAAATTATTCAGTAGGAAAAAGTTTTAAGGGTAGAGATCAAGATGATGGAGTAGAAGGATTTGGAACTCACCTCTCTTTACAGACACATCAAAAATATATTTATATGTGGAACAGTTCTCACACAAAAGCAACTGTGAACTGGTATAAGACCTCTTATTCAACCAAAGCTGTAAGAAAGATCCTCATGTAGCTGGGAAGGATAAAAAAGAAAAAGACTTTGGGATGGGATTGGAGCTCCTGAGAGGGAACTGTGAAAGAGGAAAGGTGCCCTTGTCTTGAGAATCCCCTTCAGTGGCTGGGAAGTTCATTAGGACATATAGAGAGCTGAAGGGGCCTGGAATGTGCTTGCCTAACTATCCGGGCAGAGACAGGAGCTGTTGGCTTCCACTTCCCTGCCCTCTCCAGCCCAAAATGTGCCTGGGGCTGCGAGTGTGTGAAGTGCTCTGGCACTGAAGCTAGGGCTTCAGCTGATGGACACTTGGAAAGGACTCCATCTAGGCTACATAGAGACAGCCTAAAGGGTGTGGAGTGTAGTCTGGGCTGACAGTTAGTGCATTCAGGGTGGGGTGTGGGTATGCTGTACGTGCCCCCAAATGAGCATATACAACAGGTGTGAGTCAGCCATGAGAGCCTCATTTCCCCCTTGCCATGGTGGGGTGTGGCTTCAGAGGCTGCAAGCTTTGTGAGCTTGAGGACTGGGCAGAGTGATTATCAGTTCTCTCACAGCAGGGGTCAGTCATCCAGGGGCAGGTTCCACAGCAGCAGACTTAGTCAGTCTACACATCAGGTGGTGGAAGGCATCACAGAATGGCATGTCCCTGGAGGACAGCCCCTGGGGAGGAGTATGGAGTGGTTCCTTCTCCAGCAGAGCACTCCACTCCCACCTACATTATACCGAGCTTAGAGCTGGATCTGGGCCAGACAAGCCCTAGGAGAGACTTACTAGAGAGGCAAGCCAGGTAATGGTCGTCAGTACAACCATTTTGATTCCTACAGCCACAACACCCCTGCCCTCTGTGTCAGACTAACACAGGTCTGGGATGAACACAGTGGAGAAGGGGACGTGACCTTGGGCTGTTTCTGGGAGAAATTGAGGACAGCAGCACAGGTGACACATAGGTTCACTGTGACCACACAGGCCTCTCTTGCTTTGTCATCTCCCCTCCTTAGCGACAGAGCACACATTTAACAGGGATAGAGCTTTACTGAACCCAATCTTCAGGACTTCTACTCCAACAACTGGGGAACAGGCCTGCCCCTGACAGGGCTAACGTAGCCACAAAGCAAAGAGGAAACCCCACCCAACATCCAGTGCAGGCTCTGGTCACCACCATACCAATCACACCCCCTAGCAAGGCAATAATGGCCAGCACACTCTGAGGAAAAGTGTGGCAGGCATCCACACCAGAAACACAGGCACCAAAAATACTGGACTCACACAGTCTACACAGAAACTCTCCCACATAAAAACAGCCCTCAAGAACACAGAATATAGTTGTTTCTCCCAATACATACAGGCAGAAAAATTAGTAAAATGAAAAAGAAGAGGAACTACTACCAGTTAAAAGAACTGGAGAAATCCCCTAAAAGAACAAATAGTGAACAGACCTCTCCTGTCTACTAGATCCTGTTCAAAAAGGAGGTAATAAAAATATTAAAGGAGTTAAAAAAGATTATCAATAGAAACACAGATCACTGTGACAAGGAACTAAAATCTATAGAGAGGAACCCATCAAAATTAGACAACTCAGTTGCCAAAATAAAAACTAAGCTAAAAGCAATGAGTAGCAAACTAAATAATGCAGAGGAATACATAAGGGATGTGCAAAATAGAATAATGGAAATCACCCAATCAGACATCAGGCAGAAATTCAAAACATTTTCTGACATAAATTGAAGCATACTTTCTTAGGTCAGTCCCCCAAAGCAAAATAAACAAATGGGACCTAATCAAACTTCAAAGCTTTTGCACTGCAAAGGAAACCATACACAAAACAAAAAGACAATCTATGGGATGGGAAAAAATATTTGCAAATGTAACAAAGGGGTTAATATGCAAAATATACACAGAGCTCATAAAACTAAATAACAACAAAAACCCAACTCAATCAAAAAATGGGTGGATGACCTAAATAAACATTTCTCCAAAAAAGACCTACAGTAGGCCAAAAGGCACATGAAAAGATGCCCAGCATCACTAATTAGTAGAGAAATACAAATCAAAACTACAATGAGGTATCACCTCACACAGGTCAGAATGACTATCATCAAAAAGTCTACAAATAATAAAAGCTGGGGAAAGTGTATAGAAAGGGAAATATTCTTATATTGCTGGCAGAAATATAAACTGGTGTAGCTAGTATGGAGAACATTATGAAGTTTCCTTAAAAAACTAAAAATAGAGCTACAATATGGTCTAGCAGTGCCATTCCTGTGCACACACTTGGAAAAGATGAAAACTCTAATTCAAAAAGACACATGCACCCCAGTGTTCATAGCAACACAATTTATAATAACCAGCAAATGGAAGCAACATAAGTGTCCATAAACAGGTAAATGGATAAAGAAGATGTGGTATGCATATACAATAAAATAACACTTGGTCACAGAAAAAAATGAAATATGGCAGCTACTTGCAGCAAAACAGATGGACCTAGAGATTATCAAACTGAGTGAAGTAAGTCAGACAAAGAGACACATATTGTGTATCATTTATATGTGAAATCTAAGAAATACATAAATGAATTGATTTACAAAACAGAAACAGACTCACAGACACAGAAAACAAATGTATTTTTACCAAAGAGGAAAGGAAGATGGGAGAGAGGAATAATTTAGAAGTATGGGATTAACAGAAACCACAACTATATATAAAATAGCTGAGGAACAAGGACTTACTGGAAGACAAGGCACAATATCCAATATTTTGTTGTAATCAATATGGAAAATAATCTTAAATATATGTATAAATAAATACATAAAGCTCAACCACTTATACATGTTAAACTAATACAATATAGTAAATCAAGTATATTTCATTTAAAAGGCAATTAGTCAGTAAAAATGGAGAAGGAAATGGCAACTCACTCCAGTGTTCTTGCCTGGAGCATCCCAAGGACAGGGGAGCCTAGTGGGCTGCCATCTATGGAGTCACACAGAGTCAGACACGACTGAAGTGACTTAGCAGCAGTCAGCAAAATTAATTATATAATTATGTAATTTTAATGATATGATAAGATTATAAAAGCTGATGCCATGAAAGTGCTGCGCTCAATATGCCAGCAAATTTGGAAAACTCACTGGTGGCCACAGGACTGGAAAAGGTCAGTTTTCATTCCAATCCCAAAGAAATGCAATACCAAAGAATGCTCAAACTACTGCACAATTGCACTCATCTCACATGCTAATAAAGTAATGCTCAAAATTCTCCAAGCCAGGCTTCAGCAGTACATGAACTGTGAACTTCCAGATATTCAAGCTGGTTTTAAAAAAGACAGAGGACCAGAGATCAAATTGCCAGCATCTGCTGGATCATGGAAAAAGCAAGAGAGTTCCAGAAAAACATCTATTTCTGCTTTATTGACTATGTCAAAGTCTTTGACTGTGTGACTCACAATAAACTGTGGAAAATTCTTCAGGAGATGGGAATACCAGACCACCTGACCTACCTCTTGAGAAACCTGTATACAGGTCAGGAAACAACAGTTAGAACTGGACATGGAACAACAGACTGGTTCCAAATCGGGAAAGGAGTAAGTCAAGGCTGTATATTGTCACCCTGCTTATATAACTTATATGTAGAGTACATCATGAGAAACACTGGACTGGAAGAAACACAAGCTGGAATCAAGATTGGTGGGAGAAATATCAATAACCTTAGATATGCAGATGACACCACCCTTATGGCAGAAAGTGAAGAGGAGCTAAAAAGCCTCTTGATGAGAGTGAAAGAGGAGAGTGAAAAAGTTGGCTTAAACTCAATATTCAGAAAGCTAAGGTCATGGCATCCAGTCCCATCACTTATGGGAAATAGATGGGGAAACACTGGAAACAGTGTCAGACTTTATTTTTTGGAGCTCCAAAATCACTGCAGATGGTGATTGCAGCCATGAAATTAAAAGACGCTTACTCCTTGGAAGAAAAGTTATGACCAACCTAGATAGCATATTCAAAAGTAGAGACATTACTTTGCCAACAAAGGTCCGTCTAGTCAAGGCTGTGGTTTTTCCAGTGGTCATGTATGGATGTGCGAGTTGGACTGTGAAGAAAGCTGAGCACCGAAGAATTGATGCTTTTGAACTGTGGTGTTGGAGAAGACTCTTGAGAGTCCCTTGGACTGCAAGAAGATCCAACCAGTCCATTCTGAAGGAGATCAACCTTGGGTGTTCTTTGGAAGGAATGATGCTAAAGCTGAAACTCCAGTACTTTGGCCACCTCATGCGAAGAGTTGACTCATTGGAAAAGACCCTGATGCTGGGAGGGATTGGGGGCAGGAGGAGAAGGGGACGACAGAGGATGAGATGGCTGGATGGCATCACAGACTCAATGGACGTGAGTCTGNCTTTGGAAGGAATGATGCTAAAGCTGAAACTCCAGTACTTTGGCCACCTCATGCGAAGAGTTGACTCATTGGAAAAGACCCTGATGCTGGGAGGGATTGGGGGCAGGAGGAGAAGGGGACGACAGAGGATGAGATGGCTGGATGGCATCACAGACTCAATGGACGTGAGTCTGAGTGAACTCCGGGAGATGGTGATGGACAGGGAGGCCTGGCGTGCTGTGATTCATGGGGTCGCAAAGAGTTGGACACGACTGAGCCACTGAACTGAACTTACTGTAAAACTAATCTGGAGGATGTGTGGCTTATTCATACAAATACACACATTAATAATTACAGTTGTTATCTGAATTGACTATTAAAAATCAAAAATATGTTACAAATATACACCAGTATTTTAGGAGAACATCTATTTCCTCAGTGTAGAAAATGCTAGATTAGCTATATCCAATATTTAGAATTAGTAAAATTTTACTTCCTCATTATTTTTCTAAGAAATTTATCTCCTACTTAGAGTACTTATGCATCATCTGAAAGCCATAAAAATACTTAGAGTTGAGAATGAAGGGTGTAGTAATAATATAAATATAATAATAATGGTAAAATATGTTTACAACAATAATTCAAAAAGAGGGAATTCTTACCCTTACTAATCAAGGCTTACAGAGACTTCATTAAGGATTTTGTCTAAAAAGATAGAGCTAAGAAATCAAACCTTGGTCATATTTGGATTTCTGAAGCAAAAATGACATACTTTTACATATTTTTTATATCTGATCCGTTCAGTTCAGTCGCTCAGTCGTGTACGACTTTTTGCGACTCCGTGAATCGCAGCATGCCAGGCCTTCCATTATCTCAATGGAAAAAAACTAATCAGTTCCAGACGCGAAGGCCTGTGACCTGTACAATGATGTAGGACAGTGTTAAAACCAACAAAGAAGCAAAAATGAATCAACTCATTAGTTAAACTGGCTTCAAAGATCTGTTTCTTTGTTTTGTTTTTTTAAAGCCAGTGACCCTGTGGATCAGTGTCAGAAGCCTGGTATCTCAACTAACCTGGAATACTAACTACCTGGTCATTTGGCAGAATTCCAAGTTTTGTTCGACAATTTGACCAAATGAGAAGCTCTACATTATTATATATCCTGAGACACTGTATCAATTAACAAAGAGTGTTGAGTCAGTCTTCTTTTAAGGAAGTGATTGCTTAAATAACACACAGCCACATTTTCAGTAAGATAAAAAAAATGTAATAAAATAATTACTGGTACAGTTTTGTATTTCTATTGCTCCTAGTTTTTTACTCTTCAAATTGTATTTCCTTCTGACATTCTTAAAGAGTGCATCATAAAAACACCACAAATGATAAAACTGAGACTCAGTCACCAGATATGAGTTTACAACAGAGGGAATAACAAAGGAATCTGTCCTGCTTTTACTTTATGTCCTACATATTGTCTTGCTTTTTACTTTATGCACAGCTTAGAAAAACTTATCTACAAAAAACAAGCTTCACTATTGTTTTGATTGGCTTTCTTCTTCTTTAAATTATTTACTATTATTATGCAACTGATACTAAAAATTTTATATCACATAGCTTAAAATACTTCACAATTACACTTAGATCTCATTAAAGTAAATGGCAAACATACATACACAGAAGCAAGAACAGATTTGTTTGCTTATTTTTTAGCAGAGCTTTCCATGGAAGTTAGTGACATAAAGAATATCCAAGAAATCATCTTGCCCTAAATGATAGTAATCATATGGATTACTTGTTAGGCAAGAGAAGAATAACTAGTTGTTTTGAAAAAAAAAAAATGCTTAGCAAGAAAAATTCTATGGCTATGAAATAAAAAACATATTCCTTTGGAGTACTTGGCATTAGAAATGTTTCATGAATGTTAAACTTTCTAAGTATTTATATTTATATGATTTTATTTGGTAAGATTTTATCTTTTCAACTATAGAGTAAATGATATACAGAGTGACAGATAGTAGATGCAAGGTATTAGATATGATAGCGTGCCTGAAGGACTATGGATAGGGTTTGTGAACTTGTACAAGATGCAGTGATCAAGAGCATCCCCAAGGGAAAAAATGCAAAATGGCAAAATGGCTGTCTGAGGAAGCCTTACAAATAGCTGAGAAAAGAAGAGAAGCTGAAGGCAAAGAAGAAAAGGAGATATGCCGATATGAATGCAGAGTTCTAAAGAATAGCAAAGACAGATAAGAAAGTCTACTTCAGTGATCAGAAATAGAGGAAAACAATAGAATGGGAAAGACTAGAAATCGCTTCAAGAAAATTAGAGATATGAAGGGAACATTTCATGCAAAGATGGGCACAATAAAGGACAGAAATGCTATGGACTAACAGAAGCAGAAGATATTAAGAAGAGATGACAAGAATACACAGAAGAACTATACAAAAAAATCTTCATGACCCAGATAACCATGATGGTGTGATCACTCACCTAGAACCAGACATCCTGGAATGTGAAGTCAAATGGGCCTTAGGAAGCATCACTATGAACAAATCTAGCAGAGGAGATGGAATTCCAGCTGAGCTATTTCAAATCCTAAAAGATGCTGCTGTAAAAGTACTGAACTCAGTATGCCAGCAAATTTGGAAAACTCAGCAGTGGCCACAGGACTGGAAAAGATCAGTATTCATTCCAATCCTTAAGAAAGGCAAAGCCAAAGAATGCTCAAACTACCACACAATTGCACTCATCTTACACGCTAGCAAAGTAATGCTCAAAATTCTTCAAGCCAGGCTTCAACAGTACGTAAGCCATGAACTTCCAGATGTTCAAGCTGGATTCAGAAAAGACAGAGGAAGTAGAGATCAAATTGCTAACATCCATTGGATCATCGAAAAAAAACCAAGAGAGTTTCAGAAAAACATCTACTTCTGCTTTATTGACTATGCCAAAGCCTTTGACTGTGTGGATCACAATAAACTATGGAAAATTTTGAAAGAGATGGGAACACCAGACCACCTGACCTGTCTCCTGGGAAATCTGTATGCAGGTCAGGAAGCAACAGTTAGACCTGGACATGGAACAAAGACTGGTTCCAAATTGGGAAAGGAGTAAGTCAAGGCTGTATATTGTCAACCTGATTATTTAACTTATATGCAGAGAACATCATGAGAAATGCTGGCTGGAAGAAGCACAAGCTGGAATCGAGATTGCCAGGAAAAATATCAATAACCTCAGATATGCAGATGACACCACCTTATGGCAGAAAGTGAACAAGAACTAACAAGGCTCTTGAAAGTGAAAGAAGAGAGTGAAAAAGTTGACTTAATACTCAACATTCTGAAAACTAAGATCATGGCATCTGGTCCCATCACTTCATGGCAAATAGATAGGGAAACAATGGAAACACTGACAGACTTTATTTCTTGGGCTCCAAAATCATTGCTTTTGAGCTGTGGTGTTGGAGAAGACTCTTGAGATCTCTTGGACTGCAAGGAGATCCAACCAGTCCATCCTAAAGGAGATCAGTCCTGGGTATTCATTGGTAGGACTCATGTAGAAGCTGAAACGCCAATACTTTGGTCACCTGATGCAAAGAGCTGACTCATTGGAAAAGACTCTGATGCTGGGAAAGATTGAGGGCAGGAGGAGAAGGGGAAAACAGAGGATGAGATGGTTGGATGGCATCACTGACTCAATGGACATGGGTTTGGGTGGACTCCTGGAGTTGGTGATGGACAGGGAGGCCTGGTGTGCTGCAGTTCATGGGGTCACAAAGAGCTGGACACGACTAAGCGACTGAACTGAACTGAAAATCACTGCATATGGTGACTGCAGCCATCAAATTAAAAGATGCTTATACCTTGGAAGAAAAGCTATGACCAACCTAGACAGCAGAGACATTACTTTGCCAACAAAGATACATCTAGTTAAAGCTATGGTTTCTCCAATAGTCATGTATGGATGTGAGAGCTGGACTATAAAGAAAGCTGGGTGCCGAAGAATTGGTACTTTTGAGCTGTGGTGTTGAAGAAGACTCTTGAGAGTCCCTCGGACAGCAAGGAGATCATACCACTCAATCCTAAAGGAAATCAGTCCTGAATATTCTTGGAAGGACTGATACTAAAGCTGAAACTCCAATACTTTGGCCACCTGATGTGAAGAACAGACTCATTGGAAAAGACCCTGATGCTGGGAAAGATTGAAGACAGGAGAAGGGGACGACAGAGGATGAGATGGTTGGATAGCATCACAGACTCAATGGCTGTGAGTGAGCAGACTCCAGGGTTTGGTGATGGACAGGGAGGCTTGGCATGCTGCAGTCCATGGGGTTGCAAAGAGTGGGACATGACTGAGCAACCTAACTGAACTGATAGAGAGTAACACTTTCATATATTTTAGCAATGCAGAAGCAGCTGTTGTCCTAGCCCTTCTGTTCGGAGGCCCCAGGAGTAGAGCTCTCTCTGGAATGCCAAGTGTCCCCTCTCATGCTCCCCGAGACATGGGTGAGCTGGTGGTAGAGCCCACAAATAGTTCTAAAGCCCCTTCCCTCTTGTGGAGTCCGTGTGGGGGCAGCTGCTTCATCTTCACGCTGCAAGCAGTGTAAGTGCCCACGGAAGGTTGTATATTTAAGACCATTAGAAGATATATTTTCTGCTCCATCTCCCAGGGCTTCAGAGTTCCAATCTTGGCCACACATGGTGGCTAAGTGGTGTTCCTCAGGGCTTGGGATCATATTGGGAAGCATTGATAAGTTAATCTTGTGATTAGGATACTGCATAACATTGCATGAGAGAAATTAACCTTGAATATAATACAACTGGGCTTCCCAGGTGGTACAGTGGTAAAGAAGCTGCCTGGAATGCAGGAGACATGGGTTCAGTCCCTGGGTCAGGAAGATCCCCAGGAGCAGGAAGTGGCAATCCACTCCAGTATTCTTGCCTGGGAAATCCCATGGACAGAGGAGCCTGGTGGGCTACAATCCATGGGATCCCAAGAGTTGGATGCAACTTAGCAACTAAACAACTATATATATATACACATACACACACACACACACACACACACACACACACACAGACCCAGATAGAGAATGAGAATGACTTACTAAATCTTCAAAATTCTTTCCAAACAAATGTTCAGTTTTGTTCACTAAGACAATAGCTCTCAAATGTCATCCCTAGGCTAGCAGGATTATACCAGAAATACTTAGAAATGCAAAACCTCAGTTGCTGTTTAGTTCCTCAGTTGTGTCTAACTCTTTGCAACCCCATGAACTGTTGCCCACCAGGCTCCTGTGTCCATGGGATTTCCCAGGCAAAAATACTGTGCTGGGTGACCATTTCCTTCTTCAGCGGATCTTCCTCTCCCAGGGATTGAACCTGTGTCTCCTACATTGCAGGTAGATTCTTTACCCACTGAGCCATTAGGGAGGCTCTACCCTAAACCTACTGAATGAGGAACTGAACCCATCTACTAAACCCATCTCAGGCCTGGAAATTTACTTTAACAAACCCTCCAGTGATTTTGATGTACAATTTAGTTTGAGAATCTCTAAGAAACCTTAGCTTAAGGGTTAGTTGTAGGGAATACATTTGTTCTATTTCTGTTGATCCAAAATCAAACTAGAAACAATATTTAAAGTATATTTTAAAAGATATAACAATTAAATACTTAAAAACAGTTATGGCAGGTGTCATTGAAATCTCAGATTTCAAGTTAACAAAAGAGCTTCCCTTTAAAAGGAAAAGTTAGAAACAAAATAATAGCTACCACCTTTGTAGTGTTTACTGTGGCTGTGAAAAGGGCATTATTCTAAGCACTTTATATATAAGAACCCATTTAATCTTCATTTTGGGCTTCCCAGTTGGCTTAGTGGGTAAAAATCCACCTGCGTGCAGGAGACACAGGAGACTTGGGTTTGATCCCTGGATTGGAAAGATCCCTGGATTGGAAAGATCCTCTGGAGGAGGGCATGGCAACCCACCCTGGTATTCTTGCTTTGAGAATCCCATGGACAGAGGAGCTTGGTGGACTATAGTCCGATAAAGTGTCGGACAAAACTGAAGCTGCTAAGCACACAATCTTCAAATCAACTCATGTAGGTAGGTAGTATAATTTTTCCCAGTTTACAGATGGGAAAACTAGGCATGAGAGGTTAACATGATTTACCTGAAGCATGGATCTAAGGGGAAAGTGAAGTACAGAGGAACGAATGGTAGAAATGGGATGCTAACTCTAACTGGATATTTATTTCCATAGTCCTTATTTTAATCATAAGGAAATACTGCTGCTTATGATAAATTGTTTTAAGTACTAATTTTTATTAATAACCCATTTATTGTTTAAAAGTAGTGCATAAATAAGTATGTATGCATAATAAGTGCATAATAAGTATGTAAATACTATTTGAAGATGGGTGCAAATTGAGTCTTTCTGTCTTAGTCAGGCCAGTCCACATGTTAGGATCATGTCAGCACTATTTGCTTGTTTGTATTTTACTTTGAGGGACATTAAAGTGGCCTGCACCATCAGTTCTCCCACTTTCCTTCACTCTCTGATGTCTTACACTTGCAGCAGAAAAGTTCTAGATTAAGAGAATAAAAGTCAAAACTGAATCATAAAAACAGAAGGTCACACACACTGAGTCAACTCCCAGACTTGAGTCGGTTTATAGATTGAAAAGTCCCTGAATAAAGAGGAGGTCAGGTCCCCTGGAGGAAGGACCCAGAGACATTACTAAAAATTTATACTACTAATATTTCCCCAAGTCATCCCTATGGGACCTATGGCCTTTTACTAGGGTAACTGTGCATTGAGGATAGGAAATAATGAGTCCCTGAGCCCATCCTGTTGCTATTTCCCCAGTTTAGAGTGAATAACTGGAAGAAATACTCAGCAGTTGACAGAATGCCCTCACTGGTTCCTTGACATGTGGACTGAAGGCAATTATGGTAGAAAAGACCAAGGAGAAGCCAACTAGGGCCACTTTTACCTAGCAAAATAGTAAACCAAAATCAATACTGTAATACCCAGAGATAAGAGTAGAGATTAGTGCCATTATCAAGGACTTGAAAGATACAAACGTGGTGATTCCCACCACATTCCCATGCAACTTGTCTATCTGGCCTGTGCAGAAGACAGAAGTATCTTGGAGAATGACAGTGGATTATTTAGATGATCAGGTGGCGATTCCAACTGCAGTTGCTGTATCAGACATGGTTTCATTGCTTTGAGCAAATTAACACATCACTTTGTACCTGATATGCTGCTATTGATATGGCAAATGCCTTTTTCTCCATCCCTGTCTCCAAGGTCCATCAGAAGTTGTTTGCTTTCAGCTGGCAAGACCAATAATAAACCTGCACTGTCCTACCTCACAGGGATGTAAACTCTGTAGTCCCATGTCATAGTTTACTTCACAGATATCTTGATCACCTTTCTCTTCCACAAGATATCACACTGGTCTGTTGTATTGGTGACATTATGCTGACTGGACCTAGTGAGCAAGAAGTAGCAACTACTCTATTGCTGAGTGTTACTGCCGAGGCTGAGCACCCACTCCCCCAGCAGCAGAGCCCAACCCTGAGTCCTCAGTATGGCATCACTCCATGAGGTAATCAGCTAGTTACCATATGGCAGGTTGACTGCTTTGGGCTCTTAGCTCATGGAGGGGCAGCATTTTGTTCTTACTGGAATAGATGCTAACGGATATGGACTTGCTTTCCTTGCATGCAAGGTTGCTGCCAAAACTACCACTTGTGTTCTTTTTTTCCACCACATCATGGTATTTCACAGAACATTGCTTCTGATTGAGGAACACAAATTACAGCAAAAGAAGTGTGGCAATGGGTTTCTATTCATGGAATTCACTGGTGCTACCATGTTCTTCACCATCTGAAAGCAGCTGGGTTGAAATAATGGTTAAACAGCTTTTTGAAGATTTGGCTACAGCACCAAGTGGCAATGCCTTGCAAAGCTGGGGTGAGGTTCTCTAGGAGGCTGTATTTGCTCTGACTCAGAATCCAAAATACAGTGCTGTTCTTCTGTAGCCAATATTCACAAATACAGGAATCAAGGGGAGGAAATGGGAGCAGAACCACTATTACCCATAGTGAATTCATTAGCACAATTTATGTTTCCTCTTCCTGTGACCTCATACTCTGCTGGCCTAGAAGCCTTAGTACCAGGATGAGAAGGCTTACACTAGGAGGAAAAGCAATGAACTGCATTAAACTGAAAGTTAGGAACCACCACCCTGGTACTTTGAGCCTTTGAATCAACAGGTAAACAAGGGTGTAACTATCCTGAATGAAGTGACTAATCCTGATTACCAAAAGAAACTGGATTCTACTCAACAATGAAGGTAAAGAAGAGTATTCTGGAATACAGGAAGTCTCTTAGGGCATATCTTGATATTACCATGCCCTGCATTAATGTCAATGGAAAACTACAACAACCCAATCCAGACAGGACTACTAGTGTGCTATACTCTTTAGGAGTGAAGGTTTGGTTAAGTCCAAGTAAAAAATCAAGCCATCTGAAGTGTTGTCTGCAGGCAAAGGTAATGGATAGAGGAAAAAAGCAATTATAAATGCCAGCTATGACCATGTGATCTGTTACAGAATTGAGAATTAGAGTGTTCCTTATTTTGTATATGTTGTGTGTATACCAGATGCCTTTGTTTTCCTCTCCCATTCCTTTATCATGTCACATAAGATGTACTGACTTATTATCATGGTACTTATTTATTAATTTTATATCATAGTATTTAAGTTACCAGGTATCAGAAGGGTATATGTCACTCAAGGACTTTATCTTCTGGGGATGGGGTGATTGTGTTTTCAGTTGTAGAAGTATAGTCCTATCAGGTTAGGTGGAATTAACTTTTATTGTCTATGTTCAAAGGTGAAGTATGGCTTAAGGCGGTATGTATGGGTGCCAAGTTGACACAGAGTAGACTCGTGATAGTTTTATGTGTCAACATGACTGGGCCATGGGTTGCCCAAATATGTAGTTAGGCTTCCTGAGTGTGTCTGTGAGGATGTTTCTGGATGGCATTAATATTTGAATCAGTAGACTGAGCAAAGCAGATTGCCCTGCAAAATGGTGTAGCTGATTCTCATCTGATCAGCTGGATGCCCACAAAAAGTGGCATTAGGGAAAATTTACTCTCTTTCTGTCTGAGCTGTGATATCAGTTTTATCCTACCTTGGACTGGACTAGAATACCATTAGCTCATCTGTGTCTCTAGGTTGCTAATGGCAGATTGTGAGACTTCTTAGTCTCCAAAAGCAAATGAGCCAATTTCATATATCAGTATATATTCTCTTGGTTCTCTGGATAAACTTAACTAATATAGATAGCTCCTGAGATTTTCCATCAGCCATGCTGCTTTGTACATCACAGTTTCTCCCTTTTATTACTATGTGGTATTCCATTGTGAGAATATGTGGATGGATATTTTGGGATCTTTGCATTTGGTGCTATGAAAATAGCTGCTAGAAACATTATTGTGCATGACCTTTGCTAAACATTTGCACTTACTTGAGTATATACCTTTAAAAATTAAAATCATAAAGTATATGTCCAGTTTTATTAGATATTTCCAAATGATTTTCTAAAATGGTAAACCAATTTATGAGAGTTCCAGTTGTTCTCCACTCTCACTTTGGTTTTGTCAGTCTTTTTAATTTTAAACATTCAGGGCAGGCAAACTTTGAAGTGAGTAAATGTATATCTTTGATACCTCTGCCTGTGTCCAATTGAGAAACTTCCCTCTGTTTTTCATTTTCCTTATCCCTAGGGCCTTTCACTCAACTGCCTAATTTATCCTAGCTTCTACTAAGATGTTAGCTGATAAAAATGAAATACAAAACTAGAAGCCAGCAAGCATCATCAACCTACAGATGTGTTTTAAAAATGTAGTCAGTTGCCCACATTTATATATTAAGTGATTTCATATAATATTTTGAATTCCAAGCTTTTTTCTGAAGAAAGGGGGAAAAAATTGAAACCAGAACATCTGTGAATTAGCATTAGTGTTACTTACAAACTACTTTCTTTCCTTCCAGGTGTATAATAAGACTGTGTTTTTATACTCATTTAAAGTTGGTTTATCTATCTTGGGTTGACCAATGCATTGTGACTGTAGGTGAGGTACTTCACCTCTGAGGACTGTGGTTTTTGACTCTGCCTGAGACAAGGAGAGTAAATGTCAATCTGCATCCTTCTACAGATTATTGCACTAAGTCCCCTACATACAAATGAATTCAGTTCCAAGAGCATATTCATAAATTCAATTTGCTCATTAAGTCAAAGTTAGCCAAAGTACCAAACAACAAAATCAGCTATATAGTACTATACTGTAATAGGTTTATAATACTTTTCACACAAATAGCACATAAAAAAACACAAAAATAAAGAAAACATTTTAATCTTACAGTACAGTACCTCGAAAAGTACAGTAGTCAGTACAACAGTTGGGGTACAGGGGCTGCCATCGTGTGCACAGGCAAGAAGAGTTACTAACTGGAGGAGGGAGAGGAGGTGGGAGATGGTAGAGCTGAAGGATGGTTAGCAACAGGAGACGGAGGGCAAGCTACAATTTCACTCATACTTGATGTTGAGAGCACAGGTTCTGGTTCCCTCCAAGAATCAGATGCACGTTCTCATCTTTGGAAGTTCACAACATGAAGGTTTGCACGTAGGGTACTTATTGTGTTCCCAAAGAACATAGCCATGTACTCTCAACAGCTTTGTCAGGGTAAAGATAACATGTTTCTCACTCCTGTTTTCTCAATTGATTATAAAGTGACCTCTTGAAAAATGAAAAAAATATGAACACATTCTCTCTTAGAATGTTATAAATCTATCAGTGAAGAAAATGGCACAATCTCTCCCTGATATCCATTTCCAGGCAGGTGCTATAGCCATATCACAAACAAACGGCATGGATTATATGTAGACAGAAATACACAAAGACAAACTGAACAGAAAGAAAAATACAAACAGAGAAAACATAACAAAAATGGAAATGTTAAAACTGATGAAAAAATAAAAATAAACTCATGGAAATATTGTAGCAGTACCCAGAATAATTTCCATAGCTTGACTGAGTCTGTTAGACCTCTGAATGAAATATTCTCACACCCCCAGGCATATCTTCTGTCAGGCTGGCAGGAAGGCTGGATGATATCCGGGCAGACTGTTATCTGACTGCCCATTAAATACTTCTTTCTCCTAATCAAGGTAGTGATTTGTTCTGTCTGTGCTCATCTGATATTGTGCCACCAATAATTAAATTACCTCAGTGCAAGTGAATCTGTCAAATGCTAAATAACCTTTTACAAAAAAAAAAATCTAAAAGCAGTCATATTAATAAAACAATTAAACTCAGATGTGAATGGTAGCCATGAAAGTAAAGATACAAGTGTATCAACATTTAAAATAAAATAAACCTCTATGTAATCCATGACATAGACACTTTTAAAGTGTTTATTTCTGCAACAGTAATTCGGTTCTTCCACCATAGTTAGAGGACTGCTGTGAGATGAGTCTGGATGATTGAAATGGGCCCTGTTTGCATGAGTTTAAAATAGTTTAGAATTAATTTAGAATAATTAATAATTAAAATGTCACTATTATGAAAGTACCTTGAAATGTTTTAAATCAAATTTCTGGTGTGATTGCCAGAATACTGGACAAAAAAAGGGGGATGTGTAATCACAATTCAGGTTCTAGTACTAATTTCTGGCACTAATTTGAATACATGAACTAGACCTTTCCAGCTTTCTCACTTGTACATTAGAATGTAGAGCAGATAGTTCTTCCTGTTTCTTCTAACTCTAAAAATCCTTTGCTTCTATTTATTAAAATGTACTGATTAGACCTGGCATAATTCTGGTTAAGAAAATGAGTATATTTTAGTAAAGAAAGCTATGAGCTAGTGCTGCCCCCTTTTGTAGGCTTGTTTTATTCAGTTTTATGGTGGAGAGGGCAGAAACAGCTGCGAGCAGCAATTAAAATTAATTAAAAAAACTAGATAAATATTTTGTCATTTTAATTATTCTCACTGACATCCCTCATCTGCCTATCCTTGCATAAGCAAGAGTCTAAAATTTGTTTATTTCCTAAATCTGTTTTGCTTGTTTTTAGCAAAAAAAAAAAAAAAAGTAAATAATGTTCAATGACTGTTAGTGAAAATAAATGAGCAAACATGCTCTTGAAATTTTCAGAAGAAACATGGTTTCATCAATTTTTCCAAGATAAATTTTTCTGTATCTGGATCATAAGACAGTTGCTCCTATATTAACTGAATGATGTTTTACGTAATAAACAATAGTGGAAACAAACATTTTCAGACAATTGGAAATTTTGTATGAATGCCGTCTGACAAAACATTGCATATGTTGTCTTAAACAGAAAACAAAGGACTATCTTTTTTAGTCATTGCAAACAATTAATAATTCACAAGGAGAAAATTATTTTAATTGTTATGTTGATGTCTGAGCACTCTGCCTATGTTCTTGGCACTAACAAACCATGTCATTTCCAGTTCTGGAATGTTCAAAGTAGGTAATGTGAAAATCTAAAAGTGCTAACTAACGTACAGTTGACTCCTGAACAATGTGGGCAATGGGAATCAGAAATCCACATATAACTTTACAGTTCTGCAACTGTGGATTCAACCGAGTGTGGATCATGTGGCATTGTGCTACATATTTTACTGGAAAAAATTGCATACAAGTGGACCTGCAGTTCAAACCCTTGTTCTAGGGAAAACTGCATAATTAAAACCTAGTTCCATACAAAGCCAAACTCCTAGGAAAGTTAGAGAAATCTGTGCAGCTGAAAGTAAGGAAAAATCTGAAAATTCTATGTATTACACAGGCATTTTCTTTGGCTTCTAAGAGTTGCCAATTTCCGATTTGATTTCACCGATTGTGGCAAGGCAGTGGGCCTGAGCATTAAATGTATTGTATTAAAGCCCCTCCCAATAACATGGGAACCCTCTAAGGGACACAATCCAGTATAAAAGAGAAAACAGGAAAAAAAAAAAACTGGCAAATGAGGATGAATAAAAAGCTTGCACTAGTCTGTGCCGGAGGTAGGGAGAAAACTGTCCATTGAGAATTCATAATCAAGATTTGTACTTGTTTAGAGTTTCACATTTAAAACATATACAGGACCTTGGAAGCACCAAATTGACAGAATAACATAAAAAGTGGTCTTCAGTTGGTTGCACCACTGGACACCAGAGGAAGGAAAAACATCCTCAGACAAGACCTCCATAGAGCCTCATGGCTTCCCAGTTATAATCCTAAAATTTCAAAAATACATGAGGCAACATGCCACCATTTATCCTGTTTCTCTTCCTCTGTGTTAACACAGAAAGAAACCAGAGATCACACAGAGATGAAAGGCACACAGCACAGTGGTTTAAGGTATAGTCTCTGCAGTCACCTTCAATAGTGGCTTTTGGACACCTATGTAACCAGATGGCTTTGCACAAGATAACTAACCCTAGTTTTCCCATCTCTAAAGTGAGAATCATCATAGTAACTTACCTAACATATAAGAATTCAATGAGTTACTACACAGAAAGTAGTTAGAACCAGAAGCATGCACATAATAGAAAAACACTAAAAAGGAATAGCTGCCCCTATCATCGTTAGCATCACAGTTAACATCTTTGCTATTATAAGTAATTGGTTACATTATCCACCTAGTTCATGATTAGGATTTTTTTCCTCAAAATCTACCCAGATGCATATAAGTCTGGCCTGCATTTAATTTTAAGGTAAACCTAGAAATTATATATAACAAAGTTATTTGATTTCATATGACTGGTCCTTTGTTGATATCAGCAGTAGAACTAAGAACCATGGGAAAATGTAATGGGCAACTATTCAGCTACCTAATTATATGTGTCTGAAACTTAATTTTAGAATTTATTTTTTAAACTCGCTTATATATAGGTTTCCAATGTAAATCATTTGCCTTATAATGTGTTATGTTACTGTACATATATTTTGATTTCTTAGAATCCAAGAACTGTTAGATGGATAGATGCTCTAAGATATACATTTGGTTGGGTAAACAGAATATAGCTTTGATCTCAAGAGTGGATGTACCATGGTCATTGCAGCCCTAGACCTCTCTCTGCCCCACCACACATTCCAGTGGCACTGACCACCAGCCTACTCTAGGGGACTGGGAAAACAGAGTTAAGACAGCAGGCTGCCTCATCAAGTTTTCTGTTGGAACTTTGAACTTATGAGCTCACTAAGCTTTTGTATCAGCTAAATTCTGCCTGTTCTGCAACCTCTCTTCCAGGACCTTTCAAGTCTCTCCCTTTCTTTCCAACTCCCTTCATTACAATTCCATTTGAAGGAAGAGATTCCTCAGTACTCCCATCTGCCTACTATGAACCCCTGAAAAATGTTAGTTTTATCTCTAAAAAGTAGAAGTAATTAATACCTGTCTCATGACATGGTCTGGAAAAGATTAATTTGCATTTATTTTATATTAGAAACTCTTGGGAAACTTCATATCTAGTTATATATTTAATTCATTTACATGATGCTAAAGCTGAAGCTCCAGTACTTTGGCCACCTCATGCGAAGAGTTGACTCATTGGAAAAGACTCTGATGCTGGGAGGGATTGGGGGCAGGAGGAGAAGGGGACGACAGAGGATGAGATGGCTGGATGGCAGCACGGACTCAATGGACATGAGTCTGAGTGAACTCTGGGAGATGGTGATGGACAGGGAGGCCTGGCGTGCTGCGATTCATGGGGTCGCAAAGAGTCGGACACGACTGAGCAACTGAACTGAACTGAGGGATATACTACTATTCTGTTTATTTTTGATTCCCCTAAAAGAGCCAGCTGTGTCTTACAAATAATAGGACTTTTATTCATTCAGCATTCACTGAACATTTCAGATGTAATAGAGACTGTTCCTGGCTTCAGTGTAGGTTAATGAATAACTCAAATTTACTGATTGACCTTTTCAACTGAATCATGTCACAAGTCATGTACCTACCGAGTGTGGCAGAGACAGGAGGTGTCCTAGTTCTCACATTTATTCCCTTCCCAGTACTCTGTACTATTATTCATCATCAGAAAGAATAACACTTTCAAGAACTCAAAAGTGACAGACCTACAATGAGGAAGCAAGCTCCAAAAACCATGGCTTTCATCATCACATCCAGGTCTAATGGGAAGTGAATTTCAAAGTGGTCAGCATCGCTCATTGCTGATAGCACACCATTCCACTTCTGAGTAATACTGCCCATGCTACATATGCCATCAAATAATCTTACCTAGAAAGACAAGAATGAGATTTGTGATGATGGAAAAGTGTTAAAATACATGCTTTCATTTTCTAATTAGAAACAATTTATATTGAGAGAGCATAAAAGAGTTCAGGAAAAGGACTTAGAACTTAATGTAATTTCAAATGAGGAAATTATAGTTAAGAAGGGTTATGTACTATGCAACTAGTTAAGAGCTAAAAATTAAAAATAGAACTACCATATCACCCAGCAATCACATTGCTGCTGCTGCTAAGTCGCTTCTGACATGTCCGACTCTGTTCGACCTCATAGACGGCAGCCCACCAGGCTCCCCCGTCCTTGGGATTCTCCAGCCAAGAACACTGGAGTGGGCTGCCATTTCCTTCTCCAATGCATGAAAGTGAAAAGTGAAACTGAAGTAGCTCAGTCGTGTCTGACTCTGTGTGACCCCATGGACTGCAGCCTACCAGGCTCCTCCGTCCATGAGATTTTCCAGGTAAGAGTACTGGAGTGGGGTGCCATTGCCTTCTCCAATCAGTCACACTAGTGGGCATATATCCTGAGAAAACCATAATTCAAAAAGATACATACACCCCAATGTTCATTGCAGCACTATTTACAACAGCCAAGTTATGGAAGCAACCTAAATGTCCATCTACAGATGAGTGGATAAAGAAAATGTAGTACATGTATACAATGGAGTATTACTAGGCCATAAAAAGGAGTGAAAGGGTCATTTGCAGTAGTGTGAATGAACCCAGATTTGGCCATACTGAGTGAATAAGTCAGAAAATGTAAAACAAATATCATATATTAACACATATATATAGAATCTAAAATAATGGTACAGAGGAACCTATTTGTAGGGCAAGAATAGAGAGGCAAATGTAGAGAATGGACTACATCTTAAAATTATCAGGCTGATGCTCTTTCTTCATCTTTAAATGAAGCATTAGAAGGAACTTGTGTCATGAGGTATGATTTGAATTAATTACTAAATTCTTCTCAATATAGCAAAAGATTAGGACTGGGGATTGAGAGGATTCTCCTCTAGCTTAGCAAGCAACATGAAAAGCAAGGAGGTGTGGTACTGTGCACTTCATAAAATCCATATTCTCACAAGCTTTTGTAGGTTAAACTCACTGTCTTTAAGGTATCCTAGGACACCAAAGGACTTCTGCTTCTAAAAGGGAGACCCAGGCACTTACTATACTGTGAATATGTTAATGTTATTTGCTCATGGGAATAATATACTCCATCCTTCCCACTCTTCAGCTCAGCCACATTTTCTCTTTGCTACAGTAACTTTTGTCTTTTTTAATCAGATAAGCAATGCTGGATAATATGGTGAAATAAATATGGGAAAAGTTGAAAAGTTTACTGGATAAACATGATGAATTTAGCTGGATTGTCAAGCATTCAGAAAGGAATCTTTAAAAAGTCCTGGAAATATTTCTATAAATTTCTTTTGTCAAATCTTACTGTTAGATAAGAAAATTCTCCTAGACACTGAAAGGCATTTTTTTAATGAAAAAAAAATGCTATACTATGACTTGCTATAAATTCTGTTTATACTAAAAAATATATTAGGTTAGGCTATCTCTCAACATTTTTGATATTTTTAGTGAGTTACTACTCTTTGTACCTTTATCAACTGCTGAAATCATAAAAAAAAGACCTCCCATTTTGGGAAAAGATGATGGAACCCATTAGCAATCTTTGAAAATGTTTTGATATCAGCTGGGTAATTAACTCTTTCATCATACTAGTATATTTATTTATTTTTTAAATCTTTATTTCTTGGTTGCACAGGTTGCTGCACATGGGCTTTCTCTAACTGAGGTGAGCAGGGGCTACTGTTTGTCACAGCGCTCAGGCTTCTCATTACAGTGGCTTCTCTTGTTGCAGAGCACAGGCTTTAGGTGTGCAGGCTTCAGGAGTTGGGGCACGTGGGCTCAGCAGTTGTGGCTCGCGGGCCCTAGAGCACAGGCTCGGAGTTGTGGCACATGGGCTTAGTTGCTCTACAGCATGTGGAGTCTTCCTGGACCAGGGATAGAACCAGTGTCCCTGCACTGGCAGGTGGATTCCTATCCCTGTACCAGGAAAGTCCTATATTCATTTTATGAGTGATATTATAAACCTCACTTCACTTATATGTGAAAGTGGACTGAAACAAGATCATTCAGAGGCTGATCTGCCCACATAGAGAAATTCTAAATACATTATTTTGACATTGCTGCTGCTAAGTCGCTTCAGTTGTGTCCGACTGTGTGTGACCCCATAGATGGCAGCCACCAGGCTCTGCCATCCCTGGGATTCTCCAGGCAAGAACACTGGAGTGGGTTGCCATTTCCTTCTCCAGCACATGAAAGTGAAAAGTGAAAGTGAAGTTGCTCAGTCATGTCTGACTCTTCGTGACCCCATGGACTGCAGCCTACCAGGCTCCTCTGTCCATGGGATTTTCCAGGCAAGAGTACTGGAGTGGGTTGCCATTGCCTTCTCCAATTTTGACATTAGGTTACCTCAAAAATAGAATGAACCACAGCCATAGGTAGAACATGGCCCAAGCACTTCCATCATATCTTCTTTCTTCTCATTTCTTCTCATTTTGGAGGCTCTACACCACCCTGCACAGGTTCCATCTACAAAGCCAGTGGTGACACCAGGAGGACACTGCTCCTCCAGCTGCCAATGAAGCAGAGACAGAGGTGAAGATGTTCTATTTACACACACACACACACACACACACACACACACACACTAGATATGTTCTTAACTTATTCAAGGACTAGGGAAACTATTGTTGGGAGAGATAGCCCTTCATGGTTCTCTGGTACTTCACTCTTAAACTTCAAGGATATCTTTGCAGAAGGAAACTTTGAAGGATGGGGCTATGTTTTCCTTCAGGACACACAGGAGGCTTGACTACTGCTTGCTATAAAACAGGCAGCTCCCTTTCTAATTCTATGGTGGATGTGGTTATAAAAGGGGTTATTTGTGGTGATGGAACTGTTTGGTATCTGTATTGTGGGGAATACAGGAATCCATACAGGTGATAAAATTCCAGAGAACTAAACACGCATACACACATAACACAAATATAAGTGGAGAAATCGAAAAAAAAAAAAAAAACTCTATCATGGGATAAATCTTCCATAAATTGAGTAAGTCTATAATTTTGGTTAGGTTTACTACATCATGTGTGTGTGTGTATAGTCAGTTGTGTCCAACTCTTGATGACCCCCATGGACTGAAGCCCATCAGGCTCCTCTGACCATAGGATTTCCCAGGCAAGAATACTGGAGTGGGTTGTTATTTCCTTCTCCAAGGTATCTTCCTGACCCAGGGATCAAACTTGTGTCTCCTGCATGGGTAGGTAGATTGTTTACCATGGAGCCACACTGCATCATGGCTTACTTTAATCTTGGAAGAAAACTCAAACCATGAATATGAAGAAAAATTCCTAGTATATCCAAAATAATCAAAGATTAGAAATAAAGCTTCATTCCAAATATAAGACTATTATTACAAAAGCAGTAGTGATAAAGTATGATACCTTGAAATATTTAATAACATTCTCCCACCAGTGTACTATGTGCCAGGTGCTGTTCAGATCAGTTAACATTTATTATTATTTAACCCTCAAAAAGATCCAAGTGATGGGTACTATTATTTTTTATATTATATAGAAAATCAAATCACATATTCATTAAGTATCAGCATTTATTAAATTATTAATGTAAATAAATTAACATCTAGTAAATGCTAATAAACATGTCTTTTAAAAAATCCTGTGGATATTATTGTGCCTATTTTTAAGTACAAGAACATTGGGTTCCAAAGAAGTTAAATAAACTGTAGACATCTAAGTGGGTGACATATCTGGAATTCAAAATTCTGTTTGGCCTCTTTTTAAAACTGCTTTCCTTTTCCTTGTAGCAAACAAACAGTTTGGAGAAGAGTTGGCTTTCCAGGTGGCACTAGTGGCAAAGATTCTGCCTACCACTGCAGGAGATGCGAGTTCAATCCCTGGGTTGGGGAGATCCCCTGGAGGAGGGCATGGCAACCCATTCCAGTATGCTTGCCTGGGAAATCCCATGGACAGAGGAGCCTGGTGGGCTACCGTCCATAGGGTCAGGAGTCAGACATGACTGAAGTGACTGAGATACACATGCACAACCAAACCATAATTCAGAATATCTGCTTTCTAGTTCTGGCACTGCCACCTGCCAAACAACACCATCATCAGGCACTTAACTCTTTTGAACCACTCTTTCTTTATCTGTAGCAAGATATGGATGTGATGGATTGTGTAAAGTTACCTAAAATCCCTGCTAATACTAAAAGCCTAAGTGTATGTTTACCAATACCTTATCTAGGGATCCAAACGTACCTTTAGATAAGTGTGTGACTACTGTTCTCAGTGACAGGTGAATTTCTAATTCAGTACACACAACTGATAGAACTGTGGACACTAACTGCTGCTGCTAAGTTGCTTCAGTCATGTCCGACTCTGTGCGACCCCATAGATGGAAGCCCAGCAGGCTCCCCCGTCCCTGGGATTCTCCAGGCAAGAACACTGGAGTGGGTTGCCATTTCCTTCTCCAGTGCGTGAAAGTGAAGTCGCTCAGTCGTGTCCGACTCTTAGCGACCCCAGGGACTGCAGCCTACCAGGCTCCTCCATCTATGGGATTTTCCAGGCAAGAATACTGGAGTGGGGTGCCATTGCCCTCTCCGGGACACTAACAAAACAATTCTAAGTTGTTTTGGCCTACCAATTATCACTGAAAAGCATGAACCCATAAGAAAATCCCTTGGTGATTTTCCTTAGGTGAATTAATTAAATTGATTAATTAAATTTCCCCCTCCTCCAAATCTTTTTCCATACTGACTTGTCAGAGCCAGTGAGAATCCCCATCTACATGGTTTTGGAAAGAGCACAACCATGTGGTGAAGCGTTGGATCAGGAAGAAACAATGGATTAGACTTTCATTCTCTGACCTCTTGCCCAGAGGAGGGACAACAGAAACAGGTGCATTTGAAAGGTCTCTGCATTGCCATGACTTCTTGGCCCATAGAGTCAGTGACCCTGAGCACAGAGGGCCTCAGTGTCTCAGCAGAATTCTGCATAAAGTCGGCTCCATCTTCACTTACAATGTAACCATCTGGTCCAGGTTGTTTTCAGCATAGTATCTATAACTACTTTCAAAGTGTGTTAGTCACTCAGTCTTGTCCGACTTTTTGTGGCCCCATGGACTGTAGCCCACCAGGTTCCTCTGTCCATGGAATATTCCAGGCAAGAATACTGGAGTGGGTTGCCATTTCCTTCTCTAATTAGTTTCAAAACCTGCCATCATTAAAACACAAAATGAGAGAGCCATCTTAAATTAGAAGTAGTGAAAATAGTCCCAAGAAGTTATTTGTGCAACATTTGTTACAGATGTAAAGAAAAACAACTTTTTAAAAATTTCATGTGAAACAATGCAACTGATTCAAACATCAAAATATTTTATAATTCTTATAAGTATTTAAATCTTTTTGAATTTAAAACATTTATTTTAATCTCAGGGTAAAATGATTAAATATTTTTTTCACATAAGAGTAAAGATTGAAACCATATTGAAGAAGACTGATCATGTCTTATATAATACCTATATCCAGAAAATTTGACTTATAAAAGTATTTTGATGAGATTGTATGTTGCATCATGAATTAGTCAGCTTGTGGAAGATGATTAGTATAATTGCAACTTGCAAATAGGAAAAGGACCAAGAAGAGTTAAAAACTTTATGCTATAGCCAAACAAATGTGTAGAGCTGTTACTTTAAGGGTCGGGAATGTTTTAGTGATAAAGGACAGTCTCCATGTTGACTGTTCTCATTCTTCCTATTTCCAAAGCAAGGGCCTTGGACTGGAATTCAGCAAATCAAGATTCTGCTTGTCATTTGCTAAGTCATTTTGTTTTTCTGCTCTTCCCTCCCCCCCTTATCTATATAAGTTAATGATAGGAGTGGAGACAAGGACTAAGTGAAGAACCAGATAATATATAAGATTTGATGATTACATGATTTATAAATAAATGCAATTATACAAAGATAATTCTCTTAGTTTCTAAAGGAAATATTTCCTCTTTGAACCACTAAAATGGATTAATCTAAAGAATAAAGTGGCTACTGGATAATCTGATTATAATGTTGCTGATTAAAACTTCCACCTTATTCAAATACTGTTGAACATTGTTGAAAATTATACATATTTTCCAGAGGCTCAAAATGCTGAAGAACATGTATGTAGTACACCTGTTGGGAGAGAAAAAAGCAATTAGGAGAGAAATAAAAGAATTAAGTCAGCATTAGAAAAGAAATTGATCATATATTATAACATCTTAATTGAGTTTTAAAGTGTCTTTAATAATAGCATCAGGGCTTCCCTGGTGGCTCAGACAGTAAAGCATCTGCGTGCAATGCAGGAGACCCAGGTTCAATCCCTGTGTTGGGAAGATCCCCTGGAGAAGGAAATGGCAACCCACTCCAGTACTCTTGCGTGGAAATTTCCATGGACTGAGGTGCCTGGTAGGCTACAGTACATGGGATTGCAAAGAGTTGGACATGACTGAGCTACTTCACTTCACTTAATATGAATAGAATTAATTGAAAGTATATTTTATCAAGTGAAACTAGCCTATTTGCACCTGATCTGATGGTTATTAGCAGAGATGACCAGATAGGAAAATCAGTTTCCTCCAGTTCTACCATAAAAGATTGAAACATTTATCTAAAATATCAGAAAATCACCTTCCTGCTACAGTGATTGAATTTGACATGGGCTGGAGAAGGCAATGGCACCCCACTCCAGTATTCTTGCCTGGAGAATCCCAGGGACGGGGGAGCCTGGCGGGCTGCCGTCTATGGGGTCGCACAGAGTTGGACACGACTGAAGTTACTTAGCAGCAGCAGCTCCCAGCCTAGTTCCCTAATCTCTACTCACTGACACCTGACATGTCTCCCACAGACTGGAGTTATCAGGAAGTTCATGATGGTTTAATACGGACCAGCCACAGAGAAGCCAATTTTCTCAGTGGCTTGCAGAGAGTGAATTAGCCAGTGGACTTTACTCAGGAATGTCCAATTTTACATGATTTCACAGGTACTTCTGAGAAAATAACATAATGACTGCCATTCACGTACACTACTAAACACAAAGTCTTCCTGCAGCACGTACTTTAATTAGGAAAAGTTTGGAGAGGGCAGGCAACATGTGACTAGGATTAGGGCAAAGGAAAGGGAGGCTGGGAATACTATTAGGTAAATTTTTATCTTCACTTTATTTCAGAATTACTCCCAAGATAGACATTTGACAGTTCCATTACCTATTATGTTTGATTCCTTCTAAGAGAGGAAATCCCCTTGAGGACAGACTGATAATACCTTATACAATTTTACATCATTCCTAATCTGTGAACATAGAACATTGACTGAAATGACATATTTCTTAAATATTTGTTGAATAAGTTAATGAATTTGTTGAATAAGTTAATGAATACATTTTGAAATGAATTGAAATGATGAGTGTTTAGTCATGTGAGTGATTACATGCAGACAGAGATAACACAATCCATGTTTAATTCAGTAGTATTTCTCCTGTGAAAACACAAAAAGGTGGTGGGGGGAGTCTGAAAATGTCTTGTGATATTTCAAAAGTGGCCATTAAAATGGTTTACCATCCCTTTAAAATATTCTAGCATCTTAAATCTAGGATTAAAAGATAAAACATATTCACTACTTGGTAAAATGTCCACTGCTGGGCAAAATATCCTAAAGAAATGAAGCTCTTCATTGTGGGAGAAATTTACCCCATAACAAACTGTGGCTATTTAGGAGTAGTTATTTGAGGATTTATTGGAGTCTCTGGCAAACTTAAGTCTCAGAGACCAAATAATCCTGCTATGCTAGACAGAATTCCACTAACAGGTCCTGAAAAGGATCTGCATATCTTCCATATGACATCTCAAAGATCTAGGGAAGATACAGAACAATGATTGGGTGTGTGCCTTCCACTCATGGCCAAGGAGGCACTTTAACTAAACAGCATCAATATAGTTCTCATTTATTCTGTACGTCCTGTGTGCCAGGAATTATATTACATGTCAATAATTCTCATAATGCCCAGTAGGGCAGGGGTAGATAGTACTGTTTTATAAATGAAGGAATTAAAACACCAACAAGTAAGAAGTGTTTTAAAGGTTGCAGAGCTTGTAGGGGATAAAGTTAGAATTAAAAACCATATTGTCTGCCTCAAAGCCTGTTTTATTTTTGTTTATTTCTGGTTTTGTTTTTTAACTGAAACCATTTCTGAAAGGGAAAAGTGAATTGATAGTATCTGTTGAGGTAACAGAAAAAGGTGAACAACTTTTTTGAACTTAGGTAATTTTAAAGTTGTACAATTTTATTTTTTTATTATGCATTATAATTTTTTTCTTTTTAAAAAAATTTATTTAATTGGAGGCTAATTACTTTACAATATTGTGGTGGTTTTTGCCATATATTGACATGAATCTGTACAATTTTAAAAGAAAGGGAAATGGTCTAGGAGACCCTAGGCTTGCAAGGACAAATTCCTCTGTTAGTGTGTGAGCAGAAAAATGATTTTCCAAAATATATTACCTATAAACATTCTATAAAATGGTTTACTCTAGTAGTTTAATGGCTTTTATGTATATGTATAGTTATTTTAGAAAGAGAAAATTTAATAAAATTTGTGTGTTAAATTTCAATTTCCTAATATAACATTCTAAAGGAGATCAGCCCTGGATGTTCTTTGGAAAGAATGATGCTACTTTGGCCACCTCATGTGAAGAGCTGACTCATTGGAAAAGATTCTGATGCTGGGAGGGATTGGGGGCAGGAGGAGAAGGGGATGACAGAGGATGAGATGGCTGGATGACATCACCGACTCGATGCATGTGAGTTTGAGTGAACTCCCGGAGTTGGTGATGGACAGGGAGGCTTGGCGTGCTGCGATTCATGGGGTCGCAAAGAGTTGGACATGACTGAGCGACTGAACTGAACTGAATACAACTGTATTGAATTTCACACATTGTTTCTATAGCATTGTATCAATAGTTTGCAATGCCAAGATTAACAATATATAGAATTGCCTTGGCAACCTCAAGGAATATTTTATTGACTATATTGGGAGACAAGTATTGAATTACAGTCTTTTGCTCACAATGAACTTCAGAACCCCTGCATCTGAAACCAAATGGGCCAAGATTACAGGTTTTCCACTAACAGCTTTATCTTAGGGTACAATTTTTGAGTGTACACCATTTTGTTCACCAAACCTGCCTATCCCCAAATTTCTGATCAGGGTTTCAGGGTGGTTCTACAATTTTTATGTAGAAGGGATTGAGGAGATCACCATTTTGCGGGAGGAGGAGTCTTGTGGACTTGACTTGAAGCTATGTGTGCTTGGTTGCTGTTGTTTAGCCTCTCAGTCACGTCCAACTCTTTGTGACCCCATGGACTGTAGCTCCCCAGGCTCCTTCACCCATGGGATTCTCCAGGCAAGAATACTGGAGTGGGCTGCCATTTCTTTCTCCAGGGGATCTCCCCTATCCAATGATTGAACCTCCATCTCCTGCACTGGCAGGTGGACTCTTTACAACTGAGTTACCAGGGAAGCCCATATATGCTTGGTAATCACCTGATTTTTTACTAAGGTATTAGGTTTTGTGGGGGCTGGAGTGGCTAATGAATTATGAGTGGTGAGGGAAAGCAAGGGGTCAAGCCACTGGATGATTTGGCCATTAAGTGTCTGTTTCTTTCGTATCACCTTTCTTCATGTTCACTCTTAGTTCCTAGTAAATGACACCACAGCTTGCATCTACCATAGCATTTTTCTATTCCTACTTCTGTTTTTCTAATTCTCTACAAGAGGCCACCTTGAGTATTTTGCAGTTCGACCTACTCTGTTTATGAAAACCACACTCTTCCCACTAAAAGAATCCCTATCCTCTACATTTCTTAAATTAGTACCACGACTTTTAAAGTCTCACAAACTAGACACCTGTCATCACTAACCTTTACCCACCCTCTTCAACTTTTCATTTCTTCTTGTTGGCTCTCCCAGATCATATTTCATAAGAAGACAATTTGGATTTGTGTGAAGTACCTGACCTAAGTATTCCAGACCAGGAGGACAGTTCAGCATAGGAGCTGGCTCTGGCATCCAAGTTGCTGGAGCAGACTTACTTGGTGAAGGGTACCACCATGTTGGCACTGTATAGGATGGGTGCCACCAGTGGGCAGGTATGAAGGGAAGGTCCTGAGTTGCTGTAGGCTGTAGTATCCCACAGACAAGTCTCCTGACGTGTATGCAGGTGAAGGGACAGCTGTTCCAGGGAGCCTGCATTCAAAAACAAATGAGACAATTATATATAGTGAAAACTAATATATTGAGACTTAGCATTAATTTTTATATGGAGATTACATGAGTCACATGACAGGTTCTTAACAATGACAAGAAGTTCTATTTTCTAAGGGAAGGGGCATGTACCAGAAATGTAGTGGGAGGATTTCCAGATTATTAACTCATCTAATCTTATACCTGTGAGATAGTTATGCCTAGTTCACAAGTACAAAAATTAAGGTTGAGGAGATTAAGTAATTTGTTACCCTCTCTATGCCTATCACATAAAGCTAGCTAACACAGGGTCTGGCATAAAATTACCATGATGCAAATTTCTACTTTTATATTCTTTACCATTATTGTTCAAGTTCACGTAAGTGGTAACACTGAGATTTGAAGTCATGTGCTAGTTTCAAAGTGATGATTTAGACCGCTGCATTGTCTGTGATTCAGTCACCTGTTTATACCCTCATCATCTGGTTCTCACAAGCTTTCCTCCAACCAAGGATCAGTTAAATTTTAACTCTGTCAATATAAACAAGATCACAGTCAAGGAAACCAGATTTCCTTAAAGAGACATGATGTTTAAGAAGACAAGCACTCAAAATCATGAATTAATAAGAGGGTATAACTAATGACTGGTTTCAGATTTTGTTTTTCTTTTACTAAATGTCTCTTAAAAACAGCAGGGATATCATCTCCTTTTATCTCTGCCTTCTCCAGTCAGGATGGTATCAGTATAGGCCTAACAGGGAGCTTGAACTCCTGCCAGCAGTAACAAGGAGCACTTCACTTCCACCTGTGCAAAAGGAAGGCTCCCTGTAAGGAAGCAGGGTCCCCTGACATTTAATGATGAAGCATGGGTAACTTTCCACAAACATTCACAATGACTGCTTAAAATACGAAGAATTACTAGCATTTAGACATGAGATTGTCCATTCTGCTGGGAAGTATCTATAGTTCTTGAAAAAAATAAGATCTAAGTATTTCTACCTCCAAATTTGTTTCATTTTACTTTCTTAGATTTAAACTAATTAATTGGTTTATTTATGTAAGTAATTGGGCTTTGGTCCACTACTAAGGGGTATCTAATAAACTCTAAATTATTTCTAACTTTGGAGAGCCTTACCTGAAGTCCTGTGAGAGGGAGAACCACAGCTCTCTTTCTCTGACCTTTGAGGAAAGGTCAGAACAAAATGTAATAACAGTCAGATCCACAAGACAAAAGGTGCTTTCCTCTTAATCCCAGCCAAAGGAGATGGTTTTTAAAAACTACTGTAGTTGAAAACGAATAGAAGAAACAAGTTTGAATATTTTATTCTTAGGTTTTATTACAGATCTATTTTAGCTAAAATGCAACTAACTCCAAATTAACAGGAGATTCTAGCTGAGACCTGACCTATAAAACTGACTGAAGCCTTGATGACATTTGTGGGTTTTTATTTATTCTCATCTTTTTTTTTGTCAAGAATTTATTGACTGAAAATTCTAACTTAATTTCACAGTCTACTCATGGATGTATAGGTTGGGAAACAATATTAGAACAGTAATTCCCAAATTTAGCTGTTGACATAATTCCAAAGGACACCTGTACACCAGTGTTCATTGCAGCACTATTTATAACAGACAGGACATGGAAGCAACCTACATTTCCACTGATAGATGAATGTATAAAGAAGTTGTGGTATATATATACAAGGGAATATTACTTAGACATAAAAAGGAATGAATTTTAGTCAGTTCTAGTGAGGTGAATGAACCTATGGTCTATTATACAAAGTGAAGTCAGAGAGAGAAAAACAAGTATTATATACTAATACATTTTAAAAATAGTACTGATGAACCTATTTGCAGGGCCAGAATAGAGACAGAGATGTAGCAAATGGACTTGTGGACACAGCAGGAAAGAAGTGGGTGGGACAAACTGAGAGAGTAGCACTGAAACATATACATGACCATGTGTAAAATAGCTAGCTAGTGGAAAGTTGCTATATACCACTGGGAGCTCAACCCGGTGCTCTGTGACAACCTAGAGGTAGAGTGGGTTCAGGGCTGGGAGGGAGGTTCAAGAGGGAGGGGACATATGTATACCTATTGCTGATTCATGCTGAATGTATGGCAGAGGCCAAAACAACATTGCAAAGCAATTGTCCTCCAATTAAAAATAAATTTTACAAATTTAGCTGTTGATTAAAATCAACAAGATAGGATGCTTTTCAAGATTTTTGTTGGAGATCTTGATTCACTAAGTAAGTAAGTAAAGTCACTCAGTCATGTCCGACTCTTTGTGACCCCATGGACTGCAGCCCACCAGGCTCCTCAGTCCATGAGATTCTCCAAGCAAGAATACTGGAGTGGGTTGCCATTTCTTGATTCACTAGGTGGCCAGAAATCTATCATTTTTATTTTATTAAAAGAAATCCTACTGTTTTGATACACTTAGCATATATTAAGCTACACTTTAAGAGATGATTAGAATTTTTTTCCTGAAATTTAACACATAACCTGCCATTAAAAGTGAATTTTCATAGCAACATTATTTATAGTAGCCCAAAAGTGGAAAGAGTCCAAATGTTCATGAAGTGATCAATGGATAATTAAGATGTTTATGCAACAGAATATGATTCAGCATAAAAAGGGATAATGTTCAGACACATGCCGCAACATGGATAAACCCTGACAATTATATGATGAAAAAAGTAGGCATAAAAGGCCATCTGTGTCATGATTCCATCTATACAAAATATCCATATTAGGCAAGACTATGGTTTTTCCAGTAGCCATGTATGGGTGTGAGTTGGACTGTGAAGAAAGCTGAGTGCTGAAGAATTGATGCTTTTGAACTGTGGTGTTGGAGAAGACTCTTGAGAGTCCTTTGGACTGCAAGGAGATCCAACCAGTCCATTCTAAAGGAGATCAGCCCTGGTGTTATTTGGAAGGAATGATGCTAAAGCTGAAACTCTAGTACTTTGGCCACCTCATGGGAAGAGTTGACTCATTGGAAAAGACCCTGATGCTGCGAGGGATTTGGGGCAGGAGGAGAAGGGGACGACAGAGGATGAGATCAATTCTTCAGCACTCAGCTTTCTTCACAGTCCAACTCTCACATCCATACATGGCTACTGGAAAAACCATAGTCTTGCCTAATATGGATATTTTGTATAGATGGAATCATGACACAGATGGCCTTTTATGCCTACTTTTTTCATCATATAATTGTCAGGGTTTATCCATGTTGTTAAAGGAGATCAGCCCTGGGTGTTATTTGGAAGGAATGATGCTAAAGCTGAAACTCTAGTACTTTGGCCACCTCATGGGAAGAGTTGACTCATTGGAAAAGACCCTGATGCTGCGAGGGATTTGGGGCAGGAGGAGAAGGGGACGACAGAGGATGAGATCAATTCTTCAGCACTCAGCTTTCTTCACAGTCCAACTCTCACATCCATACATGGCTACTGGAAAAACCATAGTCTTGCCTAATATGGATATTTTGTATAGATGGAATCATGACACAGATGGCCTTTTATGCCTTTTTTCATCATATAGTTGTCAGGGTTTATCCATGCTGTGGCATGTGTCTGAACATTATCCCTTTTTATGACAGAGGATGCTGGATGGCATCACCGACTCGATGGACATGAGTTTGAGTGAACTCTGTGAATTGGTGATGGACAGGGAGGCCTGGTGTGCTGCGATTCATGGGGTCTCAGAGTCGGACATGACTAAGTAACTGAACTGAATTGATACAGATATAAGTAAATCAGTGGTTTCCAGGAGAAGGACAAAAATGTGGAGTGATTGTTAATGGAAGGTGATGAATAAAATGAAAATGTTCTGGATTTAAATTTAAATTAGTGATGGTTGTACAACCTTGTGAACATACTAGAAACCACTGGCTTGCATACTTTTTAAGTGGTGAATTTTATGTATAGAAATTTTTCTCCATTAAAAAAAGAAATTAAGATAAATCATGTTGAAAGACACTAAATATTGAGAAATGGTACTGACTGTATTATGTTGGATTGTTAATATCTGGATTTAGAAGGGGTTAACCCAAGAATTGGGGGTTACACTGGACCAGATCCACACAACATGCATAAACATGCAGTGGAGGGGACAAGAGCCCTGCCATTTTTAGAAAACAATGTAGCAGCAAAGGCTGCCTGAGCTACAGAATCTTATTTCTAGACACAGTATCTCTGCATCATCTCACAGATGGTTATTTTTGAAATTGTGTTTTTGCCTCTCTTCTTGATACTGTTACTAAGTCTCATCCAGTTGGGACTATTGTTGACTTCTCACCTTTTTCTTATTTCTTTTTGTTCCAGTAGTTCCTTCACACTGATCCTTAGAGCTGTCTTATTAGATATCAACTAGCTGTTAACAGGATATTTACTGAGCACTCATTATGCAATGGACCCTGTGCCAGAAGTTGGGAAGATGATGAAAAAACAAACTCAAGTATCTACTTTATAGTCTGGATGGCCTGTTAAACAGCATTTGCAGATTACCCATGGTCTCTTGGATAAGATGCAAACTCCTTATCTGCACTCAGCCCTTTCACCATCATTTCTCTGCACTTTTGCTATTTGTCCCAAATAGGCCTTTATAATGTCCCCAAGAAACCACCAGGTCTTCATGACCTTGTGCTTCTGGATATGTTTTTCTTTCTCCCAGGCTTGGTCCCTTCCCACTTTTTGGGGGGGTTGAGAAAATCCTTATCTTGACAACAAAACTTTACTTCCTTAGTTAGGATTTCCCTCATCACTGGCAGAATCAGCTACTCTGTCTTCTGTGCTTCCCTGGTGGCTCAGATGGTAAAGAATCTGCCTGCAATGTCGGAAACCTGGGTTTGATCCTCAGGTTTGGAAGATCTCCTGGAGAAAAGGTAATGGTGATCCACTCTAGTGTTATTGTCTGGGAAATCCCATGTCTGGACAAAGGAGTCTGAGGGTACTACAGTCCATGGGATTGGAAAGAGTCAGACGTGACTGAGTGACTAACACTTTAATTTCACTTTCATCTCTCGCAGAATCAGTTACTCTGTCTTCTGTGCCTCTATAATATTCGCTTCATATTTCCCTAATAATGTGGAGAATGCCATCAATGTTTTCACAACTTCCAACCCCAGGAGGCTGTAAATTCTTTGAGGGCAGGAATCTGTCCCACTTGATAGCCAGTAAACTACTTGGAATCCAGCAGGCATGCAATATTTATTTGTTGAATCAAGAAACTAATCAGTTAATTAAAAGAGCAACCTTAATTTTTAGTGTCATTTTCTGTTGAAGAGAATATTTAACTCTTTAATATTTAGCAGGTACAAATTGGGAATTGTATTCTGGAGGGGCATCAGAATTTGCATCTGATGAATTTAAATGGCAGTTGTAGGCAGGAGGAACACCAGACATTAGATCCAGGAGCTCTGTTTTATTTTCCATTTCATTGACAGGTTGATCAAGGCTTGTGGTAATAGGCCTTAGAGAGAGGTGAACTACAAGGGAGAAATAAAAATAATTTGATGACTGAAGATATTAAATTTTTAGTATGCTAAATCATCAGTGTATGTAATCACTACATATATACCACTATATTTACTATAAAACATGTAAAATATATATTAAACATTAATCTATACACACAGTAATTCTTAGGCTGAACATAAATGAAAAAAATAAAGCTGAGCAATTATACTGTACTTGTAACTTACGCACTGAGTTCTCAGGCTGGTGGTTCATATGACCTGATATTGCTCTTATCTGTATATCAAAATTCCTTCCAAGATAGTAAAAATTCTTTGTCCTCTAACGCATTATGAAGAATTTGGCATACATGACATGAATCTGACTTTCCCCCCATATGCTTTTTGGAAAGTGGCTGTGTCATAGTTAAGTTCAAAACAAAGCAACATAAATACTATGCTTTAAAAGGCAGTGTGCAAACATAATTCATTTAGAGGTGATTTAGTTCAAAAGCAGAGACATTACTTTGCTGACTAAGGTCCATCTAGTCAAGGCTATGGTTTTTCCTGTGGTCGTGTATGGATGTGAGAGTTGGACTGTGAAGAAGGCTGAACGCCGAAGAACTGATGCTTTTATGGTGTTGGAGAAGACTCTGAGAGTCCCTTGGACTGCAAGGAGATCCAACCAGTCCATTCTGAAGATCAACCCTGGGATTTCTTTGGAAGGAATGATGCTAAAACTGAAGCTCCAGTACTTTGGCCACCTCATGCGAAGAATTGACTCATTGGAAAAGACTCTGATGCTGGGAGGGATTGAAGGCAGGAGGAGAAGGGGACGACCGAGGATGAGATGGCTGGATGGCATCATGGACTTGATGGACGTGAGTCTGAGTGAACTCCGGGAGATGGTGATGGACAGGGAGGCCTGGCGTGCTGCGATTCATGGGGTCACAAAGAGTCGGACACGACTGAGCAACTGAACTGAACTGAACTAGTTCACTTTGCTGCTGCTGCTAAGTCACTTCAGTTGTGTCCAACTCTGTGCGACCCCATAGACAGCAGCCCACCAGGCTCCTCCATCCATGGGATTTTCCAGGCAAGAGTACTGGAGTGGGTTGCCATTGCCTTCTCCAATAGACTATTTAGGTGGCTTCAATTTTAAATATGTGACATAAAATTTAACTCACTGCAGGTTCTCAGTAAAGGTAAACAAAAAGGAGAATATAAAATTTAGGGGAAACCCAAGTCTAGAAATACCAGTTTTATTTTACATGCAAGTGCACTCTGAAATGGGCTTCCCTGGTTGTTCAGTGGTAAAGAACCGCCTGCCAATGCTGGAGACGGAGTTCCGTCGCTGCGTGGGGAAGACCCCTGGAGAAGAGAATGACAACCCAGTGCAGTATTCTAGCTTGGGAAAATCCCATGGACAGAGGAGCCTGGTGGTCCATGAGGTAGCAAAGAGCCCCTTGAGACTTAACTGAGAAGGAGCACCTGAAATAACTACATCTTTCCAGTTTGCCTGAATGCTAAAGAGAGAGATGGGTTCTCCCTGTAATCCCCGCCCCTCTGCCAGCAAACCATGTTAAGTGACTGCAAACCCCTTTACCTGCGAGTCAACCTGACCCGGGTCGCCAGCGCTGTGCAGAGGGAGCGCCAGCCCGAGATCCCAGAGGAGCCCCGTCTGGCGGGACCAGGCCTGCAGAACAGAAACGCGGCGGCAGGCAAGCGACCCTAGGGGCCCAGGCGGAAGACTCTAGCCAACAGCCTTCTTCCCGGGGCCACGGCCGCTGTCTTCAAAGCCGGCTCCTTCCCGGTGCCCCGAAACTTCAGGAACTACCTGAGGATGCGGCGCGGGGCGTTGCCGGCCTCGAACCTCTGTTAGCAGCGGGCCAGCCCCACTCACCGCCAGGTCAGCTGTCCCCTCGGAACCCGGGACGCCGGGCCTGGGGTCTGGTTTCATCCGCCGAGGAACGGGAAAGGGGCGGGCGGGTAAAGGGTTCAAAGTCAAATTAAAATGGAGATGTATCTTGATAGGAATTGCATTGAATCTGTAGATTGCTTTGGGTAGTATACTCATTTTCACTATATTGATTCTTCCGATCCATGAACATGGTATATTTCTCCATCTATTAGTGTCCTCTTTGATTTCTTTCATCAGTGTTTTATAATTTTCTATATATAGGTCTTTAGTTTCTTTAGGTAGGTATATTCCTAAGTATTTTATTCTTTTCGTTGCAATGGTGAATGGAATTGATTCCTTAATTTCTTTTTCTACTTTCTCATTATTAGTGTATAGGAATGCAAGGGATTTCTGTGT
>SJXQ01008881.1:0-16003 GCA_006408695.1 Aepyceros melampus | reverse complement strand
CAAAACAAACTAAAAAATAAAATTTAATTAAAAAATAAAATAAAATAAAATAAAATAAAATAAAATGGAGATGTAGGGGAGGGGCGCTGGCCTGGGGCCGTGGTCCCGCCGGCGGGGACCCTCGTGGGGCACCTTCCCCTCCCCGCGCCGCCGCGTGGGGGCGCTCCGCCGCGTGGGGGGCGCTCCGCCGCCGCGTGGGGGCGCTCCGCCGCGTGGGGGGCGCTCCGCCGCCTCTGGAGGCGCGGCCGCACTTGGAGCCAGTTTACACGCGAAAAACGCGGGAGACAGGAGAACAAAGAGAAACAAGTTGTCACCGTCACCGCTCTCACGTGAGGTAAAGGAAAGAATAAGAGCAAGTCGAAGGTTGCCTGTAATCGGAGAGACACTTGCTAGAGCCTGTGAGGCAGGACTTCCTGACAGAGGTTACAGAGTCCAGGAAGGAAAAGAAGCGCTGTTCATTTGCACCTGTCGTTCTCCCCCGTCCCCACCCCCAGACCGTTGGCGTGCACGCTTGGTCTTGGCAATGCAGTGCTGCCTGAAGACGGAGGGTCAGGGCTCAGGCATTTGTTTGCCTTTCCACAGGGTCGGAGGAGGCCAGTCTGATGTCAGATGGAGCAAGGAAATGGTGTCAGGAAAGAGGGGTAGGGGAGCAGGGTTGCCTGTGTTTTCTGAGAGAAAAAAATGGCGTTTGTTAATTACGGTTGTTAGGCACAAGTATTGATTTTGACTACTGAGGTTCAGGTCTGTGGTCCACGGGGGAGGAACACAGTTCTTTTGTCGCTGTTGGGTCAGTAAAGCTGCTGTTGGGTCACTGTAGTAAAGCCCATTGACTGACCCAGAGTTGTGGTGAAGGAAAGTGGTTTATTGCAGAATGTCAAGCAAGCAGCCTAGGCAGCTGGTGCTTAAAAGTTCGGAACTCCCTGATGGTCTTTAGGCAAAAGTTATTAAAGTCAGAGTGAAGGAGGCAGGCTGTGGGGTGGATAATCTGCTCCTGGACATTGTTCTGATTGGTTGGTGGTGAGGGAATCCGGAGTCAACATCTTCAGCCTTCTGGTTCCAGCCAGTCTGGGCAAGTCTACCTGCTTACAAGCAGCGTACAGTTGACTTCTTCCACATTCTGGGGTTTTCAATCTCTGCAAAAGAGCTCAAAGGATATGGCTCAGAATATTATCTATAGCCTTTGCGATAAAGGAAGTTAAGGCCTTTGACTTTGTTTAGTGGCTTTCGTTATTATATAGTTTGTCTTGTTTGACTGTTTTTCTTTCTGTGTTCTCTCACCTCGCTAATTAAATTTATTATTTGTAACTTAGTGAGGGCCTTGGAGCTAAAGTTATTCTACAGACAAGAGGCGGTCAAGGGATCTGGGTGCAGGAAGTCTGTTCTGAGAAGACCAGAAGTGGTCCTATTTGGGTACACATTGACGAGAACTGGGAAAATCTAGAGGTGCCTGATGTTATAAGAAGTTCAGTTCAGTTCAGTACAGTCGCTCAGTTGTGTTCGACTCTGCGACCCCATTAATCGCAGCATGCCAGGCCTCCCTGTCAGTCACCAACTCCTGGAGTCTACCCAAACCCATGTCCATCGAGTCTGTTATGCCATCCAGCCATGTCATCCTCTGTCATCCCCTTCTATTCCTGCCCCCAATACTTCCCAGCATAGATAGGATCTTTTCCAATGAGTCAACTCTTCGCATGAGGTGGCCGAAGTATTGGAGTTTCAGCTTGAACATCAGTCCTTCCAATGAACACCTCTAATTAAATTTATTATTTGTAACTTAGTGAGGGCCTTGGAGCTAAAGTTATTCTACAGACAAGAGGCGGTCAAGGGATCTGGGTGCAGGAAGTCTGTTCTGAGAAGACCAGAAGTGGTCCTATTTGGGTACACATTGACGAGAACTGGGAAAATCTAGAGGTGCCTGATGTTATAAGAAGTTCAGTTCAGTTCAGTACAGTCGCTCAGTTGTGTTCGACTCTGCGACCCCATTAATCGCAGCATGCCAGGCCTCCCTGTCAGTCACCAACTCCTGGAGTCTACCCAAACCCATGTCCATCGAGTCTGTTATGCCATCCAGCCATGTCATCCTCTGTCATCCCCTTCTATTCCTGCCCCCAATACTTCCCAGCATAGATAGGATCTTTTCCAATGAGTCAACTCTTCGCATGAGGTGGCCGAAGTATTGGAGTTTCAGCTTGAACATCAGTCCTTCCAATGAACACCCAGGACTGATTGGCTTTAGGATGGACTGGTTGGATCTCCTTGCAGTCCAAGGGACTCTCAAGAGTCTTCTCCAACACCACAGTTCAAAAGCATCAATTCTTTGGCGCTCAGCCTTCTTCACAGTCCAACTCTCACATCCATCCATGACTACTGGAAAAATCATAGCCTTGACTAGACGGATCTTAGTCGGCAAAGTAATGTCTCTGCTTTTGAATATGGTATCTGGTTGGTCATAACTTTTCTTCCAAGGAGTAAACGTCTTTTAATTTCATGGCTGCGATCACCATCTGCAGTGATTTTGGAGCCCCAAAAAATAAAGTCTGACACTTAGTGTTTTTAGCTGTACTTTTTCATGTTGTGTGTTGTTGTTTTTAACTGATTGCTTCTATTTTGTCACAGTCTACTTAGAGTTAATATATCACTTAATACAAATTAAGAAATATGTGCAACATGCTTCAGTTCCTCAATCCTTCAGGTCACTGTTGTCACATATTTTATGTGAACATATATAAATTTCATGTACATTGTTATAATTTTGGCATAGAGTCAGTTTTATTTCATAGGTATTAAGAGAAGGGGAAAAAAGATCTTATACTTACCACATGTATACAATTCCAGGTGTGCTTCATTCTTTCTTGGACATTTGAATTTTACATAGTGCACCTCTCCTTGGGCTAAAAACTTTCCTTTTGAATATCTTAATGTGCAGATCTGGTGGCAGTAAGTTCTCTCATCCTTTATTAATCTGAGAATAGATTTTGCTTTCATTTTGAGATTCATCTTAGTAAATACAGAATTGTGGATTGGCAGTGTTTTATTGTTGTATTTCTGGAAATTTTAAAGACAGCATCCCTTTGATTTCCATTTTAATCTGATGTTGAGTAGGCTATCATTGTTTTAAAAATATATTTATATCTTTGGCTTTCTTCCAGTTAGTCTTGAATATGTGGTTTTCTTTGTGTCTTTCCTGCTTGGGGTTCTCCTAGCTTCGTGGATGTCAGTTGATTCCTCCTCTCCCAATTTTAGCCAGTTTTCTTTGAAATTTCTCTGCTCCATTCTTTCCCTTATTTCTAGGAATCCAACTGAAATATATGCCAGAAATCTAGTTTTTATCCCACAGATAACTGAGGGTTTGTTTGTATTTTCATTCTCTTATTCTTCTATTTGAACTGGATATTTTCTTTGAATTTCTCTTCAAGCTTTAACCTTTATTTCATTCTGTTGTTAAGCCTCTCCAGTGATTTTTCATTTCATGTGTTACACTTATCATTTCTCTTATTTCTGTTTGGTTCTTTATTGCATCTTCCATGTCTCTGTTGAGTTTTGCATTGTGTTTCTTTGTTATAATCATCTTTTTAAGCTCTTGAACATTTATGAAAACTTTCACAATTCTGAGTCATCTTAAGTCTATTTCAATGGATTGTTTTTATTCTTAAGACAAATGATCATAATTCCTTATAACTTAGGATGTATGATTGACTCATTTGTATGATGAAATACTGTTTGGCATTAAAGTTTATGTATACTATTACAAAACAGTTTTAAGTACCTTCCCTGTTGATGCCAATACCACTTCCCTCTATAAAAGACAAAAAAAAAAAAAAAAAAAGCAGAGAAAAGGAATTGGAAATTTAGATAGATACATAGATAATTGATCAATAAACACTTACCTATGCACTGAAACATTATCCAGAACACAGTAGGATAAAATAGGTGATTGACTCTAAAGAAATCACTGGGAATAGAGATGCTTTTCATTATATGTCCTTGTGTACTTTTTAAACAGCTTTATTTCAGTATAATTCATTCATTTAAAGTGAACAATAAAGTTGCTTTAATACATCTGCAGTGTTGTACAACCATTACTACAATCAATTTTAGAATACTTTATTACCCTCAAAAGAAACTCTACCCTCTTTACCTTTCACCCCAACCTTTCCCAGCTTCCTCCATTCCCCTACCCCTGAAAGTGAAGTTGCTCAGTCGTGTCCGACTCTTTGCAACCCCATGGACTATAGTCTACCAGGCTTCTCAGTCCATGGGATTTTCCAGGCAAGAATACTAGAGTCGGTTGCCATTTCCTTCTGCAGGGAATCTTCCTGACCCAGGGATTGAACCCAGGTCTCCCGCATTGTAGGCAGACATTTTAGCATCTGAGCTATGAGGGAAGCCCCCTCCTACCTCTAGGTAACAACAAATCTACTTTCTGTCTCTAGATTTGCCAAGTCTGGACCTTTTATAAAAATGAGATCAACACAATATGTGGTCTTTGTGACTAGCTTTTTTCATTTAATATAATTTCAAGGCCATCCATGTTGTACCACTGTATCAGTACTTCCTTTTTTTATTATCAAATATTCCACTTATGCCTATATCACATTTACTTATCCATTCATAAATTCATGGACTTGATTTTTTCTACAACTCACATGTATTATCTTTCAAAAAATAATACTGTGAAACCCAAATAGTGTGATGGCTTTGCAATTATATTTTAAGTCAATGATCAAAGAGTAAATTGCTAATGTGTGGAAGTTGGCAAGCTTTTAAATATTAAAAGCTACATGCTGCAATGAATATTTGGATACACGTACCTTTTATCAAATATATGAGTCTAAGTGTAACGGTTGCTTTTATGTGTCAACTTTATTGGCAATAGGATGCCCAGATTAAACATTATTTCTGGGTGTGTTGTTGAAGAGTTTAAATGTTGTTTTATGAGATTAGCACTTGAATTGATGGACTCAGCAAAACAAATTGCCCTCTTACGTGTGGATGGGCATCATCTAATCTGTTGAGAGCCTGAACAGAACAAAAGATAGAAAAAGGAGGAATGTGCCTCCCCTTTTTTTTTCCTGCCTCACTACTTAAGATAGGACATCTCATCTTGTCCTGCCTTCAAACTGGGATTTATAACATCATCTTCCCTCATTCTCAAGCCTTTGAACTCATATTAAATTACATTATCACCTTTTCCTGGATCTTCACCTTGCAGACTGCAAATCATGGGACTTCTCAGTCTCCATGATCATGTGACTCATAATAAGTCAATCTCAATCTCTCTCTCTCTTTCATATACTGAGCACGACACATTGTTGGTTTTTTTTCTCTGAAGAACTCTGACTAATAAAATATGTATGGGATTAGTTTCTGATGTATAGGATAAGTTGAATGAAATGCAATTGTATTGATTTATAATTTAATTAATTTCTTTTATTCATTCATATGTCCATATAATGACAACTATATATATCAGAAGTGAGTTTCAACATCTATTTCTATTAGCTTAAACAGTTTCATCATTACTTATTCCTCTAGGGGCAGACATGAAGACAGCCCAGTAAGTTGCCCTGAGCAGGTAAAACTTTGACCCTTCTTTAAAGTAATATGCTTCAAATATTTACCAGCACTTTTAATGGGCTTGGGTAGAAACTGATTTTAAATCACCTCTAACTTTTAGTTGGACCATGGGCAAGATATTGATTCTTTATTCTTAGCTATTATTGGCATAATAATACCAACCCTCATGTTTCAAAGAATCTTTGTGAAGACTAAAACTGAAAAGTCTGCAAGCCCCACCAGGGCACCTTCTTCAAATTAGTGTCCAGGGAGTAATCCAGTCTGGCCCATTAGGTGATAAATAAGTAATGCTGAATTTTGCTTTTTGTTTAGTTGCTAAGTTGAGTCTGATAGTTTGTGACGCCATGAACTGTAGCTTGCCAGGGTCCTCTGTCTATAGGATTTCCCAGGCAAGAATATTGGAGTAGGTTGCCAGTTCCTTCTCCAGGGAATCTTCCTGACTCAAGAATCAAGCCCATGTCTCCTGTGTTGGCAGCAGATTCTTTACCACTGAGCAACCTGGGAAGTTGCTGAATATGTCACAATCAAATAGCTATTCAGATGAAGGCTTTTTAATGTCACCTTGGAAAGAACACTTCTGTTTTGGACCTTTCTAGCTTGCTAGTTGCATTACTTCTGTGTCTAACTTGGTCATAATTTCTGGTAAGATTTTAGAAGAATCAACAATTTCTGCAAAATTTTTGGACACAACACTTTTCTTCCAATGGAAGAGTAAATTTAAATGTTTCTTGTTTACAAATTTTGGACTTGTTCTAGGCTATCTGAAAACAGTTAATCTGTTCATCTATATGAAGATAAAAGACTTCTTCATTGTCAGTGTTTACTCCCCTAGCTCTTGAAACAATTGTAAGAAATATGAGTTTGCAGAAATCCATAAAGTTTCTGAGGCATCAAAAGAGAAATTTCAGTTCTTGGACAACCAGGACTGAGTTAAGAGAGGGGAGTAAAATTAATTAATTCTGGAGTACAAAGCATTAGAAGGAAGCAATGAAACAATAACAAAAGCACAAAGTTGTTTATGCTAAAGAATATTTCAGGAGAAAAGTGGTGCATGTCCACACTATTGAGTTCCAAACAACCTCAAGACCTGAGAGAACAAATTTCCTTACTTTATGACACATTCAAGAGAATTGAACTAGACTGTAAACAACCAACTAAACAAAATTTATAGCAACCATATTTTGCAAAAGAACTACTAACAGTGATGACTGATTTGGGGGTATGACATGTTTGTGGTGAAAGTTGTCAAGTTGTGCAAATGGACAGATGTAGATCAGAGAGGACCTTGAGGGAGAAAGTATCCCAGTTTCTGTGTTAACATGAGAAAAATGATAAAGCTCATTGAAGAGTGGAGACATGGTGGTTTTTTATTGTTTCGGTTAAGAAAATGTTGGATTGACTATACCAGTATAGTTATAGTATGATCTAGACACAATCTGAACTATTTTAAGATGCCCTTCTCATATATATTAATAACGATACTCCTTCCTCAGCAGGGAACAAAGAAAGGTATCAAAGCTGGGTGATACAATATCATTCCTTTATATTTTGGATGTAGAGAATTCTGAAACAGGTTAAATAGGAGTTCATAAAAAGAAGATACAAAGACATTGGGTCAAAACTGGTTAAATCTTCTAATATACTTGTATCAAAAAGTCCAAGGAAAGGTCAGAAGAAAAATGGGAAGGCTTATCAAAGAATGTAAAAGATAAAACTTTGGTGTAAATCTTGAAAGGGAAAAAAAGAAGATTTCAAGCAAATCTGACAAAACCAGTACTTGGAAGATGAACCATCTTTTCAGAACTAAAAAAAAGATAAATTTAAAAATAAATTTCTGATATCCATTTTCCTGTAGAATGCCTTCTGTGAGAGAGTGTATGGTACCCATTCATAGGTCACATAAGCACTGTTGGCATTGGTTTCTGGAGGAAGAAGCCTGAGAAATACTGTACTGTCTTATACTTGTGGAGAAAGAGAAATAAGTTGTTGGGGTAAGATTAGTCTTGAATTCTCTCATCCATGTTGAAATTCCATGGGAATGAATGTTGTGAAGCAAGAAGAATAAAAATTGTTAAAACTGAAAAATAAATAACTAGACAATGATGATGCAAAAATGGAGGATAAAAGAATAGATGAAAGATTCTATAGAACCAAATGTGTTTAAATAAAGCAATGATAAAGAATCTGCCTGCCAGTGCAAGAGATGAGAGTTTGATCCCTGGGTCAGGAAGATCTTCTGGAGTAGGAAATGTCAACCCACTCCAATATCCTTGCCTGAGAAATTCCATGGTCAGAGGAGCCTGGCTGGCCATAGTCCATGGGGTTGCAAAGATTCAGACTTGACTGAGGACGCACACCTATATATAGGAAGCAAGTACAAGAGAGAAAAAGCAGACCCTAGGAAAGGCATGCGAAAACATTATTAGTTTGCTGATCAGATGCTTCAAGACATATGACTCTTGGAATAAGTCCAGCGGGAACAGAAAAACATCTTGAAAGCAGGATGTGTGCCTGGAGGTGGGAAGCCATCATCAGGCTGTTTCGTGAACTGGCATCTCTGAGTCAGATTTTTTTGTGGCTGGAGCTTTGTTTTTTAGACAGAAACATAAGTCACAAGATAAAAGTAAATCTTTATGTTACATGCCTAGCTTATCTTTAACAGCCGTATGGCTCCATATGCTTCTGAGAGAATGTTTTCTCTCCCTTGCACGTACTCCCCTGCCCGAAAACATACAATAAGGCTGACTTGATCAGGTTGGGCACCTTCACCTCAGAACGGTGATAGGTCTGTTAAGATTTTCTATTTCTTCCTGGTTCAGTTTTGGAAAGTTATACTTTTCTAAGAATTTGTCTATTTCTTCCCAGTTTTCCATTTTATTGGCATGTAATTGCTGATAGTAGTCTCTTGTGAACCTTTGTATTTCTGTGTTGTCTGTTGTGATTTCTCCATTTTCATTTCTAATTTTGTTGATTTTATTCTTGTCCCTTTGTTTCTTATGAGTCTGGCTAATGTCTTGTCAATTTTATTTATCTTCTCAAAGAACCAGCTTTTAGCTTTGTTGATTTTAGCTATGGTCTCTTTTGTTTCTTCTGCATTTATTTCTGCCCTAATTTTTAAGATTTCTTTCCTTCTACTAGCCCTGGGGTTCTTCATTTCTTCCTTTTCTAGTTGCTTTAGGTGTACAGTTAGGTTATTTGACTTTTTTCTTGTTTCTTGAGGTAAGCCTGTATTGCTATGAACCTTCCCCTTAGCACTAATTTTACAGTGTCCCATAGGTTTGGGGTTGTTGTGTTTTCATTTTCATTCGTTTCTATGCATATTTTGATTTTTAAAAAAATTTCTTCTGTGATTTGTTGGTCAGTCAGCAGCGTGTTGTTCAGCCTCCATAATTTTTCTCCTGTAATTGAGATCTATTCTTACTGCATTGTAGTCAGAAAAGATGCTTGGAATGATTGCAATTTTTTTTTGAATTTACTAAGGCTAGATTTATAGCCCAGGATATGATTTATCCTGGAGAAGTTTCCATGTGCACTTGAGAAAAAAAGGTGAAATTCATTGTTTTGGGGTGAATTGTCCTATAGATATAAATTAGGTCTAACTGGTCCATTGTATCATTTAAAGTTTATGTTTCCTTGTTAATTTTCTGTTTAGCTGATCTATCCATAGGTGTGAGTGGGGTATTAAAGTCTCCCACTATTATTGTGTTATTGTTAATTTCCCTTTCATACTTCTTAGCATTAGCCTTATATATTGTGGTGCTCCTATGTTGGGTACATATATGTTTATAATTGTTATATGTTCTTCTTGGTTTGATCCTTTGATTATTATGTAGTGTCTTTTTTCACAGCCTTTATTTTAATATCTATTTTATCTGATATGAGTATTGCTACTCCTGCTTTCTCTTGGTCTCTATTTGCATGGAATATCTTTTTCCAGCCCTTCACTGTCAGTCTGTATGTGTCCCTTGTTTTGAGGTGGGTATCTTGTAGACAACATATATAGGGGTCTTGTTTCTGTTCCATTCAGCCAGTCTTTGTCTTTTGGTTGGGGGCATTCAACTCATTTACATTTAAGGTAATGATTGATAAGTATGATCCCATTGCCATTTACTTTGTTGTTTTGGGTTCAAGTTTATACACTTTCTGTGTTTCCTGTTTAGAGATGATCCTTTAGCATTTGTTGGAGAGCTGGTTTGGTGGTGCTGAATTCTCTCAGCTTTTGCTTGTCTGTAAACCTTTTGATTTCTCCTTCATATTTGAATGAGATCCTTACTGGGTACAGTAATCTGGGTTGTAGGTTTTTCTATTTCATTACTTTTAATATGTCCTGCCATTCCCTTCTGGCTTGAAGAATTTCTATTGAAAGATCAACTGTTATTGTTATGGGAATCCCTTTGTGTGTTATTTGTTGTTTTTCTCTTGCTGCTTTTAATATTTGTTCTTTGTGTTTGATCTTCATTAATTTGATTAATATGCGTCTGGGGGTGTCTTGCCTTGGGTTTATCCTGTTTGGGACCCTCTGGGTTTCTTGGACTTAGGTGGCTATTTTCTTCCCCATTTAAGGGATGTTTTCAACTATTATCTCCTCAAGTATTTTCTCATGGTCTTTCTTTTTGTCTTCTTCTTCTGGGACTCCTATGATTTGAATGTTGGAGTGTTTAACATTGTTACAGAGGTCTCTGAGATTGTCCTCATTTCTTTTAATTCTTTTTTCTTTTTCCCTCTCTGCTTCATTTATTTCTACCATTCTATCTTCTACCTCACATTTCCTATCTTCTGCCTCCATTATTCTACTGTTGGTTCCCTCCAGAGTGTTTTTGATCTCATTAATTACACTATTCATTATTGACTCTTTTTTAATTCTTCTAGGTCCTTGTTAAACCTTTCTTGCATCTTCTCAATCCTTGTGTCCAGGCTATTTATCTCTAACTCCATTTTGTTTTCAAGATTTTGGATCATTATTACTATCATTATTCTGAATTCTTTTTCAGGTAGACTCCCTATCTCCTCCTCTTTTGTTAGGTTTGGTGGGCATTTATCTGTTTCTTTACCTGCTGAGTATTTCTCTACCTTTTCATCTTGTTTAGATTTCAGTGTTTGGGGTGGCCTTTCTGTATTCTTGCAGTCTGTGGCTCCTCTTTATTGTGGAGATTCCTTGCTGTGGGTAGGGTTGGACAGGTGGCTTGTCAAGGTTTCCTGGTTAGGGAAGCTTGTGTCAGTGTTCTGGTGGGTGGAACTGGATTTCTTCTCTCTGGAGTGCAATGTAGTGTCCGGTATTGAGTTTTGAGTAGTCTATCGGTTTGGTGTGACTTTAGGCAGCCTGTATACTGAAGCTCAGGGCTATGTTCCTGCGTTGCTGGAGACTTTGTGTGGTATGTCTTGCTCTGGTACTTGTTGGCTCTTGGGTGGTGCTTGGTTTCAGTGTAGATATGGAGGCTTTTGGATGAGTTCTTATCAATTAATGTTCCCTGGAGTCAGGAGGTTCTCAGGTTTGGGACTTAAGCCTCCTGCCTCTGGTTTTCAGTCTTATTCTTACAGTAACCTCAAGACTTCTCCATCTATTCAGCACCAATGATAAAACATCTAGGTTAATGATGAAAAGCTTCTCCACAGTGAGGGACACCTGGAGAGGTGTGCAGAGTTATATGGAGAGGAGAAGAGGGAGGAAGGAGATAGATGTGACCAGGAGGAGAAGAGGGGGATTAAAAAGGGGAGAGAGCAAGCTAGCCATTAATCAATTCCCTATGTGCTCTCTACAATCTGGACCCCTCAGAGAGGTTCACAGATTTACACAGAGAAAAGAAGAAGGAGGAAGGAGATAGAGGTGTCCAGGAGGAGAAAAGGGGGAATCAAATGGAGAGAGACAGATCCAGCCAGTAATCAATTCCCTAAGTATTCTCCACAGCCTGGAACACACAAAGAGATTCACAGAGTTGGGTAGAGAAGGGAAGGATTAGGGAGGAGATAGAGGCGACCTGGTGGAGGAAAAGGAGATTCAAAAGGAGGAGAGAGCAATCAAGCCAGTAATCACACTCTCAAGTAAAAATGGATACTGAAGATTGGCTCTTAAAGGTACAAAATTGATAACAAATACCAAAAAGCAAAGATTAAAGATCTAGAGTAGAGGATAGACTCTCAAAAATACAATATTAAAAAAAATACAAAGTCACAAAAATGATAAAATATATAAGAAATTTGCTTTAAAAAAATAGTCTTTTTTTGCAAGGTAATAGTAGGTTATAAAAATGAAAATTAAAGGAGTAATAGAAACCTTAAATTTTTTAATTTATAAAATTATAATAGTAAAAATATATCTAGGAACTTTTTCTGGAGCTGTTGTGGGCAGTGTGGGGTCAGTTCAGTTTGGATAGTTCCTTGATATGGCTTATACTTCTCAAGATCTATAGGCCCCTTCCAATGTAGTCGGTGCTAACTACAGGGTTTTAATCTGTTGCACCTGTCACTTCCAAAGTGGTTCCCTCTGTTTATTTTAGCTTCTTCTGTTTGCTGGTCTCTTCAGTGTCTAATTTCCTCCCTGACATGAGGGGGTGAAGGTTTCACTTAGTTAGGCTCAGGACCAGCCTCAGACAGTTCCCCAGTAGAGCAACCTAGAGCCTGAGAAATGTAGACTGGGAAAGTGCAAGCACCATGAGTGGTGGCAAACCCTGTATGGCTGAGACACTGAGAGCACTCCCCACACATGCCAGTGATATTTGTTTGCCGTGTTCCTCCCTCTGAGGTGGGCCCTGGTTTGTGGGCCCAGGTCTAAGCCGCTCAGGTTCAGGTTCTGAGTACTCCACAAAGGCGTAGTCTTGGTTGGGCCTGCATTTTGTGCCCTTCCCAGGTCCAAGCAGCTCAGGCAACCAGGTGCTTAGTGAACACAGTCTCCCCATGTAGGGAGTGTGTCTTATCACCTCCCCAGGCCCAACTGCTCAGTTTCCTGGATGGCAGCAGGCACGCCCATCTCAGGTGTGCCGTGTGTCTCTTCTGGGGAGCTGATCTCTGGCTGCGACCCTCCTGGCGGATGTCAACCATCCAGAATCCCAAGAAGTCTTGTTTAGCGACTGGGAGCCTGCTAGCAGCTGGTAGAGGATGACTCTCTGGGGCCGAGATTGCCCCTCTCTGGCTCTGGCTGCCCCCCCGCCTGCTTCCCTCTGTCTGGCAGGGGATGGGCCAGTCCGCAGCCTGCTAGCTCTCCTCTGGTATTCGCTCAGTCTTTTGTTCTGTGAGCGGTCCTGACAGTGCCTTAGTTTAGGGCTTTTCGTGGGGTAGTTCTCTGTCTCTCTCTTTTTTTCCCTCTCTCTCTCTCTGGCTATCCCACAGTTTGGGTTGCTAGCTCACATTAGTTCTCTCAGATTGCCCTCAGGGCATTCAGGCCCGGTCCTTACCCTAAGCAATGCAACCCGTGCCTCCCTGCTCAGCCCTGGCTTGCTGGTGGCAGATGCAAACGCTAGGAGTTGCCGTTAGGCATGCAATCTGTGAGTTTTATTTATTTACTTTTCCTTCTGGTTATGTTGCCCTCTGAGATTCCAAAGCTCCCCATAGACCTGCTGGTAAGAGTGTTTCCTGGTGTTTGGAAACTCATCCTATTTTAAGACTCCCTTCCCAGGATGGTTCTCCATCCCTACCTCTTTTGTCTCTCTTTATATCTTTTATCTTTTGTCCTACCTCCTTTCAAATACAATAGGCTGCCTTTCTGGGTGCCTGACGTCCTCTGCCAGCATTCTGAAGTTGTTTTGTGGAATTTGATCACTGTTCAAATGTTCTTTCAATCAATTTGTGGGGGAGAAAGTGGTCTCCCCGTCCTATTCCTCTGCCATCTTAGGACCGCCCCCTCAACAACTCTTTTTTTTTTTTCTATAATTAATTTTTATTTTTTAGTTTGTTTTGCTTTACAATACTGTATTCGTTTTGCTACACATCGACATGAATCAGCCATGAGTGTACATGAACTCTCAATCCCGACCCCCATCTCCCCCCTCCTGTCCCACACCCTCTCTCTGGATTATCCCCGTGCATCAGTCCCAAGCATCCTACATCCTGCATCAAACCTGGCCTGACTATTCGTTTCACTTATGATATCACACATGTTACACTGCCACTCTGCCAACCCATCCCACCCTCTCCCTCTCCTACAGAGTCCAAAAGGCCGTTCTATACATCTGTGTCTCTTTTGCTGTCTTGCATACAGGTTTATCATTACCATCATTCTAAATTCCATATATATGTGTAAGTATACTGTATTGGTGTTTTTCTTTCTGACTTACTTCACTCTGTATAATCGGCTCCAGCGTCATCCACCTCATTAGAACTGATTCAAATGGGGGGAGGTGGGGGTCGGGATTGGGAGTTCATGTACACTCGTGGCTGATTCATGTCTATGTGTAGCAATACGAATACAGTATTGTAATGCAAAACAAACAAAAAAATAAAAATTAATTTAAAAAATAAAAAAGGAAAAAAGCAGATATGTGTATATGAAAAAAAAAAAAGAAAGCTGTGGTACATATACACAGTGGAGTATTACTCAGCTATTAAAAAGAATAACTGGGTATTGTTTTTGCTTTGGCTCTATCCCTTCATTCTGTCTGCAGTTATTTCACCACTGATCTCCAGTAGCATATTTTATATAATTACAAAAGGAAATGTAAAGTCAGGTTAGTAGCTTGAAATCAGTCACAGCAATAAGTAAATGCTACAAGATCAAACCTGTCAATTCTAAAGAAAATCAACCCTGAATATTTATTGGAAGGACTGATGCTGAAGCTCCAATATTTTGACCACCTGATACAAAGAACCGACTCATTGGAAAAGATTCTGATTCTGAAAAGTTTGAGAGCTAGAGAAAAAGAGGGCGACAGAGGATGAGATGGTTGGCGTCACTGACTCAATTGACATGTGAAAGTGAAAGTGAAGTCGCTCAGTCCTATCTGGCTCTTTGCAACCCCATGGACTTTATAGCCTACCAGGCTCCTCTGTTTGCCCATGGGATTTTAAAGGTAAGAGTACTGGAGTGGGTTACCATTTCCTTCTCCGGGGGGGAGGGGGGTCTTCCCAACCCAGGGATCGAACCCGGGTCTCGCGCATTGTAGGCAGATGCTTTTACCATCTGAGTCACCAGGGAAGTCCATGACTTTGAGAATATTCCTGGAGATAGTGAAGGACAGGGAAGCCTAGCATGCTGCAGTTCATGGGGTCACAAACAGTCAAACACGACTTAGCACTAGATAACAACCACAAATCAGATTCCCTTCCCCAACCGATGACTTTACCTATAAACCACTAGGTAGGAGGTTCAGCAAATTTATAATTTCATTATTTAAATGGTAGGTGTTAAGAAGCAATATACATGATGACAAAAGTAGAAATTTATATGTAAATCTCTATCTGTATATATTATTTAGAACTACAGATGAAAGCAATAGAAGAACTAAGTAACAATACAAATAAAATTAGTAGGGAAGAAATAGTATAAATTTCTTACATTTTGTAGGCAAAGTTTATAGTTATTATTTAAACTTGAAATATTGAGAAAAACAGATTTCAGTCTGTTGTTTAGAATAATTGTGCCAACCAAAGGTTTGGTGAGAGGAGGATAGAAAAAAAGTTTTTCATTTAAAACTATTTCATATTGTTTGAACTGTGGGTGCCACGAAGGCACACATAGTGTGGGCACTGTGACGGCATACAGAGTGTGGCCCAGAGGAGCTACCCCACATCTGAGGTCAGGGGCAGAAGCCAGGAGGACCCCATGCCCGAGGGCAGTGGCCAAGAGGAGTTACCCCACGTCCAAGGTCAGGGGCGGTGGCTGAGAGTGCCAGGCTGTGACAACACAGGAGTGGCCGGGAGGAGCTACCCCATGTCAAAGGAGCAGTGGCTGCACAGGCACAGGAGGGCCTAGAGGAGCTATTCCATGTTCAAGGTCAGGAGGGGCGGTGGTGAGGAGATACCCCTCATCCAAGGTAAAGAGCAGCAGCTGCACTTTGCTGGAGCAGCCATGAAGAAATACCCCATGTCAAAGGTAAGAGAAACCCAAGTAAGATGGTAGGTGTTGCAAGGGGCATCAGAGGGCAGACACACTGAAACCATAATCACAGGAAACTAGTCAATCTAATCACACTAGGACCACACACTTCTTTAACTCAGTGAAACTAAGCCATGCCCTGTGGGGCCACCCAAGATGGGCAGGTCATGGTGGAGAGGTCTGACAGAATGTGGTCTGCTGGAGAAGGGAATGGCAAACCACTTCATTATTATTGCCTTGAGAACCCCATGAACAGTATGAAAAGGCTCCCCAGGTCAGCAGGTGCCCAATATGCCACTGGAGATCAGTGAAGAAATAACTCCAGAAAGAATGAAGGCATGGAGTCAAAGAAAATACCCAGCTGTGGATATGACTGGTGATAGAAGCAAGATCCAATGCTGT
>SJXQ01008880.1:143046-192151 GCA_006408695.1 Aepyceros melampus | reverse complement strand
CTGGGTGCGCAGCCACCTCCTTAACAAGTCCCTCCTCTTTGAAGACCCTGCCTGCTTTTTGCCCACCCTGAACCAGCAGGCCACGCCCAGTCCCTTCTCAGCTCGGCTACACTCCCTTCCAGGCAACCTACCGCCCCGCCACTTTCACCATCAGGGAAGGACACGCCCCTCAGCACCACGCCCCTTAAGTCCCTTCCCTCTGGCCACCCCTCCCACGGAGCTAAAGAAGACCCTCTCTGCCACGCCCCATTTCGTTTTCTCGGTTTTCTGACCCCATCCTTGTACGCTCTGAGGATCCCCTCCATTCCCAGGCCTTGCTCACAAGGCTCGTAGTAGTCGTAGACGGTAACCTGGGCAGCCTGCAGGAACTCGGCCTTCAGCATCCTGTGGACTCGGAAGCCGAGCACCGTGTCTTCTTTGTGCGAGAGCTGGAGGAGGGGCGTACAGTCTGAGGCGTGCAGGGCCACTGAGCACGGGGATACCGACTACAGGGCCTTGGTCATGACCACTGACCACGTGGTCTTGGATACTGAAGAGTCGACCTCAGGGCGTGACTCTCCAGCATCACTGACCAGGGTGCTGACCGTCGTTTCTGGCCTACCCTGCGGCCCGTACAGCCCTGGCAGAGGACACCTGGCTTGCCTTACCTTCTCCAGGTAGAGGACAACGGTGCTGTCGCTGGAGTTCATCTTGGTCTCGTACTGGAAGGCGTACCTCTCCACCTCGCTCGTGAGCTGGGGCAGAAGATGAGACCTGCCAGTTGGCAGAGATCCACAGAGGCACCCAGCCCTGAGAGCTCCACTCTTAGAGCTCCCAACCTTTGTCCAATCAGCTCCAGGGGTGGGGAAACTGAGGCACAATCAAGGCAGAGGTTAAGCTAAAGTTGATCATGGCCACTGACCTTGGGGCACGGACAGTGGGGGCATTAACCTGGGGGTCTTGACCCACAAACAGGTGCTCTGCATCCAGTCGGGGGGTGTGGGAGGTTTCCAGGACATCCCCGCCTTGCTCTTTACCTGTTTGAGGTCATCCTGGTTGGGGTAGAAGCCGGTGAGCAGGGAGACCTCCATGATGGTCATTGTGGCATCTCGATGACCCCGGAACCTGGGGATTTCACAGCAAAAGTCTCTTCTCACTGTCCTCTTACCCCTCCCCCACACTCCCACTGCTGTCACCTTTGGCCTGGACAAAGGCAGTAACCTCCTCCTGTGACTCCCTGTCACTCTTCTGCCCCCAAACAGCATACAGCTTTAGCAAACAGAAATCTGATACATCGCCTCCTGGTTTACCCTCCTTGCTTTACAAAACTCCTGGTCTCATCCTTCCAGTTCACTTCCTCCCACTCCAGCCTCCAATTGATTGCTCTGAAGTGTTGGTCTCTCTCCTGCCACTGTACCTTGGCACATGCTGTTCTCTCAGCCTAGAATTCTCCTTCCTCCCTCTTTGCCCTGAAAAATCCTTTCATCTTTGCAATCTCACCTGATGCATCCCTTTACCAACCATGCCCCCCACCCCTGCCCAGAAGCCTTCCTCAGCCCTCACAACTGATAATTCTCTAATTTGCCATCCCGCAGCTCTGTGGACCTCTCCTTCACCACATTTGATCACAGTGATCTTTTGCATTGATTCTGGGTGACTATTTAGTTACTGTTGGTCTCTCCTGAGAGGCTGTGAGCTTCCGCAGGCAGGGAGGAGCTGTCTTGCTCACAACTGTCTCCAAAGCTCATAGAACAGAGCCTGACACCCAGGAGGTACTCAGCACATGTTTTGTTATCTAGACCTGGGCAGGGGTATTTGGGAGACAGAGCCAGACTGGAATGGGAGCTGGAATGTCTGGAGAAGATAAAGCCAGGGGAGAGCAGGCTTGGAGCAGGCTCTGGGCATCTGGGTCATGGTGCCTGTCCACCATTCAGGAGCCTGCCATTTTGGGACATGGCAGGATGAAGGACAGGATTGGGGCAGTGGGATGGTAGACAGGCAGGGGAGGGCAGGATGAGAGGTAGCGATGATGGAGCAGGCACGGAGAGGTGGGTTTGACTGGTTCCCAGCCTCCACTCAGTACTCAGGGAGAGCTGCTAAGTGGACTCCAGGAGGTGCATCCTTCCTCCTGCCTAGGCGAAGATCCTGTGCCCTGACCTTGTCTCCATCCGGAGCTGAAAGGTTGCTTCCCCCTTTTTATTCTCTGCAGAAAGAAAGTGGAAATTTAGAGGCTGGTAACACAGTCTCTGGAGCTGGCTTCCTGGGCTCAAACCCTGGCCCTGCTGTGTGACTTTGAGCAAGTTTTTTAACCTCTCTGTGCTTTGGTTCCTTAATCTGGAAAAGGGGATCATGATATTCTCAACCAAGTTGTTTAATTTTAAGTGAGTAAATACAAGTGAAGCCTTTAATATAGTGCTGGATCAGGGCTTTCTAATGGTCAGTTATCATTACTATCATATTACTACTACTATTAAGAAATATGACACCAACCAAAGTCCTGGGCATGTTTATTTTCATTTATTTATTTGTTGACTACACAGTGTGTGGATCTTAGTCCCCTCGACCAGGGATTGAACAAGTGCTCTGTGCATTTGGGCATGGAGTCTTAACCACTGGGCCACCAGGAAAGTCCCCTCTTGGTCACTTTTAGTCCCCCAAGTCTTGGGACTGGTGAGGCTTGTTTTCCCCCACTACTCTGACAGTGAGTTCCCAGTGGCAGCGCCTTGGCTCTTTCTTCTTGGTACCCAGGACTGGAAATTCTAGAATCCGTTTCTTCCTCTTCTAAAAATTTTATTTTTTGGCCACACCATATGACAGGTGGGATCTTAGTTTCCTGACCAGGGATTGAACCCACACCCCCTGCATTGAAAGTGCAGAGTCTTAACCACTGGACGACCAGGCAAGTCCATTTCTGATCATCTCCAACATCCCTTCCCTGGTCCAGTCCATCATCTCCTGCAGGAACAGTGCAGTTGCTGCCTCCCTGTTGTCCCAGCTCCCGCCTGTGCCCTCTATAGTCTGTTCCCCTCAGAAGGAGCCTGTGCAAGCTTGTTCTAGATCATGTCCCTCCTCTGCTCAGAACCCTCTCTGGCTCCCACTTCCCTCCAAGCCAAACCCAAAGTCCTCACCATGGTCCTCAAGTCCCTGCCTCATCATCTCTCCGACTCTTCCTCCTAAAACTAACCCTTCCTTCTCTGGAGGCTTCTCTGGTGGTTCAGACAGTTAAGAATCTGCCTGTAATGCAAGAGAGCTGGGGTTGATCCCCAGGTCAGGAAGATCCCCTGGAGAAGGGAATGGCCACCCACTCCAGTGTTCTTGCCTGGAGAATCCCATGGACAGAGGAGCCTGGCAGGCAACAGTCCATGGAGTCACAAAGGGCTGGACACAACTGAGCAACTCTCACCTTTGCTCCTCTGTAGCCACACTGGCCTCCCTGCTGTTTACTCAAGCCAGGTGACCTCATTTTTGCCTCAGGGCCTTTGCACCTGCTGTTTTGCCTGCCTGGAGCGCTCTTCCCTCAGATCCTCCACAGCTCACTCTCTCACATCTTCCATATCTCAGTTGAAAGCAGGCTGGGGAGAGCTTCCCTTGGACCTCCTGCAAGTCTGTAGCACCTCTTCCTACTTTATTTTATGTGATACTTAGTCATCACCTGCTACCATGCTACGTATTACATTTTCATGCAGATTCACTTGTGTTATAAATAAACAACAATAAAAGTATGCCATACTGTTTTTGTCATACTGTTTGTGTCCCTCTGCTAGAGTGTGATTTCCCAGAGAAGAAGGGCTGTTTTTCTTGTTCATGCCTGTGTTCTCAGGGCCAAGCAACTGAGTGAAGCACATGGTAAATGCTCACAGATTCTTTGCTGAATGGCTGAATGAAGCAATAGATGTGATTACTGAATGGCAGCTAAAATAAAATGATAAACAAGAAGAGCTAGGGACTTCCCTGGTGATGACAGTGGATAAGAATTTGCCTGCCAATGCAGGGGATGCGAGTTCAATCTCTGGTCTGGGAAGATTCCACATGTTGCAGAGCAACTAAACCCATGACCTGCAGGTACTGAAGTCTGAGCTCTAGAGTCTGTGCTCTGTAACAAGAGAAGCCACTGCAATGAGAAGCCCGGGCTCCGCAACGTGCTTGCTGCAAATAGAGCAAGCCCGTGGCACAGCAATGAAGACCCAGCACAACCAAAAATAAATAAATAAATAAGCACACTTGTATTCAAAAAGAGAAGAAGAGCATCTCTGGGTCCAGGCTCACCTTCCTGGGCCTCGTTTAGAGTCACATTCAGGTGATACTGCTTGCACGTGTCCTCCAGGAACTCTGGGGACCTGTGGTACACGGTCAGGATCTGTCGGGCAGGGGAGAGGCCAGAGCTCATTCACACCTACTCCTTTTCTCCTTGCTTCAGTTCTTGCCTGCCCAGCTCTCTGTTCCATGGGGAATTCACAGCGAGGTCTTTCCTCCTCGATCCAATGGGCTCCGTGGCCAGAAAAGCCTATGGAGTCTATGCCCCCTCTGTGCAGTAGAACTTCCTGCACTGATGGCAAAATAGCCTCTATCTGTGCTTTCCATGTGGCAGCCACTGGATGCACGTGGCTATTTTTGGTTGTGCCATACAGGATCTTAGTTCCCTGATCAGAGATTGAACCCATGCCCTTTGCAGTGGAAGTGCAGAGTCTTAACCACTGGATTTCAGGGAAGTCTGCACGTGTGGCTAACTGAGCACTTGAAATGTGGCCAGTTCCACTGAGGAACTGAATTTTTTATTTTATTCATTTTAAAATGGACTGAAACGGAAGGCAGAGTGTGACTTGCCTGAGGTCACACAACAAAGGCAGGGATTCAACTGTGACTCAATCACCTGACACACGATAGCAGGCTACCTTGAATTCAGTGACCAAGAGGGCTGTCCTCCTGGATCACAAGGCATAGGGCCAGATGATGTAAGGGAGCCCCCAGATACTGGGGGAAGGATGGAGTTGTTCTCTGGGCCTTGGGAGGCACCCTGGAGGGAGAATCTTCCTTTGGGGGGGAAAGGAAAGAAACATCTTCTCAGGGACTCAACATAGGAAGGACTCAATACCCCAAATTCTTGGGCCTGGAGACTGCCCTGGGGGGCCAGTGATTAGGACCCTGTGCTTCCACTGCAGAGATGTGGGTTCCATCCCTGGTGGGGGAACTAAGATCATACATGCTGCATGGTGTGGCCTAAACAAAACAAAACAAAACAAAACAAAACCAAAACCCCAAGTATCTCTGGCCTCTACCCCAGCTCTTACTGCAAGTGAAAACCTTATTTCTCCACCTGTCAAATGAAGCCCATATTTTTTACCTACTTCTCAGGGTTTTTTTGAGGTGTCCTTAGCTTGATTCCCATATCTGTGCTCTAAATGATAGCTAAGCTTATTGGTGATATCAGCCTTGTTTTGGAGTCTACATTTGCCTCTCTTCCCATGAACAGAGAGAGCCCTGTGCTCTAGCTAAGGAACACAAGACCTACCGAGATGGTGCCTCTTCCAGTGCCGCTGGCTTTGATCTGTAGCTCTTCCTCAGCAGAGAACTGAAATGAAGGGGGAGGAGGATTTGAGGGCAGAGGAAGCAGCAAACATGGCTCACACACAATGAGGATGAAGAGGGAAGCGTCCATGGGCACTGGGAACTCAATTATTTCCCTAACTCGGGGTCTAGTGACTCTCCTGTCCCTCTCCATGAAGAGGCTTGACTTTTCTTCTTGATTGAGCATTTGTGGTGTCTACACTGTCACAGATCAACTACAACTGCTGACTCAGTCCTAATGTAGATCTGTCTGCACCATCAACTTTGCAGTGTCTCTGAAGTTCCAAATGTGTGAAGCCCCCCCAAGACTCTTTTCTTTGGCTTCTCTGCACCTATTCTTGTTCCCTTCATACATTCTTCCCTCATCTGCTTGAGCAAAATCTTACGCATTCACACCCAATCACACTACCCCTGCTTAAATCCCACTGGTATTCTTACAACACTCTGGCCTCAGGGCCTTTGCACTTGCTGTTTCTTCTGCCTAGATCTCCAGAAGGATCACATCTCCCTTTCCTTAAGATCTTTGCTCAAACGTAACCTTCTTGGTGAGACCTTCCCTGCCCAACCTACTTAAAATGACAACTGCTTAATGTTCCTACCTCTCTCCTTGTTTCATTCTTTCCCGTAGCACTTGTCATCACTTAACACATTACACATCTTACTTATTCACATCTCTTTATTGTCTGTTCTCACTAAAACATAAAATTCTACAGGGACAAGGACTTTTTTCCTCTCATTTATGGCCATATTCCCAGAACCTAGAACAGTGCCTGGCACACAGTAAGTTCCCAGTGAAGATAACTAAGTGATTGAAGGTAAGTATCACCTCCTCCATGAGGTAAGGTCATGGAGATTACCTTTTCCACCATACCCAGGTTATTTTTTCCTTTATACACTCATTCCCTTTCCCTATGTTCAGAAAGCTTAAAACAGAATATAGAATTAAATTTATTGTCTTAGTTTCTTTCTAGACTGTAAGTTCCTTGAGAGCAGGGACCACAGATGCTTCATAATGTACCTCAAGAGAATGTTTGGCACACAGTAGGTGCTCAGGAAGAATAAATGAACCAATACATTGACAGTATAGCCCATGGTGGCTAGATACTATTGATGAGGGAGACTGTCAGGGACATGACTCTTGGCCTCATCTCCAGTGCCACTTCCGTGTGGACTTCCTGTCTCCCCTGAGCTCCATACCTTTGCTGACCGAAGCTGGTAGGCATTCGTTTCATCAATGTCCCATTTCACATGCAAGGCTTTCTTGGAACTTTTGATCTGGATGTGCAGATCCTGGACACCATCGAAGGGGACAGCCTCGCGAAAGCGGGTGAGGGCTTCGATGGCCACGACTGTGGTCTAGGTGTTGGGACAGGGAGGGTGTGTGGGTGTGTGTTGGATCAGCACCAGGGACAGCACATTTGGACCCCCCCCCCCATGGGTACCAGCACCATGGACAGCTCTGCCCAAAGGGCCAGTCATGTCAGCACCTTGGCTAGCAACCGAATCCTCCACCCTCGACCCCCCCACCCCTAGTTTCCGTTTGGTCACCTGGGTGGACCGGAAGCCTCCTCCCAGCTGCCGTTTCTTCAGTAGCCAGTTGGCGATGGCATGCGTTTCATTGCGCCGACCCAGCTCCAATTTCTGCATCAGTGCATAGGCCGTGGCCTCAATGGTGTACAGGGAGTCGTCTAGGTCCAGGTCATCCAAACCCACTGGCCAGTGGGTTTTGTCTAGAAGATAGGTGTCCCTATCATGTAGATGTAGGTCTGGAACTGCCTCCCTAAACCTGTCCTCTCCTTATGTCATTGTTGTTGGTCAGCTGCCAAGTCATGTCTGATGCTTTGTGACACCATGGACTGCAGCACGCCAGGCTTTCCTGTCCTTCACCATCTCCTGGAGTTTGCCCAAGTTCATGTCCATTGAATCAGTGATGTCATCCCACCATCTCATCCTCTCTCATGGCTATTTTATTGAGCACCACTTTATGTGAAAACCTTTGCTGAGGAGACAGATGGACACTGAATTTTTCAGAACTACTCTAGGGGACAGGAACACTATTTAGAGTTGAGGAAACTGAGGTTCAAAGGAGCTCCTCCACATCCTTCCCAGACTCACCACAAGTGAGTTTCTCTAACTCCACTCCTCTTGACTTGTGGGATGGAGAGGATGAGATAAGGTCTCTCAGAGATGGGATAGGGCAAGACATGGGAAGCAGACCCCTCTCACTTACCTGTGTCCAATGACCTTCTTTCTAGCCTCAAACATACCAAGCACTTGCCCACTTCAGGGCATTTGCATGAGCCAGCCTCTCTGCTTGGAATAACCTTTTCATGAAGGTGAGACTTCTCATCTTTCATTTCAGCTGAGGGCCTTTTCATAGAGGTCCTTCCCAGTTCTCTGGTCTATACTTCTCTCCCTTCATCATCATCACTTCCACTCACCTTGTATATTACTATCTCAGCACCAGTCTCAATTTGTAATTCTCTATTGACCTGTTTGTCTTCTGCCAGCCTCCCCTAAAGACAGTGGTAATTTTGAGGGGAGAGGCCACATCAGTCTTGTTCACTTCGGTTTCTCAGGGCCTGAGCTCAAGGGTTGGCAAATAAATGATGAATCACACCTTGCTGTATTTGAGATCACGCAATCTCTCTCACTCTGCCTCCACAGCTATGGTGAATACATAGCTGGTTGAAAAGTGGCCCACACCCACCCTTGCTGGCAAAGCTGTCCAGGTGGTCATTGGCTCGGGGGCTCCTGATGAGGGCCAGAGCGTAGGAGGTTATGACCATGGCAAAAGTTGTCCGAATGTGGGGGAGTTTTTTCTCCAGGAAGTCACCAGCACGCTTCATGCTGTCAGCCAAACTCTAGAAAGTCAAGAGAGGAGGCTAGAGGGAGATGATGGGGGAAGGGGTCTGGGAGTTAGAAGAGAGGGATGCACTGAGAAGGACATGATGGCAAAGGAGCATCTTGTGTGCAGGGGTTAAGGCACCTTGCAGACCCTGCCCTCCTCTTTGAGTCCTACCGGTATCTTCTGGCTGCACAACTCCTTCCCCTCATTCAGGGCGATCAGGACAAGAGCTGTGAGTGATATGTCTGCCTCAGAGCCTTGGTAGCCACTCTGCAAATGCAGAACCAGACCCATGATCCCTTTACCATCTTGGAGGCGCCTTCCCCAGTCTCTCCTCCCTGACCTTGAACAGCTCCTAGGTGCTCAGCTCTGGGCTGATGATGTTGAAAGCAGGATGTGGAGACAGGGAGAGGAGGAGGAGCTATCCTGAGACTTGCCTGTGTGGAATCTGTCTTACTAACGAAAGCTGACAGCCATGGAGGATGCTGTGCTAAACTCTCTAAGCTAGCTCAAAACATTCTTGCAGCAGCTCCATTTTCTTGGTAATGAACCTTAGGGTTGGAGATGTGTCTCCATTGATAGTCAATGACCAACTTAAGGTTCAAACTCTTCTCTAGTCTCTCGGGTTCCACCCTCAATCCCTGTGCTGGGTTGAATAATATCCACACCTTCCCCTCCCCACCCCCGCCTCCAATTCTTGTCCACCCAGAACCTTGGAATGTGATCTTATTAGGAAATAGGGTCTTTGTAGATGTAACTCGCTAAGTGAAGAACAGGTTATACTGGGACTTCCCTGGTAACTCAGTGGTGAGGAATCTGCTTGCTAATGCAGGAGACAAGTGTTCGATTCCTGGTCTGGAAAGATCCCACATGCCGTGGAGCAACTAAGCCTCTGTGCCACAACAACTGAGCTTGTGCTCTAGAGTCCAGGAACCACAACTACCAAACCCATGTGCTGCAGTTACTGAAGCCTGAGAGCTCTAGAGCCTGTGCTTTGCAACAGGAGAAGCCACAGCAATGAGAAGTCTACTCATTGCAACTAGAGATTAGCCCCCACTTGCCACAACTAGAGAAAGTCCATGTGCAGCAGTGGAGACCCAGTGCAGCCAAAAATAAATAAATAAAATTTAAAACTTAAAAAAATTTAGAAAAGAACAAGTTCTACTGCTTCCTTTGGTGGCTCAGATGGTAAAGAATCTGCCTGCAATGAAAGAGACTTGGGTTCAATTTCTGGGTTGGGAAGATTCCCTGGAGGAGGAAATGGCAACCCACTCCAGAATTCTTGCCTGGAGAATTTCATGGCAGAGGAGCCTGGTGGTCCATGGGATCACAAAGAGTCAGACACGACTGAGCGACTAGTACAGGTTCTACTGGGTTAGGGTGGGCCCAATATCCAATACTGGCGTGCATATAAGAAAGCACCCACAGAAGGAAGAAAGGTGATGTTGGATGCAGAGATTGGAGGGGTGTGGCTACAAACCAAAGGATGCCAAGGCTTTGCCAGGAACCACTAAGCTTGAAGAGACAAAGCAGGATTCTTCCCTCCCATCCCCACCCTCCAGAGCCTTCCAGAGGAGCATGGCCCTGCCAAAACTTTAATCTTGAACTTTAAGTCTCCAGAACTGTGACAAAATAAATACATTTCTTTTGTTTTAAGTCACCTAGTTGGGCTGCTTTGTTCCGGCTGCCTTAGGAAGCTAATACATAGCCCACAGCTCCTTCTTCCCAGGGTGGCCAGTGAAGCCTGTGAACTCTTGGATCAGTTTGCATCCATCCTCTGCTCAGAATCTTCTGTGGCTCCCACCTTCACTCAGGGGAAAGCTCAAGTCCTCCCTTTGGCCCAGAAGGCCCTGCACAATCTGTTCCACCACTTCCCTCCTCTCACCTTCTCCCCCTCTCCCCTTGCTCACTCTGTTCCAGACACATTGGCCTCCTCACTGCTCCTCAAACATGTTGGACACATTCCAGCCTCAGGACCTCTGCACTTGCTGCTTCCTCTGCTTGGAACACTCTGGCCTTAGTTATCCACTGGGACTTGTTCCCTCACCTCCCCAGGTCTGTATAAATATCAGAGTGCGTGCGCTAGGTCACTCAGTCGTGTCCAACTCTTTGCAACCCTATATGCTGTAGCCCACCAGGCTCCTCTGTCCATGGGATTCTCTAGGCAAGAATACTGGAGTGGGTTGCCATTTCCTCCTCCAGGGGCTCTTCCCAAACCAGGGATCAAACCCACACCTCTTATGTCCCCTGCATTGGCAGGTGAATTCTTTATCACTGAGCCACCTGGGAAGCCCGTCATCTCCTCATGAAGCCTTCCAGATTTCACACCTCCCACTTTAAAAGTTGTTTCTGGAGGCTGGTGTGGAGGAATACTTGGTAGGGATGGGTGTATTGACTGGGGGAACAGGGAGGACTCAGACCAGAGAAAAGTGGGCCAGAACTGGCAACTCGTTGAAGTAGGGTTGAGGTGGGGTGGGTCCTGGATGTACCCCACCTCCCCACATTGTAATAGAGTCCAGGATGGTCCAGAGTAGGGAGGTGTGATGCTGGGTGCTAGGCCTCAGCCCTTTCTTGTTCTCATTCTACCTGTGAACATGCCAGGGGGCTGACACCCCCTCCCCACATGCAGAGCCCTGGGGTTTTATTTGAATGGCTCAGCCAGGGAGATGGTGGGTACCTGCATAGACCACATGACCACAGGGCTCTCCTCCACAAAGTTCCCATGCTTCCGCTGTCTGTGGGTGATGATCCAGTTGGCGATGTTGCAGACAGAATCCAGACTGAGCGCCCCAATCGTCATGGTGTGGTAGGCCAAGGCATAGACCCGGAATACGTAGCTTGTGAGCCTGTTGGGAGGGAGATGGGTGGGTGATGGCTGGCAACATTAACCAAGGCATTCCAGGACAGGGGCTTCTACTCTGTGGAGAAGTCTATGCCAGACACCTTAGCAACTTGGAACACCACTGGCCCCACAGTCTGCCTGCCCCCACTGCCTGCCTACCCCAAGATCCCACAGTGTGGGTGTTCCTGGGGTCCCCAAGCCCCAGGTTGGCCCCTCCCACCAGATCCTTACCAGGTGCTTCCTGGGTTTCCCTTGCTGGCGTGGTAGCTGCCATCTTTATTCCGGTGGGTCAACATCTGGCTGTACCCTGGGGAATAGGTGGATGAGAAATTTACAGGGAGAGTTGGTGTTTGGGTGTGGTCAAGGGAGGGGTCAGTTACCAGGCAGAATCTGGGGAGCAGGGTGTGGGTGAGACTTAGGGGTGCTTTGCATATTGATGGAACCTGGAGGTGGTGACTTGTCCAGGTGCAGAACGGAGGGGCCTGCAAGGCCCAGGTGTAAATGATGGTCATGGCCAAGTGTGACCGTGGGATCCAGGGGACAGTTGTATATGGGAATAAACTGGAAAGTGCTGTTGGGTCCTCCGGGGAAGAGTGTGATGGGGAATTACTGCTACCAAGGATCGTGGAAGGTAAAACTCAGGAAAGGGCATATTCTGAAGGGCCATTATTATTTAGTCACTCAGTCATGACTGACTCTTCTGGGACCCCATGGACTGCAGCCTGCCAGGCTCCTCCAAACAAAAATACTGGAGTGGGTTGCCATTCCCATCCCCAGGGGATCTTCCCAACCCAGGGATGAACCAGCATCTCCTGCATTGCAGGCAGATTCTTTACCACTGAGCCACCAGGAAACCCTGAGGGGCCACGACCTAGGTATTTTCTTGGGGGCTGTTTCTTGGCTGTAATCTAAAGGTGTCAGTAGTAGTCAGAAGGGGTTACTCCTGGGTGCAGTCTGGAGGGGGCACCTCTCTGTCAGATTCTGAGCTTTGCTACTTGGGTATCATCTGAAGGTTATCTGGAGGTTTCTTGTTTTTTCTTTTTTTTTTTTTTTAAATGTTTTACTTGGCTGCTCTGGGTCTTAGTCTCAGCATGTGAGATCTTCAGTCTTCATTGTAGGCAAGCAGGATCTTTCATCATGGCATGAAGAATCTAGTTCCCTGACCAGGGATGGAACCCAGGCCCCTGCATCGGGAGCGCAGAGTCTTAGCTACTGGGCCCGCAGGGAAGTTCAGGTTTACTGTTTGGGCTTAACACGAGATGATAGCGTCTAGGTGTTAGCTGGATGGAGCACCATCCAGAGCATGCGGATGGAGGGCCGCTGTCTGAGTGTAACCAGGGAGAGGAGGGGTGAGTGTCCAAACTAACCTGAGGGTTTCTGTCTGGGGAAGTAGAAACTTGAGTCTGGTGCCTTAGACCACTTGGCCATCCTGACATGCTTGAGGGGCTTTGTCTGGATGTATCTCTGGTTGTTACCTGGGGGGTTTGGATGTAACCTGGGAAAGTGTTGTCATTCAGGTGTAACCAGGAAGCCACCACCTGGGATTATTCTGGAGTTTTCTACCTGGGGGTTCCCTGGGAATGTAGCCCAGGGCATGGAACTGACTGGCTAAAACCTGGGAGATGTCTAAATATAACATAACCTGGGAAGTTGCTGCTTTAGGGTAAACCAGGGTGTCTGTTATGAGACGTGTAGCCTGGGAGAGGGGTCAGGGTGAAGGAATAACCTGGGGGTCAGTCATAGTTGGAGGTCACCTGGGGAACTTGGTACCAGGCTCTCAACTGGGAGAGAAGTCAGAGTTTGAGAATTGTTTTTTTTGGCTGTGCCACAGGGCATGCAGAATCTTTGTTCCCTATCCAGGGATCCAGGGCTTCCCAGGTAGCTCAGTGGTAAAGAATCTGCCTGCCTGGGCAGGAGATGCAAGAGATACAGTTTTGAACCCTGGGTTAGGAAGGTCCCCTGGAGGAGGCTGTGGCAATCCACTCCGGTATTCTCGTCTGTAGAATCCCACGGACAGAGGAGCCTGGCAGACTATAGTCCATAGGGTTGCAAAAGAGGCGGACACGACTGAACGACTGAGCGTGCACACCAGACTCACACTTGCAGTCAAGGAGCCAACCCATCCCCTGCAGTGGAAGTGTGGAGTCTTAACTACTGGTGCACCAGGAAAGTCCCCTGGGAGTCAGAATTTGGGTGCTATTGTCTGGGAGAGGCCAGTTGGGGCCTCCTTCAGCCCCAAGGGTACCTCAGCACTGCCTGAGAGACTCAGACACCCTCATCAAGGTCCCAGGAGGTGACCCACTCTCACCTCTGGCAAGGTTCTTCATCACCTTCTCCCTGAGCTCCACCCCAACCTTGTTCCACTGGCCTGTGGTATCCAGGTAACGTGTCAGGATGACCACGGGTGTCAGGGAGCTCAGCGTCTGCTCGGGGCAGCCAGACGGGATCCTCAGCAGCCGCCATGTTTCACGGGGTGTCAGGGTCCCCAGGATGGTCTCTCCAAGGATGTCACCTGTCAGGTGGGCAGAGTCTAAGCCACCAGGTCTCCCCCATCACTCTGTGCCCAGGTGGGCTCTGGAGGAGCCAACATATCCTACCCCCGCCCCAGCCCCCACAGGAGCCAGCTCAGTTTCCTAGGTACCTTGACGCTGACAAACACGTCCGCCTCTGTGTTGGGCATCTTGTTCGAGAATTCTCGTTTTGGCACCTGGTGCATCTGGGTCTGACCTGAGCAGGCACAGCCTTGTGTGATGAGTGGGCTCTGGGACTGGGGAGGTCAGGGTGTGTAGACTTTGGGAGAAGCTCAGATTGCCCACTTAGCTGGGCCCCCTCATTTCAGACCTTCCCTACACCAGAGTATGGTCCCAGGATCCCATAAGCCCCATGAAAACCCCACAAACCTTGGGGATTCAGGAGGAAGGTTTGGGATATTTGCTCAATCTGACCCCCTGCCTGTAGGATGCAATGAAGAAGCAGGTTAAAAACGATAGTCATAATGACATTCATAATGACAGTAAGAGGAAGTCTTGCTTAGCTATAAAGAGCAGACTCAGTCTTTCCTGGTGGTCCAATGGTTAAGACTCCCCTTGCTAATGCAGGGGACACGGGTTCAATCCCTGGTCCGGGGAAATTCCACATGCTTTGAGGCAACTAAGTCTATGGACCACAACTACTGAGCTCACTGCACCCTAGAGCCAGTGCTCTGCAGCAAGAGAAGCCACCACAATGAGAAGGCCATGCACCACAGACAGGGAGTAACTCTACTTGCTGCAACTAGAGAACTCTGGCAAGCAGCAACAAAGATCCAGCACAGCCAAAAAAAACAGATAAGTTAAAAAAAAAAGACCAGAGACTCTGGAGCCCAGATAACTAGGTTCAAGTCCCAGCTCTTTTGCTTTCTAGCTGCACGACTTGGGACAAAATACTTCATCCCCCTGTGCCTCAGTTTTCCCATCCACAAAAGGGAGAGGATAATAACTCCTACCTCACAGAGTTGTTCTGAGAGCTCAATGAGTTAATATTTTCAAAGTGCTATATCCTAAGTGTTAAACACGTGTTTGTCAAGTAAATAAAATATTATGACTGATGGGTCAGGCACTGGTTGTGTGTAATGTCCACAGCTCTCTGATCACTCATGGCTATGAGGATTATTCTCGTCCTGCAAATGGGCTCAGAGAAGTTAAGTAAGTTGCCCAAGATCACACAGCAGACACAAGGTTTGAACCTAAACTTGACTCCAAAGTCCCAAAGTGGGGGGCTTTGTGATTGAACTTTTAAATCATTGGCATGCCCCTCACTCCTGCCTGTTTGTTGATCTTGGAACCACCCCCTCCCCTGATCACACAGCCTGGAGCCCCAAATGTAGAAACCCTACATGGGCAGCAAGGGCTGGGGAGTGCCAATTACCTGGACCAGGAGTGTCTTCCGCACGTGGTCCTGGACCATAGAGCCTCTGGCCTTGACCTCCACATCCACTTTGCCTATTTCAAGTGGAAGGATCACGAAGGGCACCACTTTGGAGGAGAAGGGGGGCACAGCCACTATCCGGCGAGAAGGGGCGTCTGGCTTTGCTGCACTGCATAATGACTCCTTGTGAGGGAACTCTACTCGGACCTGGGGCAGAGGGCACGGTTAGGGGATCTTGATTGCCTGAGGAGGCCCAGGACCCTAAAGTCACAGTCTCCTCCCTGCCTCCATCCTGAGAATCCTGAGTATGTGACAATGTAGCCTAGTGGTTGAGAGTAAAGACCCTGCCTGGGTTCAGACCCCTTCTGTCACTTGTTATTGATGTACAGTCGCTAAGTGTTCGACTCTGTGACCCCACGGACTGCAGCATTCCAGGCTTCTGTCACTTGGGTGCGGTGTAACCTCAGGAAGCAATGATCTCTAAACTGAGAATGGTCAGAGCATCCATCTCGTGGGGTTATTGTGAGGCTTAAATGATAAAATGTCTTAGAAGCTTTCACAAAAAGGCTGCCACTTCAGTGGCCCCTTCGGTAAACGGACACACTCCATCCCTTTTCATAAAACACACCAACAGATATGTTTGAAGGGACAGGGGGAAGGCTGAGGGCTTCACCTTGACTGATTGCTGTAAGAAATTGTACAGCACAGCTTGGATCTGGACTTGCTCGTTCCTGATCACGGAGAAGGGCAACTTAAGATCCACAAAGAAGGGTTTCATAACTGCAGCTCAAAGGGATCTGAGACGCAAAGACCTAGAACCAGGAGAGCACTCGCCATCAAGCAAAGGCCAACGGTCCTGGGCGTGGGGGTGGGGGCTGGACAGGGCCATTGTTCTCCTCTTTCCTCAGCACTGGGCTTGTGGGGTCACCTTGTCCAGTCTTGATGCTGACAGCCACGAACTGCCACGTGGTGATGGAATCAGGCACGGTCACATCGGTGGTGTAGTGGGAGATGCTGCAGAAAGCCCCAGGGGGTGGATGGAGGGGACATGATGAGTCTGTGCTGCCTAGACAGAGCCTCTGGTTTGAGGGTCACTGTCTTGGGCTTAACATCACCTTGGAGAGGTCAGTGAGTCACCCAATTAGAGACATTATCCTTAGAGGGACAACATTTGGGAGGGGAACCCACTGGGATCTTTATCCCCACCCAGGGAGGCATGGGACGATTCTGAGAGCTCAGTATCACCCCGGGAGCATTGGCCCTGAAAAAAGGTACATAATATGAACAGTTGTTTTATTTACGGCAACAATCAAGTTATCTTACCGACCTGTAGCTGTTCTAATCGTGTTATGTGGTAGACTATAAGATGGTTAAATTGTTATATTTTTTCATCTTTAAGTGCATTCCTTCAGTTAGCTAATTTAGAAGCTTTCAACTTGCAGAGAAGTTGAGCTACAGAGAGGTCAATACACTGGCCCAGAGTCACACAGCTCACGAGCGGCAGAGCTGGGAGTGGAATTTATGCTGCTGCTGCTTCTGGTTCTCTTCCTCCTTTCTTTTGGAGAGGGATGGGCAATGCCATGTTTACTTATTAAAGATGCAATCTTGGGACTTCCCTGGCAGTGCAGTGGTTAGGAATCTGCCTGCCTAAGCAGGGGACACAGGTTCGATCCCTGGTCTGGGAAGATTCCACATTCCCTGATAATGCATGGAAGGGCCAGGGACCAGAGGCTGACATGAGGGTCATAATCCTACCCCAGTGTGGTTTTTGGCAGAGTAATGGTCTTCCAGAACCAACTTTCAGGAACAAGCTCCGGACAGGCTCGTCCTCCAGGAAGAAGTCATCTAAGTCATCGTCTTCATCCACTGCAGGGGAAGATGCAGGGCAGGGCCTCCTCTGCGCATCTCCCATGACCCGCCAGACCTTCCGGCAGGGTCCTCCCTCTCCAACCCTCCATCGCACTCCACACCCCTTCAGTGGAGCCCTCCCAACCCTGTGCTTCCTGCCATGGCCCCCTCACTTGTCCCCAGAAGCAGCTGCTCCTCTCGGGCCTCCCGAGTCAGGGTCTCAGACAGCTGGCAGCAGCTCAGGAAGGCAGCGATGCAGACTGGTCCATAGCGGACATGCTGGATCCTCTCTTCACACGACAGCCCCACTGGGTTCTCCCGGAGCCCAGCCTCACAGCACTTCTGCTCCAGCTCTGTCCTGAACTTGTTCACTGCAGGCCAGAGTTAGAGGGACAGAGGAGGGGCTGGGAGGGACCTGAGGAAGCAGGGACCCATCCACCGAAGCACCATGACACTCGACCTCTGTTTAGCCGCATCTCTGGCAATGCTGTCCCTAGAGCTTTGCCTATCTTTCTCCTGAAGCTTCACATTGAACCCTTTCCTTGTGATGTGTTCTAATGAGGAAATTGAGCACAGAGAGATCAATTCAGTGGCCCAGGGTCGCATAGCCCAGAAGCACTCCTCTTCCTGCTTCCTTTTGGACGGGGATTGGCAATGCCATGTTTATTTATTAAAGATGCAATTTTGGGACTCCCCTGGTGGTGCAGTGATGAGGAATCTGCCTGTCAATGCAGGGGACACAGGTTTGATCCCTGATCTGGGAAGATTTCACACACCACAGGGCAACTAAGACCATGCACCCCAACTTCTAGGCCTGCACCCTAGAGCTTGTGCTCCACAACAAGAGAAGCCACCTCAGTGAGAAGCCTGCGCACGGCAACTAGAGCACGGCCCCTGCTCTCTGCAACTAGAGAAAGCTGCCTGCAGTAACGAAGACCCAGCACAACCAAAAATAAATACATAAGCCTTAGAAAGATGCACTTTGACTCTTGGTTCTATTGTGTATTTTTAAAAAATGAAAACACAAAACTTGCTGTAGAGCATGAAGCCAAGTTGAAAGGCTTCTAAATTATCCAACTGAAGGAATGCACTTAAAGATTAAAATATTACAGCAGTTTAAAAATCTTGCCATCTACCATGTAACATGATTAGAATATCTATAGTTCAGTAATATGACTGATTGTTATCATAAATATAACAACAGTTTATATGTACTTTTCCATGAAGGTTAGCAGAATTTTTGATATTGAAATTAGACAGCGTTTTACCTAAATTTTTATTAGACTTCACTTATTTCCCCTTTATTTAGACCCACAAAGTAATTGGCACCACTCAAAGAGACTGAAAAGTCTAATATTCACAAAATCCATCTTCTAAAAACACCTAGTTTTACCTCCCATCTTCCTTCAGCTCTAGACTTCTTGATCCTGTGCACACCCTGGTCTTCGTCTACGTTATCCTTCTCCCCTTTCAGTACCACAGACTCTAGACATCTAAAAACTACATTTCCTGACTCCCTTGTTGCTAGGGTTCTGGACGGAACAAGATACTGCCACCTAGAAACTCTTGTGGGGACTTTCCTGGTGGCTCAGACGGTAAAAGATCTGCCTGCAATGCCGGAGACCGGGGTTTGATCTCGGAGTTGGGAAGATCCCCTGGAGAAGGTAATGGCTACTCACTCCAGTATTCTTGCCTGGAGAATTCCATTTCACTTTTCAAACGCTCTTGTATAGGATTTGGAAGGTGGAAGAGAGGTGGAGACCATTTTCCCTACCATAAGTGGTAGTTAATAGGTGGGCTAACATCTGTTTCTGTAGCAGGCATAATTCTGTGTTTCATTATTGACCCATCAGCTTCCCAAGGGATATTGACAGCAATTTCCTGAGATTTTGTGCATTGCAAGATCTCCAGTGGCGTGACACTGAGTCCCAGCAAACACCCTTCCAACTTCCGTTCCCAAAGCTCAGCTAATGAATTTCAAAGCACTAAACTTCCATCATTAGTCACTCCTCTCCTCATTGGAGTATCTAGAGTGGTTTCAATTTTCTGTTCTAAGCCCTGGTAGGGCAATGGCACCCCACTCCAGTACTCTTGCCTGGAAACTCCCATGGACGGAGGAGCCTGGTAGGCTGCAGCCCATGGGGTCACTAAGAGTCGGACACGACTGAGCGACTTCACTTTCACTTTTCACTTTCCTGCATTGGAGAAGGAAATGCCAACCCACTCCAGTATTCTTGCCTGGAGAATCCCAGGGATGGTGGAGGCTGGTAGGCTGCCGTCTATGGGGTCGCACAGAGTTGGACACAACTGAAGCAACTCAGCAGCAGTAGCAGCAGCAGGAGGGAACCAAGATGGCCACATCCAGCTTTAGTACTAACCTGCTTTCCTCTTGGTCTCCAACCTCTTCAAGGAGCGGCGGCGGCGATGGCTGGGAGAGGGGCTCGGGGGGCAGTGCCAGTCTGGGAGTCAGAGGGAAGAATGAGAAGACAAGTCAAGATCATTATCCACATTCTTGATACTTACTGGGTGCTTACTGCCTACCCAGTGCTTTCTATGCATCACCTCATTTTATCTCATGGGATCTTCATATTCAAGTTTTGACACTTAAAAGCTGTGCAATCTTCAGCAAGTCACTTAACCTCTCTGGGTTTTAATTTCTTTAGCTGCGTAAAATGGAATAATCATAGTTCTATCTGTGAGATCATGCATATAAAAGTACTTAGTGCAGGCTCCAGCTTGCAGTAAATAGAAATCATTATTGTTTCCACTATTTATAGCTGAAAGAAGATATGCCTAGTTGTCCCCATATATCCATTCTCCCCTGTGGTTTGTGGCAATTAAGCCTCCATCTTTAATGTATCACTCAGAAATGACTACTACATTTCCCAGCCTCCCTTGCATCTAGATGGGCCATGTGACTGAATTTTGGCCAATAAGATGAGAGAGAAGTGTCTTCTTCTCAAGTCCCTTTGTCCTGGTGCCTGGAAGGAGGTCCTGATGAGCCTCCATCTTGGGATACAACAAACAATAAGCTTGAAGGAGCCTGAGTCCCAGAATAATCTCTGGCCTGTTACTGAGCAAGAAATAAACATCTCTCTTGTTTCAATTCAGTTCAGTTCAGTTCAGTTCAGTCGCTCAGTCGTGTCCGACTCTTTGCGACCCCATGAATCGCAGCACGCCAGGCCTCTCTGTCCATCACCAACTCCCGGAGTTCACCCAGACCCACGCCCATGGAGTCAGTGACGCCATCCAGCCATCTCATCCTCAGTCGTCCCCTTCTCCTCCTGCCTCCAATCCCTCCCAGCATCAGAGTCTTTTCCAGTGAGTCAACTCTTCGCATGAGGTGGCCAAAGTACTGGAGCTTCAGTTTCAGCATCATTCTTTCCAAAGAAATCCCAGGGCTGATCTCCTTCAGAATGGACTGGTTGGATCTCCTTGCAGTCCAAGGGACTCTCAAGAGTCTTCTACACATGGCTAAAATTGCATCTTAATTAGCACACAGTGAGTTACTTCTATTACTATGTATATTTTATGGTCAGATAAATTGAGAATCAGAGAGGAAATATGACTGACCTATAGTAAGCAGCAGCGTCCTAGATTTTAGCTCATCTGCCCATGTGCCTAACCACTGGATAGCACTTTCCCTGCCTCTACCCTCCTCCTGTCCCCGATCTGTACCTGTGCTTGCCAAAGTGTCCATCCCTGTGCTCATCTTCATGTCCAATCCAGCATCCTTGAACACGGCAAGTCTGTCTTTCCCACTGCCTGCTGTGCAGCCGATGTCATGTTCCTCTACTGTATCCCAGATCTGAGGGTCAAGAGAGGACCCTGGATTTGGAGCTTGTATTACCCCTCCAGGGAAGGTGCAACGGTACACTGTAATTGCTGGTTCAAATAATAATTTTCACACCATCATCAATTTATTGAGCTCTTACCTCCTGCCAACTTCTATGCTGTCCACAGGCTCCTTGAATCTTTGCAATCACCAATGTTACCCATTTAATAGGTGAAGAAACTGAGGCTCCAGCTAGAATCTCCAGGAAATTTTTGGCTCAAAGCCCACATGCTCTTACCTTCTTCTGTGTGAACTTGTGCTTGCTGTTCAAGATGTGAACAGCCTTGTCCACAGCTACTAGCCCCACTGTGGCCTCTGCATCACCTGTGACCTCCAATGTCACCCGGCTGCTGGGTTGTATAGGCTGGACGTATGCTTCATTCTTCAAGCCAACCTTCAGCTAAGCAAGGAAAAAGAGAGATGTGGGGAAAAGAGGCTCATAGCTCACCAAGGGGTTTCCTGAAGTCCACTTTCAAGTCAATGCTCCCTTCAGCTCTGATGGTGCATCTGGGAACTCCACCAGGCCAGTCTCAACTCTGCACACTTACTTGCATCTTCTTCACCTCTGAGGTTGAGTTTTTAATGCCACATCACTTCCTCTTCCTCTCCCTTGCCCCCAGACTGAGAGTCCTTGAATTTGTACAGACTATCTCCCAAGAATTATGATGGTGGTGTACAACTGTAAGGAGTTAGGCTCACCTTCTCCTGGCATTTGTCAGTCACATCAATCAAAATGGAATCAGCCACCAGTTCAGGGTCCTGTCCTGTCCCCTTGGGCAGTAAATAAAAGGCCAGAATGCGGAAGGAGGGCAGCATCTTGGAAGTCACATCAATAATGGTGGATGCTAAGACACTGTCATGAGTTTTTACTTCTTTGGCATGAACAATCTGACCCTTACTCAAGACCTTGGAGACAAGGGAGAGTAAGGATGAGAAGGACAGGACCAGCCCTTCCCCAAGGCTATCCCAGCCCACAAAGGAGGCCCATAGCCCCTTTGCTTCAGCCCACCCCTAGGTCTGAGTCCATCCCACATGGTTCCCACCAACTCAGCTTGCCAGGGTTGTACCAGAGAAAGAATTCCTCAGTGCAAGTCCTGGTCCCAGCCCCTCACCAGGATGGTAAAGCGAGTGATCTTGTTATTGACAGAAGAACCTCGAAGTTTCGTGTTGAGGCTCAGATAGAGGTTGCTGCCAACTTCTGTGCTCAGTGTCTTCACTTCAATGTGCAGGAATTCCCTGACTCATCTTGAGTTGAGTAAGGCCGAGCTGTCATACTGGCTGAAGCCTGCTCCTCTGGCTGGATTGGTGCTTCAGTTTTCACCTCAGGAGAGTAATGGACAAGTAAACCCCCCAATAACACTTCCAGCTTACAAAATCCCAGCCCCACTGTCCCTGCCCCGTAAGTGTGGTACCTGGATAGTGAGCTCCTTCAGACTGGCATCTGTGTTGATGACCAGAGTAGCCTCACCGCTTAGTGTGGTGTGTGCTTTCACATCCGTGCAGCTGACGAGGACTTTGGAGGCTGGGGACCCATCGGGATTTGAGACGAAGACCTGGGGTGGAATCTGGTGTGAGATCAAGGACAGGCCTGAGGGTGGCCTTAGGTAAGAGGTGGGAACTGTGAAGGCAGTCTGGATAAGACTGCTTTGTACAGCTGTACAAGTTGTGTGCTGAACACCACCTGGCGCACCACTCATTTAGTGCCAATGAATGGCGCCACTTAGAGTTGCTCAGAGTAAAGCCAGATGTGGCACCCCTGGGGTTTGGTGTGCCAGGTGGGTAGGGGTGGGGGGAATTGAGGGTGAAAAGCATAGGAGGAGACATGCAGAGCTTGGGGAAAGCTTGGAGTAGGATTGTCACCAGCTTTTATAATGCCCACTAGACATCTCAAAATCATCCCAAAAGAATGTATACAAAAATAGCACACTTTCTGTGCAAATGCAGTCTCAAGATAAACGTCTAAGCGCCACCTTCCAGCCTGACTGTGGCCTGTAACCATCCGCTCTCCATCTTTGGAGAAATTCTGGAGCCATCTCTGTGCTTTGGGGGGATTTGAGTTACGACTTGAGGGAACCCTGGAATAGGTCTGTAGACATGATGGACTCAGCTCTCAGACAGATGAATTCTGGGAGGCAGGTGAATCCAGTGTGGGATTTTGTCTCCTGGGAAGGTCTGTTTCAGGGAGGGGGGCCCTGAGTCCCTGAGTGGAGTAAACCCAGACTCTGACCCTAAAGTGAAATGGCATCCCCGGCTTAAATACTGGGGTGTCCTGATGAACTTGATGTTGTATGGGCTCCGAACAATCTTCACCCCAGAGATCTCGGCCTGGACCATCTCACCCCCTGGAGAGACAAGCGGACCATGAAATCTGCAGCAGATGTTAAGTTTCTTGGGGAAGAAGCAGGGCTGCTGATATGGAAGGCACAACTTGGTGAAGGCAAGATAAGATGGTAACACAATTTCAACTCCTCCCAGTCCTTCTGGTATTTCCCAATTTCTCTGCTAAGGAGCTGGCCTGAGGTCACATGAGTGGAGTGCCTGGGATGGGAAAGGACACAGGGTCATGAGCTTAGCCAGGGGCCCAGGTGAGGATGGCACCTGAGGAGAAGACAGTGACGTTGACAAAGATGGAGGCCCCAATGAAGTCCTCTTCTGAGCCTTGGATGGCAGTCATCAGTGTGTCCTTCTGGAGGGAGATGTGGCCATGGCCTTGAGAGATCTGTTCTCCGGGTAGGAGAGAGGAGAGGAGATGGTTTCTTGGGAAGTGGGGGATGGTCGAAGGAAGGGAGGTGGGAGAGGGGGAGAGGGGAGAAGAGGTGGGGGAGGAGAGACAGCAGAGGGGTAAGCCTCAGTCACCTCCACCCTCTGCAGGGAGCTCTGGATGGGGATCCGATGGGAGTCCTGCTTCACCCCGAAGATGGCCAGGGCGTGTCCGTCCACTGGCTTGTTGAATATATACCTGGAGGATGGATCACCGTCTCACCGGCTCTGGAGCTCCCTCACAGCCGCACGTGTCTGCAGACACGCCCTCACGCGTCTGCCTGCAGACACGCCCTCACGTGTCTGCCTGAAGACACGCCCTCACGTGTCTGCAGACACAGCCTATAGGACCTCATGGAGCTGGAGGAAAGGCTGTAACACTTGGGAAGGGTGGAGGGGGCCCCTGGTGACTAAGATGATTCCATTACTGACCAACACAAGCCTGGGAGGTGACAAAAGGATCCCATGAAGCCTTGCTGGGTGGCAGATGTGGCCTATGCAACCTCCCAGGATGGTGAGGTAGGCTGTACAGCCATATGGAGCCACAGGGAAGTCTGAACAACCCTGGGGCGGCAAAGGCAGCCTGTGAAGCCTCATCAGGTAGTCTATGTGACCTGTGTAGGATGATAGAGGTGAAGAAGTGGTCTGTATAATGTCAAGAAGTGACAGACACGACCACTACAACCCTACGCAGACTACATGGCCTGTAGTACAGCCTTATGGAGCTGTGGAGCTGGTCTGTAAAATTCCAAAAGGCAGTGAACGTGGCATGTGCAGCTTCGTTGAGCTCCAGAGATGACCTGGACAATCTCAGGAGATGGCAAAGGTGCCTATGCGACCTCATGGGTCTTTAGACATGGTCCACATCATGAGATATGGTGTAACTTCGTTGTGAAGACAAGGTGGCTTGTGCAGCCCTGGAGACCTAGGGGATGATGTGCACAACCTCACAGGACAAGAATGCCTCACGGGTAGCAGAGAGTGTCTCTCTTATACCCTAAGAGCTACAGAAGGGCTCATTTTTCTGCCCATTCAGCTTCTTGGCCTCTCTGGTCCTCTGGACCGGCTAGGGGTAAAGGAACTCACCGGGCCTGGATATTCACACCCAGAACCTCATCCTTGAGGTAGAAGAAAGTCTTGTTGGGTGTCAGCTGGACCTCAAAAGATGGGAGCACTGGGTGGAGTAAAGAGAGTTACTTACCCTCAGCATTTCACTGTGCCTGCCCCACTCCCGTCCCTTCCCTGCCCCACTTGCTCCTTCCTCGATGCTTCTCCAGCCCTGGTGGGCTGGACACACGGTCCTGTTCACCAGCCCCCAGCTCAGCCCTGGCACATGGAACACGCACCATGAGACCTTCTTTGCATTTCCAGCTCCACTCTTTGCGGGGACCCACCTTGTCCTCCCCGGCACACCCTTCTCACCGTACTCCTTCACTTCAAAGCCTGTCTTGAACTTCTGCTTGGGAGCAGTTTGGTAACTGGCTTCAATGGTCCAGGTCCCAATACTGAGGCACAAAGAGTTAGGAGAGTTGGAGCCTAGAGGGAAGACCTGCCCCCACTCCATCTCTAGAGCTCCTGGCAGGGTACCTGATATGCTCTGGGAGGGTGAAGGAATTTGTGTAGACACCATTATTGGGCAGGAGATCCTTGCTGATCACAGCAATCCCCTCCGGGTTCTGCAGGAATGGAGAGCGCGTGGTTCACGCCCCAGCCTTCCAGCACATGATAGAACCTGGGATCCACCCTCCCCTCAGGAGAGGTCACCTTGATGTCCAGAGTGAAAGTCCTTGACACGGGATCCATCCTGTGATTCACGGTGTACACCCGGTATTGAACTGGAGAAGGAGGGAAGACTCTGAGCATGGGCTAGGGTTTGTAGAGGGGATGGGTATCGTCATGAGGATCTTGGGCGGTGAGGGAGGGGGGCCTTGGACAGAAAGACGCCTTGGGAGGTGGAACTTGGGGCCCAAGGGGGCTGTACCTGATTGCTCAGGAGTGTAGATGGTCTTGTCCGTCTGGATGAAGATGTATCCAGCGTGGGGAGCCACCAACACCAGCTTCTCCATGGATGAGGAGATTGAGGTGGGCGCCCAGGTTGCCTTGATGATGACATACTGCGTCCCGGGTTTTGGCGGGTAGACCCGGTCCTCGGTAATCTGGAGAGAGATGCCCACACTCCTCAGGGTCTGTTGGGGTCTCCATCCTTGCGGGCAAAGCCCTGAACCAGGTGTTGGAGAAGTAATTGAATGGGAGCTCTCGGGCTCTGCCGTTGCGGGCAAGGTTCCCACGTGCAACGCCCAGGTTGCTGCCGAGCTAGTGCGTCCAGCCCGGATGCAATCCCGGTTAGGCTGTTTCCCAAGTCACCAGCAGAGGGCGCCTTTTATTCTTTCAAATCTCAAGCTATGATTTATTTTATTTTAGTTTTAACTTTTTATTTTGTGTTGGGGTATAGCCGATTAACAATGTTGTGATAGTTCCAGGTGAACGGTGAAGGGACTCAGCCATACATGTACATGTACCCATTCTCCCTCAAACTCCCCTCCCATAAACTCCCCTCCCAAAACTCCCCTCCCATAAACTCCCCTCCCATAAACTCCCCTCCCATGCAGGCTGCCACATAACATTGAAGAGAGTTCCCAGGTCCTTGTTGGTTACCCGTTTTAAATACAGCAGGGTGTACATGTCCATCCCAAACTCCCTAACTATCCCTCCCCAACACCCCTCCCCCCGGCAAGAATGAGTTCGTTCTTTAATATTGTGAGTCTCTTTCTGTTTTGTAAGTTGATTGGTATTATTTCTTTTTAGATTTGCGCAGAGGTGTCATGTGGTCTAATCAAGGCCTTTCTTGGAGCCCAAACTTAGGAGACTTTGAATTTCTAAATGGCTAAAGCATGCCAACTGGTGTATATAAAATGGATAAACAACAAGGTCCTCCTGTAAAGCACAGGAAATTCTATTTAAAATCCTGTGATAAACCATAATAGAATAGAATATGAAAAAGAATGTACGAAAGTGGAAGTCACTCAGTTGTGTCTGACTTTTTGTGCCCCCATGAACTGTAGCCTGCCAGCCTCCTCTGTCCATGGAATTCTTCAGGCAGCCATTCCCTTCTCCAGGGGATCTTCCCAACCCAGGGATCAAACCCAGGTCTCCTGCCTTGCAGGTGGATTCTTCACCATCTGAGCCACCAGGGAAGCCCAGGAATACTGGAGTGGATAGACTATCCCTTCTCCAGTGGATCTTTCTGACCCAGGAATCAAACCGGGGAAAGGAATCAAAGCCTGCATTGCAGGCTGATTCTTTACCAACTGAGCTGAGGCCTAATAAGAAAGATCTTAAAATCTTTTTCTGCTTCCCAAACCACCATGCTGCATCTCCCTTCCAGGTCTTTGCTCAGACTGTTCACCCTGAAGCAAAGCCATCTTCTCCTTCCCACCTGTAACCTTTCACTTGATTACTCTGAGATTTTCTAAAAAAAAAAAAAAAAAAAAAAAGGAGTGTTTGTCGCTCAGTTGTGTGTGACTCTTTGCAACCCTATGGACTATAGCCTGCCAGGCTCCTCTATGCATGGAATTCTCCAGGAAGAATACTGGAGTGGGTAGCCGTTCCCTTCTCCAGGGGATCTTCCCGACCCAGGGGTTGAATTCCAGTCTCCTGCACTGCTGGTGGATACTTTACCATTGAGCCACCAGGGAAGACTATTGCTGTACAGCAGTAATTAACATTGTAAATCAACTATACTTCAATAAGTTAAACACAAAATAGGACATAAGAGGAGCAGTAAGTATATCCAGCTCACTCATCTCGGCCTGTCACCCACCGTCACTGATGCCTGGTCCATAAAGTGGTTTTCCTGTGACAGAACGAGCTCTCTCCTGGCCACCTCAGTATTCTTCATGGGGAAATCCCACACGCTGAGATTCACCTCAAGGGGACGGCTGAGGGGCTCACTGGAGTCAGAATGAGCCTCCACATGAATGGTCTCTGGGCTGCCGATCCGCAGGACCCGGGGAGTCACCAGGATATACCTGCCAGTGAACATCCACGGGGGCATGGGGGGATGCAAGTGGGGGAAGCGATGGACTGGGGTCAAATGCAAGGAATCATGCCAGCGGCAGGGTCCCCTCAGTTCTGACTCACAGCGGCTCAGCCTGGGCGACGGGGATCCCCAGGAGGAGAAGCAGCAACCCCAGGCCCCAGGGCATGTCCATGGTGGTGGGTGGAAGATGTTTGTCCTCTTGTCCACCTCAGCGCTGGTCTGTTTGCCTTGGCTTGTCCTGGTTGAGTTAATATCTAAATGAACAAGGGGAGTAACTTCCCATAAATCCAGTGAAAGATGAGGGGACTGCTCCGCCCTTCTCAACCAGGGCTATGCAGGGTCGGGGGTGGGGGAAAATTGCACTGGGACTACTCCAGCCCCACCCCAACCTGGGGGCCAGAGTGTAGGGAGGGCTGTCTTTCCCATCAGCCACTGGGTCTCATCCTGAAGCCCTCTCCTCCGGCAGCAGGAAGGAGGTCACCTCCCAGGCCAGGTGACCGCTGGGCACAGCACACACTCGGGACATAGTTGGGATTGGGTGGTAGGGGTAGGAGGAGACAGGATGCCCCACCTCTGCCCTTGTGAAATTGGCAAGAATTTCTGGGGTACTGCTCCAACAAGGGCAATGCAGGCATTATGTTTTTATTTCCCAATCACAGGTGTGATCAGCCGTATGAGGCATTTAGCCATCTGGCCCTGGGACCCACTGTAGTGGAAGCTTCTGGAAAATGCTCAGGTCAAATCCTCTTACTGGGCTTCTGAGCGACTGAGCGACTTTCACTCAGCATGAACCTCATGGCTTTTCTCCTTCCTTGCAGGAGACGATTGTGTGTGTTAGTCGCTCAGTCGTGTCCGACTCTGTGCGACCCCCATGGACTGTAGCCCACCAGTGTCCTCCATCCATGGGATTTTCCAGGCAAGAATACTGGAGCGGGTTGCCATTTCCTTCTCCAGAGGATCTTCCTGACCCAAGGATTAAACCCGGGTCTCATGTACTGCAGGCAGATTCTTTACCATCTGAGCCATTGGGGAAGCAGGAGACAGTTACACTTGGTAAATAGCCCACTGTCCATTATTCCAAAATCACACCAGTCTCTCTGGGTTCTTTTTCCAGATGGCAAATTATACGCTATTATAGTGAAAGTGAAAGTGTTGGTCACTCAGTGGTGTCCGACTCTTTGTGACCCCATGGACTGTAGCCCACCAGGTTCTTCTCTGTCCATGAAATTCTCCAGGCAAGAATACTGGACTGGGTTGCCATTAAACCATGGAGGAAAACACATCCTGATTGAAGCATTCCTGGAAGAAGGCTTTCTCTGACCTGAAATCATTCTCACTGGCTATCTAATATGCTGTATTTGGATTTCCCTGGTGGAACAGTGGATAAGGAAGAATCGCCTGCAAATACAGAGGACACAGGTCGAACCCTGGTCCTGGAAGATTCCCCATGTCACGGAGCAACAAAGCCTGTGAGCCACAACTACTGAGCCTGGAATCCTCAAGTACTGAGGAGCCTGTGCTCTGCAACACCTGGAGCCTGTGCTCTGCAACAAGAGACATTACTGCAATGAGAAGCCCATGCACCACGCTGAAGAGTAGCCCCTCCACACTGCAACTAGAGAAAGCCCGCCTGCAGCAGTGAAGACCCAATGCAACCAAAGATAAATGAAAATGTCTCCTTCTTTGATGAGGGCAACACTGCTAGCTTGGGGAGTCTTGCCTAGGAGGAACCCCAGATCTCCCCAAACAATGATAATGTACACTTATGCTACAAAGATTCACCAAATATTTACTACAAGCTTGGCTCTGCTTAGCATGTTGAGGACACAGCAGTGACCATAATAGACAAAGTCTCTGCTTTCATGAAGTGGATACTTTTCTGAGAACTTATTTTCTCCTTAGATTTCATAGCTTCCCGTGACCTTGGTTCGCTGTGTACCCACTTTGTGGATTCTGCCTTTGTAGAGAGCTGGGAAACTGAGTGCATCAGACACAAAGAAGGTAGTCATTTATTCCTCAGGCACTTATTGTGCACCTACTATGTGTCAGATCTACACTCGCTGAAGTCTCAGAGTCATGCGGAAGTAAGAATTACCACCCAATGTATGGATGAGGAAACCGAGGCCCAGAGATGGTGGGCAACTTCCCCCACATCAGAAACGTGAGCCCTGCGGGTTGGGTAATGCCCTTACCTTAAGTCTATGGTAAACAGTCTCTTATGAAACAAAGAATCAATAGAATGGAATTATGGCCTGGATCAGGGATGCAGGTGAGACCTAATTTAGAAGGTTCTAGAACACTGGTGTCCATTTGGGGTGGCATGTTCTATCGCTGTCCCAGAATCTCAGGGAACCTCTGTTGGTCTTGTTCAGCTCTCCCTTGGCTGGAGTGAGCTCTCCCACTTCACATCTTCATCCCTACACCAGGTGTTCACATCTCCCCCACCCATCCCAGGGGCCCCCACATGTCCAGGATGGGGGATACCCAAAGGTGAGTGGCTGCAGAGACTTGTGTAATCTCATCTTTCTCTCTAGTCTGGGCTCCTTCCTCCATGCCAATGCATCTGTTTACTGAGTGGGAATCTTTGCCGGGTAGGTGCCTCCAAGCCTTCTTCAGCACACTCAGGCCTGCAGCAGTCTCCTGAGTTTCTATCAGTATTTTGATTTGGAAGTAGGTCCAGGAAACAAAAACTGCCCTAGGGTGCCAGTGAGCAGCAGAGAAGGCAGGAAGCACTTAGACTACTTGGGTGGGGATCCTTTGAGATATAGCCTTGCCATCCAATGAACTAATAGATGGGGGTAAGAATGGGTGCTGACTGAATGAGTGATAACAGGAGTTCATATCTCATCCACCTGACCCCTCCATCCCACCCCAATCCAGGCCCCCCAAAAGAAAAATGGTAAGTGTTTGCTCAATAATTGAAATAAACTTGAGCACCTACTGCAGCCTTGCTGTAGGTGCTGGGGACACAGTAGTGAGCAGAATGGGAACCACCACCCTCCTGGAGTGGATATTTGCCATAGCCACACTCACCTGGACTCTTTTAATCCTCTCAGCAATCTAAAGATCCATCATTGGCCCATTTTGCAAATGAAAAAAACTCAGAGTGAAGTCTCCTGCCCCAAACTGTACAGCTAGGAAATGGAAGCACAGAGAGGTTAAGTGACTCACTCAGGGTCACACAGCAAGTTAAGAGATGGAACTGCGCCTCGGAATCTGGACTTAAGAGGGAGCCCAAATTAGCAGATGCAAACAACTATATATATATATATATATCAATGAAATGGATAAACAATGAGGTCCTGTTGTATAGCGTAGGGAACTACACTATACTGTGATAAATCATAATGGAGAGGACTTCCCTGTTGGTCTATTGTTAAGACTTTGCTTTCCAATTCAGGGGGTTTGGGTTCCATCCCTGGTCGAGGAGAAGGGAAAGGCTTACCCACTCCAGTATTCTGGCCAGGAGAATTCCATGGACTGTATAGTCGTCCATGGAGTGGCGCAGAGTTGGACACGACTGAGTGACTTTAATTTTCTTTCACTTTCCTGGCCGAGGAGCTAAGATCTCACATGCCTGGGGGCCAAAATCCAACAAAACAGAAAGCAATATTGTAACATATTCAATAAAGCTTAGAAATAGTGAAAAAGAATATGAGAAAGAATATACTTATATATATATGAAAGTGAAAGAGTTAGTCTTTCAGTGGTGCCCGACTCTTGGCGACCGCATGGACTGTAGCCCGCCAGGCTCCTCTGTCCATGGGATTCTCCCCGCAAGAATACTGGAGGGGGTTGTCATTTCCTCCCCCAGGGGATCTTCCCGACCAAGGGATGGAACCCGGGTCTCCAGCATTACAGGCAGCTTCTCTACCATCTGAGCCACCAGAGAAGCCTGTGGCTCAATCACCTTGCTATACACCAGAAACTAACACAACACTGTAAATCAACTCTGCTGCTGCTGCTGCTAAGTCGCTTCAGTCGTGTCCGACTCTGTGCGACCCCATAGACGGTAGCCCACCAGGCTCCCCCGTCCCTGGGATTCTCCAGGCAAGAACACTGGAGTGGGTTGCCATTTCCTTCTCCAATGCATGAAAGTGAGAAGTAAAAGTGAAGTCGCTCAGTCGTGTCCGACTCTTAGCGACCCCATGGACTGCAGCCTAGCAGGCTCCTCCGCCCATGGGATTTTCCAGGCAAGAGTACTGGAGTGGGGTGCCATCTACTTCGATTAAAAAAACGAAGCAAAAAGGGAGCCCAAGAAGGGTAGGAACTGGGGAGAGCAGCCATGGGTTCCACCCACGTCTTCGGCAACCACCAGTGATCAAGTCCAACCTCTTGAACTTGGCCACGAGAGGGCGCCAGCCAACCTCCGGCCAGACGCTGAGTAGCGCTCGGCCTCCTCCCGCAGGAATGTCAGTGGCGGAGGGAGGGAACTTTGGCGGCCAGCCCAGAGCAGCTGCTGCTGCCGCCGCTGATTCCGCCCTCCTTCCCCCTCCCTCCCTGGGACACCGGGCTTGCAGAAAGGAGGCCGGGGCGGGAGGAGCGGCTTTGCACGGATCTGTGGCCTCTGTTTTCGTCCCCCTCCGCCTGGGCTTCCAGCCCGAGGCTTCCCGGGAAAGGCCGGGAAGGACCCAGGAGACAGGGAATAACACCATAACAACATAACAACGGATAGTTGTCATGGGTAGTATACCTACAAATTCCTGCGCTTGGTGGGACTTTCCACCAACTGCTCCATTCTACAGATGAGGAAACTGACGCTCAGAGAGGTACGGTTGATTGCTCAGGTAGGGGGAGTCAGGAGCTTCTGAGTGTGGAAAGGATGGCCAGGATGTGGCCAGTTTAGTCACTTCCAGTCCTAGCTCAGGCTCCTTGGGCCATTTCTTGGCTTCCTCAGAGCTTCAAGAACTGGCTTTGCTTCCTGTTTCCTACGGGAATCCCATGCCTTCTCTGCTGGTCAAAGGCGGTCTCTGAAGTCTGTCAGAGTTTTCAAGAGAAGCTTATTGCCAACAGAGGAGAAAGAATAATTTAGCAATCCCATTTGGGGTTGATTACTGGGTTTGAAAGCACCATGGAATTTCAATAATATGTGTCCCCAAAGAGCTCACAGCCAGGTCAGGGAGAACTACTCATAAATAAGCAGATGTGAGAACCCAGAGGAGCCTGCTAACCCATTTAGTCTGAGGAGTCAAGAAAGGCTTCCTGGAGGAAGTGGTATTTAGGCTGAAATCAGAGAATCTCAGGGCTTCCGTGGTGGCTCAGACAGTAAAGAATTTGCCTGTAAATCAGGAGACCTTGATTCAATTCCTGGGTCGGGAAGATCCCCTGAAGAACGGAATGGCTACTTACTCTAGTATTCTTGCCTGGAGAATTCCATGGGCAGAGGAGCCTGGTGGGCTACAGTCCATGGGGTCGCAAAGAGTCAGATGCGACTTAGCGACTGAACAGCAAGCAACCGTGTGCCATAGGTGCTGGTGATGCAACTGAGCACACAGTCTCCTCCCGCTGGAGACGATGTCCTAATGGGTGGAGATGGGCAAGAAACAATGTCAGGGGATGAGAAATAGAGCAGGTCCAAGGCATACAATGAAGCTGCTTGCGCCATCTTGCGGTGATCAGGGAGGGGCCCCTCTGAGTCCCTCTATGAGATCAAGGACGGAGGCTTGTGGATATTTGGGAAAGTGTTCCAGGCAGAGGAAACAGCAAGTGCAAAGGCCCTGAGGCGGAAGTGTGTGTAGAGGTTTAAGAAACAGCAAGGAGGCCTGTGTTCTGAGACCGGAGTGAGCGATGGTGAGAGTGATGGAGATAATATGAGATGAATATTCAGGGATCAGATCATGTAGGAGGCCTCATCATTGTGGATTTGAATCTAAGTTAGAGAAGGAGCCATGGAGAATTTTGAAGAAGGGAGGGGCATTTTCTTTCTGTGTTAGCAAATTAGTCTGAGGATGCCCTTTGTTACCATGACTTGAAATCCAAAAGTAACAAGGAGAAGAAAGGTGAATAATTCCACAACATAAAAACAAGGCCAGGACTTCTCTGGTGGTCCAGTGGTTAGAAATTGCCTGCCAGCGCAGGGAACATGGGCTCCATCCCTGGTCTAAGAAGATTCCCCATGGTGCAGGCAGCTAAGTCCAAGTGCCTGTGTGCCCTGGAGCCCATGCTCTCTAACGAGAGAAACCACTGCAATGAGAAGCCGACACATTGAACCTAGAGAGTGGCCTGTGCTCACCACAACTAGAGAAAGACCGAGCGCAGCGAGGAAGACCCAATGTAGTCAAAATAAATAAAGAAAGAAACAAATGCACCTTCAAAAAAAAAAAAAGGGCCAAATGCCACCACAGAAAGGTTAAAAAAAAAGCTGGGAAAACATAACAGTACTTCATATTATAGACCCCTTAATGTCTATAATATGTAGAGTTTCTAAGAATTAATGATAAAAATATAAATATAAATTTATATATTTACATAAAATATGGAAATCCCATAGGAAAAAAATTGAGCAAATGGTGTAGTCAGAATGTTCACAAAAAATGAAACACAAGGGTTCTATAGTGCATTAAAAGACACTGGGTCTTGCTCTTAATAAGAGTAATGCAAGTTAAAATAAGAGGAATGTGAGATACGAATTTTTACATGTTAGATTGGCAAAATGATGCTCAATATGGTTGAGCTGTTAAAAAGTGAGCATATTAATTATGGACTTCAGTCCTCCCCAGTAGAGATGAATTTGATGATGTTCATAAAGATTACAAACGCTTAGCTTCTTTCTTATCAAGAAATCCCATGATAGAGATGCTTGCACATGTGTGAAATGATGTATAAACACAAGGTTATTCATTGCAGCCATTTCTATCAGAGCCAAAGATTGCAGAGAATCCCTAAGATTCTTCATGAACTCCAGGACCAGTTGCATAAATTACCCTCCATCTACACAATGGAATATATTACAGCTGAACCAAAGAATGAGGAAGTCTGTTCTGGCTGATGTGGGAAAACTCCCAGGACATACTCAAGGAAAGATCCCTTCACTTCACTCTTCACCCTTATGTGTATAGTATGTTGCTTTTTGTGAAAAAGTTTTAAAAGTGTATATTCATTTTTTCCACTAAAATGCTACACATTTATTTTTATTTATTTTTTAAATGTAGGCAGTATTTGAGCATTTTATTTTAAAAAAATTAAAAAAAATCTTTTTGTATTATTTTTGGCTGCACCCCTGCAGCATGTGGAATCTTAGTTCCCGGACTAGGATTGGAACACATGCCCCTCTGCCTTGGTCGGGCGCAGTCCCAACCACTGAACCACCAGGGAAGCCTCCTTATTTTTAAAGTTGTGCCAAAATACACAAAACATAAAATTGACCATTTTGACCATTTTTCGTGTACAGTTCACAGGCATTAAGTACATTCATATTGTTGTTGATCCACCACCGCCATCCATCTCCAGAACTCTTTTTATCTTCCCAATCTGAAACTCTATCCCCATTAAACCCTCACTCCCCATTCCCATTCCCCAGACTCTTTGAACCACTGTTTTACTTCCTGTCTGTGAATTTACATATTCCAGGTACCTCATATAAATAGAATCACGCGATGTATTTCTTTGACATCTGGCTTGTATTACTTGGCATAATGTCTTCAAGCTTCATTTGTGTTGTAACACAGGTCAGGATTTCCTTCCCTTTTATTTTAAAATTTTGCTTGCTCTGGGTCTTTGTGCAGTGCATGGGATTCTCTAATTGCATCATGCAGGCTTATTGCCTGGTGGCACGTGGAATCTTAGTTCCCTGACATGGGCTTGAACCCAGGTACCCTGCATTAAAAGGCAGATTCCTCACCATTGGACCACCAGAGAAGTTCCTTCCTTCTTAAGGCTGAATTCTATTCCTTTGTGTGTATATACCACAGTTCATTTATCCATTCATCAGGTTTTTTTTTTCCCTTGTATATTCAGAAAGAAAATCTGGATAAATAACTCATGAAAGTCATAACAGGCAGGGGTGGGGAATCAGAAACTGGGTAGCTGAGTAACGAGGAGGGTCAGAGAATGGCTTAAAAATATTTCTTAATATGTATTTTTTATTTTTATTTTTGGGTATGTTCTTTTGTATTTTTTTGATTTTGAAAAGCACTGTGAATGTTTTAACTATTTGAAAGATATTTTTAAGGGTCCTCTGGACTGTTGTCTGGAGACTATATTGTAGGGAGGAAAATGCAGAAGGGAAGGAGGCTGGGGCAATTTTCTAGGTGAGAAATCTTGGTGGTTGGACTAGGCTGGAGGCCAAGACGATGTTTTGAAGGACTTGGTTCTGAGTCTATTTTGCAGGTCATGTGAATAGGATCTCCTGATAGATCATCTATGAGGTGTGAAAGAAAGTAGAGATAATGCCAAGATTTTTGACTTGAGCAGTTAGGATGGACTTATTTGTGCTAAGATGGGAAGATGGGATGGGAAGGTGTGTGAGTGTAGAAATCAAGAGTCAAATGTAGGCTGGTTATTATCACCTTCTGAGCTTTGACCAGTCTCTGCTGGTCAGCGGTAGCATCCACGAAGAATTTAAAAGCAACCTTTCTCTTCCCACTGCAATTGTTTTGTAAATGTATTTATTTATTTATTTTTGACTGGGTCTTTGCTGTTGGTGGGCTTTCTCTAGTTGCAGCAAGCCGGGCGCTACTCTCTAGTGGCCATGCTTGGGCTTCTCTTGCTGCAGGCTCAGGGCGAGAGGACTTCAGTAGTTGGGCAGGTGGGTTCAGTAGTTGTGGCTCCTGGGCTCTAGAGCACAGGCTCAGTAGTTGTGATGCCTGGGCTTAGCTGCTCTGTGGCATGTGGGATCTTCCCGGACCAGGGATTGAACTCACGTCTCCTCCACTGGCAGGCGGATTCCTCACCACTGAGTCACCAGGGAGGCTCTGCATTTGTTTGTAGACTTGCTGTCTGGATTGATGATGATTCTTCCTGATTTGCAACAGAAACTGACTCAGGGTGATTTAAGCTCCAGAGGAATTTCTTGGGTGGATACTGGGGGCTCATGGGATCACCAGCCTTGGAAGATGGAAAAGGACAAAGTGAGGGCAGGACAGCAACTAAGACCACAGTTTAAATCACCCCCTGGAACCAGCCAGCAGCTCTGGCTTTTGTTGCTAACACTGGTGATGCCACGCTTGCATCCCTTCTGCCCCCTCCTCTTCCTGATCATTCATCTGGTGGGCAGCTCTCCATTCTAAATCCTGTGATTCTGCAGAGTGGGATCAGGGTCACATGCTCACCCTCAAGCTGCAAGGGAAGCTGGGAGAGAAGGTCTGGTGTGTTCTTGTTCCAAGAGTCTATACGGAGACTTCCCTGGTGGTCCAGTGGTTAGGAGTCCGCCTGCCAATGCAGGGGACACAGGTCTGGGAAGATCCCACATGCTTCAGGGCAGCTAAGCCTGTGCTCCACAACTACTGAAGCACGTGCCTAGAGCCCATGCTCTGCAACAAGAAAGCCACCGCAATGAGACCCTTGCGCACCAGAATGAAGAGCAACCCCTGCTCGCTGCAACTAGAGAAAGCCTGTGAGCTGCAGTGAAGACATAGAGCAGCCAAAAAAAAAAAAAAAAAATCTATATGAACGGGATTTGGAATACTGTCCGCCCTGCCTGCAAATAAAAATCAAGTTCGGCTTCACTCATCCTGGGTATGAAGGCTCTTCCTTCTTGGTAAGGAGGTAATTGTGTCTTTTAAAATAATTTACTTAAGAGAGTTTTTAAAACACTTTATAAATAAGATTTTATTTTGTGTTGAAGTATAGTTGCTTTACAATGTTGTGTTAGTTTGTGGTGTACAGCAAAGTGATTCAGTTATATATACACATATAGCCATTCTTTTTCCGATACTTTTCCCATAGAGGTTATCACAGAATATTGAGGAGAGTTCTAAAGGTTTCTACATTAATTAATTAGGCTGTGTTGAGTCTCAGTGGTGGCAGGTATGCTTCTCTTGAGTTGCGGGTCATGGACTCCAGAGTGCCCAGGCTCAGTAGTTGCGGCTTGCTCCCAGGCATGTGGGATCTTAGTTCCCCAACCAGGGATTGAATAGGTCCCTTGAATTGGAAGGTGGATCCTTAATCACTGTACCAATATGGAAGTCCTAAAAAAAAAAAAAAAAAATCAGAGTTCTTTTTTTTTTTTAGCAAGGAAATACTGGAAAACCATAAAATTCAGGGCAGAAGAGCCCTTTGGGGTGAGGCAGGCAGCCAATAGCAGCAGTGTCCTAATGTAGAGTCTGATGGAGGCCACTGCGTGTGCACTTTGCTCCTCTGCCTTGTCAAGTGCGTGTACTGTTCCATCAGTCAGCGTCCCAGGTGGGAAGAGATAGCACACTCAAAATGGGTAATTTGGAGAATGATGGGGACAGGCACAATGGTTAAAGGAAGGGCCCGGCTCGGGAGCCTAATGGAGGATAACACGGTGCCTTCCTGCTGCCAACCATGGGGTCCCCATCACTATCTTTAGCTGAAAGGGGCCCGTGGAGGGAGTGGTCCTCAGAAACTGGAGTCAGGGCCTGAGATGGACAGATGCTTCAAATCCACAGGGACTCTGCATGGAAGGGACAAACACCCTGGTCTTTCCCCTCCCCCTCCCTGACCTGCTGATGCCTCCCACTGGCAGAACCCAACGCAACTGGAAGCTGGAGGTGAAGGAAATTGATTGATCTAATCCTTGGGTGAGCCTCCTGGTTAAAGGCCTTTTGCATATGTGTATTTCATCTACTCTTTTTTATTTTATTTTAAATGTTTATTTGTCTGGCGTGCTAATTCTCTTCAGTCGTATCTGACTCTGTGTGACCCTATGGACTGTAGCCCGCCAGGCTCCTCTGTCCATGGGATTCTCCAGGCAAGAATACTGGAGTGGTTTGCCGTGCCCTCCTCCAGGGGAGCTTCCCGACCCAGGGATCAAACCCACGTCTCCTGCATTGGCAAATGGGTTCTTTACCACTAGCACCACCTGGGAAGTCCAGTGTTTATTTATTTATTTTATCTGGCTTCACCTGGTCTTAGTTGTAGCACATGGGACCTTTTAGCATGAGGGATCTAGTTCCCTGACCAGGGATCAAACTCGAGTACCCTGCATTGGAAGAAGAATTCTCAACCACTGGACCACCAGGGAAGTCCCTCACCTATTATTTTTAAAATTTAATTTAATTTAAAAATTGACATAGGAAACTCTACTCAATTCCGTGTAATGACCTATGTGCTTAGTCGCTCAGCTGTGTCCAACTTTTTGTGACCCCGTGGACTGTAGCCCACCAGGCTCCTCTGTCCTTGGAATTTTTCAGGCAAGAATACTGGAGCAGGTTGCCGTTTCCATCTCCAGGGGATCTTTCCGACTCAGGGGTCTAACCTCAGTCTCTTGCTTTGGCAGGTGGATTCTTTACCACTGTGCTGCAGGCAGCCCATACTAACCTATATGGAAATAGAATCTAAAAAAGAATGGGAAAAAGATTTTAAAATAAAAAAGAATATGTATATGTATAACTGATTCACTCTGATGTACAGCAAAAACTAACACAATTGTGCTGTTGTTTAGTCGCTAATTTGCATCTGACTCTTTTGTGATCCCTTGGACTGTAGCCTGCCAGGCTCCTCTGTCCATGGGATTTCCCAGGCAAGAATATTGGAGCGGGTTGCTGTTTCTTTCTTCAGGGGATCTTCCAGACCTAGAAATCAAACCTGCACCTCCTACATCACAGGTGAATAGTATATTCCAATTAAAATTAATTTAAAAAATCAGTATTAAGGTCACGTGAAATTAACTTATGGGGATGAAATGGAAATGTTAGTTGTCCAGTCATGTCCAATTCTTTACAATCTTATGGGCTATAGCCTGTCAGGCTCCTTTATCCATGGGATTCTCCAGGCAAGAATACTGGAGTGGGTAGCCATTCCCTTCTCCAGGGGAATCTTCCCAACCCAGGGATGGAACCCAGGTCTCCTGCATTGCAGGGAGATTCTTTACCCTCTGAGCCCCACATGCATGTGGGATCATGTACAGCATGATGGGGATCTTAGTTCCCTGACCAGGGATTGAACCCTTGTCCTCTGCAGATAGACTCCAAAAAAATTTTTTTTGAGATATCATTTATATGCCACAAACATTGCCCTGTTTAAGTGCACAATTCTGTGGGTTTGGGTGGATTCATAAGCTTGTGCAACCATCACCGTTATCTACTTTCAGATATTCTTTTGCAGGTATTCCAAAATTGTTCAAAAATCCAGTACAGAGGGAGCAGAAAGGAGGAATTGATTTGAAAAAATATTGAGTAGCCCCCGCACTGACTCAAAGAGATCTCTTCTGAGGATCTGGGATTTTCCTTTCAGTTTCCCTTTTATTGGAAGAGATTCTAAAGACCAGCATAGACCAAGTTGGATGGCCCCAGACTAGATTCCTGCCTCTCCCCACCCCTCCCACCCCCGTCTCTTGAAACTGAGGATGTTCTAAGTGACTCCATCTCATAAGGCTGCTGAGCAAACTTTAATTAAAAACCTTTGCCTGGAGCTTGGCATTCCAAGGTGGTTATTGAACCCAAAACCACAACAAGTATTCCAAGTGAAATGAAACAGTCCAGAGGACTTTGGTTTCAGCACTTTATTGCTAGTCCTGCTTGGTAGAAGATGACACCAGGGGAGTCACCTGCCCAGGGCCACCCACTGAATGATAGGCAAAGTCAGTATTTACACCCAGAGTCCATTTGCTTCTGAATTCTCAAGAGGAGGGCCAAGAAACTTGGGGGACACTTGTCTCAGGGTTCAGATGGAATCCTTATTGGTTTAAAAAAAATTAAATTGTGGCAAGTGTATACAATACAAAATGTGTCATCTTCACTATTTTCTTTTTTTTTTTGGCCGAGGCATGCAGAATCTGAGTTCCCTGACCAGGGATCGAACCTGCACCCCTTGCATGGAGAGCATGGGGTCCTCACCACTGGACTACCAGGGAAGTCCCTCTTCACTATTTTTAAGTGTATAGTTGACCAGATTTTTTTAAATTGCTCACTTATTTTTGGCTGTGCTGCATCTTCGTTGCTGTGTGCAGCCTTTCTCTAGTTGCAGTGAGCAAGGACTGCTCTCTCTCTAGTCTCTAGTTCTCTCTAGCTGCGGTACTTGGGCTCCTCATTGCAGTGGCTTCCCTTGTTGTAGAGCTTGGGCTCCAGGGCTCTCGGGCTTCAGCAATGGTGACTCCCAGGCTCTAGAGCCCAGGCTCAACAGTTGTGGCACACAGGCTCAGTTGCTCCATGGTGTGGGGGACCTTCCCTGATCAGGGATTGAACCCATGTCTTCTACACTGGCAGGTGGATTCTTTACCACTGAGCCACCAGGGAAGCCCCTCCGGTTCCCTAGTGATAAGCACATTCCCATTGTTGTGTAACTGCCGCCACCATCCATCTCCAAGCACTCTTTCTTCATCTTGCAGAATTGGGACTCTATCGCCATTAACCACTAACTCTCCATTCCCCCATTTCCCAGCCCCTGGCACCCACCATTCTGCTTTGTCTCTTCGAATCTGACTCCTCTAGGGACCTCACATAAGTGGAATCATACAGTATTTATCCTTTTGTGTCTGGTTTCTTTCACTCAGCATAATGTCCTCAAGTTTCATCCATGTTTTTAGCATGTGTCAGAATTGCCTTCCTTCTGAATGCTGAATAAATATTTCCTTGTACGGATGGATCACATTTTGTTTATCCAGTCATCTGTTGATGGACATTTGGGTTGGTTCCACATTTTGCCTACTGTGGACAATGCTGTTCTGAACATGGGTGTACAATATCTCTTCAGTTCTTTTGGGTAATACCCAGGGATGGAACTGCTGAGCATATGACAATTTCATTTCATTGGTTGAGGAACTGCCGTACCACTTTCCATAGTGGCTGCACCATTTTACATTCTTACCAACAGTGCCTGCCTAACGCCTAATGTGCCAAGTGCCCAGTCATGTCCGACTCTTTGTGACCACATGTATTGTAGCTCGCCAGGCTCCTCTGTCTATGAGATTCTCCAGGCAAGAATACTGGAGTGGGTTGACATTTCCTTCTCCAGGGGGTCTTCCCAACCCTGGGATTGAACCTGAGTCTCCTGTGTCTCCTGCATTGCAGGTGGTTTCTTTACCTGCTGATCCATCCAGGATGCCCACCAACAGTACACACGGTTCCAATTTCTTTACATCATTGCAAACACTTGCTATTTTCTGGGCATTTAAAAAAATGCAGTCATGCTAATAGGTGTGAGAAAGGCCATATTTCTTTTTAATGTTTTTATTTATACATGAGAAATTGAGCTTTATTACTTACAGTGGTTACTATTAGTTGCAAATATATATTTTATGAAAAAATATACATACATTTCTGGTGTGTCTGCAAACACATTTTACTGATGGAATGCGTGTGTGCTAAGTCGCTTCATTCATGTCCAACTCTTTGTGACCCTATGGACTGTAGCTCACCGGGCTTTTCTGTCCATGGGGATTCTCCAGGCAAGAATATTGGAGTAGGTTGCCATGTCCTCCTCCAGGAGATCTTCCTAAACCAGGGATCGAACTCTCATCTTTTACATCTCCTTCATTGGCAGGCAGGTTCTTTACCACTAGCACCACCTGGGAAGCCCTCCTGATGGAGTATGTGACCAGTAAGTCTGGAAACCCCTTAGTCAAACCAGTTTTGAGTGTGTGTGTGTAGGTGGGCAGGAGGGATGGGGATGTTTGGATCATTCCTAAATCCCCACATTGAAGATAATGAAGTCCAGAGGTTGACTGAGACAGCCTGTTTCATCCTTCAAGGTCCAGGGACAATGCTCCCTCCTCCAGAAAGCCTTCCTTGCTTTCCCAGACACAACTCCAGTCTCTGATCTGGGCTCCTTAGCCCAGGATGCCAGGATCCCAGGGTCTGCTCTCTCTGCTCCTAGCCTTGACCACAGAGGGGTCTGTGCCTGGAGCCTGAGTGCTCTCTGGGGTTCCAGCAATGCCCAGACACAAAAATGTGTCAGGCAGAGTTTGTTGAATGAATGAATGAATGAGTGAAGGGTCGTACATCCAGAGAGGGGTGTGAACTAAAGAGGCTTGGTTGTTCAGGGGTGAGGAGGGTTGGGCGAGGCTCTGTTCATCGGGGCCACACTGGGGTGCGGAAGCAGCTGCAGGCCAGGCACCGAAGGCCAAGCTTGAGAAGGCGTGGCCAGCGGAAGAGCAGGCGGTGGGAAGTTCGCACATACAGGCTGCCCGAGGGGTCCATGGCCTTGAGTGCGGTCAGTGGAGTGTAGCGGGTGTTGGTCTGTCGGCGCAAGGGTGGTCTGGCTGAGCCGATGACCTTGACGATGACCTGTGGGGTGGAGCCCTGAGCTCTGGGACTCAAGGAGGGGCAGGGTTTCTGTAGGGAGGGGCCCCCTTGCATACCTGAGCCATGTCTCGGGGTTCCGGGCCCCACCTCACCTTGGCTACATCCTGTGGGCTCTGTCCCACGTTGTGAAAGAGCTCCCTGGAGGCTGGGAGGTACAGATCTCGAAAGTAGCTCAGGGTGTCAGGGTCGGTGCCTGGGAACTCGGCTGTGGAAACCTGCTCTAGGAGCTTGCCCTCAAATTCTGTGACAACCGGGCCTGGCTCCACCAGGGAGATGCTGAGAAAAGGGGGAGAGGAGCGAGTCTGGTGCCCCCCCAAATGCCAGATACCCCATTTTGTCTAATACTGTCTCTCTCTCTGTCTCGCTCTGTTGTGTGTGTGTGTGTGTGTGTGTGTGTGTAGCTGCGTGACATGTAGGATCTTAGTTCCCTGACTGAGGATTGAGCCCATGCCTCTTGCATTGGAAGTGAAGTCTTAACCACTGGACTGCCAGGAAAGTCTCCAATTCTATCCCTCTTCTCTCCTCACTTCCCCATGTCTCCCATTGTTATTTCATGCCTCCTTGCTCCCACCCGTCTCCTCTGCTACTCCTCTCTCCTCTGTCCTGCCACTGCCTCCATCCCCCCAATCACTGTCCAAATGCCCGCCTCACAAGATGTTGAACTGTAGCAGCTGGACAGCCAGACTTTCGAAGAACCCATGTGTGTGTGTGTGTGTGTGTGTGTGTGTAGCTGCGTGACATGTAGGATCTTAGTTCCCTGACTGAGGATTGAGCCTATGCCTCTTGCATTGGAAGTGAAGTCTTAACCACTGGACTGCCAGGAAAGTCTCCAATTCTATCCCTCTTCTCTTCTCACTTCCCCATGTCTCCCATTGTTATTTCATGCCTCCTTGCTCCCACCCGTCTCCTCTGCTACTCCTCTCTCCTCTGTCCTGCCACTGCCTCCATCCCCCCAATCACTGTCCAAATGCCCGCCTCACAAGATGTTGAACTGTAGCAGCTGGACAGCAGACTTTCGAAGAACCCTTCCATGGCAAACTTGGAGGCTGCGTAGACTTCGTTGAACACGACACCTGAAAGGATGGCAGGAAGGCGGGCCCTTTAGGGGTCTGGGTGGTGGGTTTGGTGGGTCCAGAGGGATGGGGTCTTGGGAGACAGAGCAAAGAGGATTTAGGGGTCAGAGGATATCTGGGGCCAATGTGATGGGTGTATGGTAGTGTATTATGGGACCATGTGGGGTCAGGATGAAGTTGGGGTACCAGGTCCCACCTCTTCCTTGCAGTGTTCCATCCATCCTTAGTCCAAGGAACTCTCCTATTTCCCTCCATCCTCTAAACGCTTGGGCTGCTTGGTCATGGGATTCCTGGGGTCCACAAGGACAAGCCCCACTCACCAGGGTCTTTATTGGTCCCTTTATTGAACAGTGAATGTGTCCCCCCAAAGTCAGGGAGTGTAGCTGGAAGAGGGACCAAAGAGCTGGGTAAATGCAGATTTTCCATGTCAAGGTTACAAGTAGGATGGATTCCTTAGGGGGCTTCTGGAGAGAGGGGCAGCTCCAAGGAAATTTCCAGGGAGAGGAAGGAAGTTGAGAGAGGTTCGAGGAGGAAGGAACCAGGCACAAGGATGGCAAGTAGGTGGCCTCCATAGTAGGCCTAAGGCAGACATCTCTAGTCAATCACCATTCTCTTTCCTACAGAACCTCAGAGTCCCAGATTGAGACATCTCTGGGGTCTGGTGGGGTCTGGCAAGAAGGAGCCTCAGGAGGAGTGCTGATGGTTCCTTTGAGTTTTGTGGGATGGTTGGAAGGGACTTTTGGAGGTCTCCAGAAGTGGGGTTGATAATGGATGTGGGTGGCCATTGGCAGCATGTATACCAGCCCCGTCTACTCCTGTACCATGTTAGACATAATTTATAATTTACCCAGAACTTCTTCCTCTTGAAGTTCAGTATTCTTCTCAATGCAGGCCTATTTAGGGAATATGAGTTAAAACCTAGTTGCCATCCTTCCAGCTGGGGGAGGGTCAGACACTGGAGGATTCCCAGCATTGGCTCCTCAGGACTCACCCTGCAGCCCCATGACGCTGCTGACCACCACGATGTGGCCCTGTCGCCTCCTCTTCATGCCGGGAAGCACAGCTTTGACCAGACGGACAGCCCCAAAAAAGTTGGTATCAAAGACGTTCTGCATGGCAGCTAGGCTGAGCCCTTCCAAGGGCCCCACCAGGCCCACTCCAGCATTATTCACTAAGGGGGGTAGGAGTGAGGGTTACTTTGAAGTCCCCCAACCCTTCTAGGGTCACTCTCCCAGGGACACTAGCTAAATCGTCCCACCTCTCCCCGACTCCAAGTCTGGGGTTAATCCAGGGTATCTAGGGCAGATATGTGGAACCTTGAAAATCTTTAAATATAGTTTAGCGCTTGTTATAGGGGACTCAACCCTGGGTGGGGAAGAGGACTGCTGGGAACAGCCTCTCCTTCAATGCATGAGCAATTCAGCTCTGACCCCAAATTGCATCAAAACAGCCATATCCACCCCTCCTTAGAGGACCATTTAAGGACCATGAGTTGCTTCTTCATCATGCTCCTTTCCCTCAATGACTCATCAAATTAACTTCCCCAACCACGTATGGTTTTCTTCATACGTGAGAAGTTCCATTTAAAAAATCCACCCTATTCCCAGTTCTCAATTTATTTTTTGTTTCTTTAATAAACTGAATGGGATCCTGGGCTCTTAGTTAACTGGTCTACCCCTTCTGTACAATGTCAGAGGTTACTGGTGAAACAAGAGGGCTGGTTCCCAGATACTGGAGAGGGCTTGCTGTGATTGAGGATCTCTGCTTAGGCCAAGGAGGAGGCAAGTGACCCCCAGGGGATGCTCAGACTCACCCAGCACATCCACTTCCCCTCCCTGGATGCAGCTGAGACATTGGGCCACTGACTCATCACTGCACACGTCCAGCTGCGCCACGGTGAGGGTCTGACCCAGAGCCTCCCCAGCAGCTGCCTCCAGTGTCCCCTTCTTTCCCAGGTCCCTCATGGTGGCCACCACTGGAACAGAGAGCAGAGTTGGAGCAGGCACTGGGGTTCCTTTACACTATGAGTGAACTTCCACATTCCTGTGATACTGCATGAGGAATGTCACAGAGGAATGGAGACCCATAGGTTTATACATCTACATTCACCAGACAATCACAAATGCATACGTATGTACAGACATTCATATATACCTCCATCCATCCATCCATTCATCTAACAAACATTTATTTACATCCACTCTACCCTGTGTCCTATTCAAGGTGCAGAGGCTATCCCAGGAAATAAGATAAAGTGCATGCCTTCAAGGAATTCAAAACCAGTAGGTGAGACAATAAAATAAGCATAGAACAGATTGGTTTGAGAAAAGAAATGCGTGAACATCTAAAGTCAACATATGCCTATTATATGGAGTGAAGTAAGTCAGAGAGACAAAAATAAATGTATATTAACGCATATATATGGAATCTAGAAAAATAGTACTGGTAAACTTATTTGCAGGGAAGGAATGGAGACACAGACATAGAGAATGGACACAGTGGGGGAAGGAGAGGGTAGGATGAATTGAGAACATAGCATTGACATATATACACTACCATGTGTGAGATAGCTAGCTAGTGGGAAGCTGCCGCATAACACTGGGAGCCCAGCCTCCATTCTGTGATGACCTAGAGGAATGTGAGTGGGAAGGAGGGGATATAATATACTTGTGGCTGATTTGCACTGTATGGCAGAAAGCAACACAACATTGTAAAGCCGCTGTGCTGTGCTAAGTCACTTCGTGTCCAACCCTTTGTGACCCCATGGACTGTAGCCCGCCAGGCTCCTCTGTCCATGGGATTCTCCAGGCAAGAATACTGGAGTGGGTTACCATTTCCTTCTCCAGGGGATCTTTCTGACCCAGGGATTGAACCCGTGTCTCTCATGTCTCCTGCATTGGCAGGTGGGTTCTTTATCACTGCTGCTGCTGCTGCTAAGCCGCTTCAGTCGTGTCCGACTCTGTGTGACCCCATAGATGGCAGCCCACCAGGCTCCCCTGTCCTGGGATTCTCTAGGCAAGAATACTGGAGTGGGTTGCCATTTCCTTCTCCAATGCATGAAGGTGAAATTGAAGTCGCTCAGTCATGTCTGACTCTTAGTGATCCCATGGACTGCAGCCCACCAGGCTCCTCTGTCCATGGGATTTTTGGGCAAGATTGCTGGAGTGGGGTGCCATTGCTTTATCACTAGCACCACCTTATCCTCCAATAAAAAAATAAAGTCAACATATGAGCAGATATGCACATGTAAGTATGAAGAGCCACATTTACACCATCAACATAGATTGCAATTTATTGAAGGCCTACTGTGTGCCATATACTATGCTAAACGTTTTTTAATAAGTGCTAACTCTAATCTTCACAGGAATCCTATGGTTAGGTCATTGACTTATTTTCCAAAGATGGCCACAACACCTTTTATTGCTCATGCTCTTCTATGATGTAGCTTCTCACCCAGCAGGACATGAAATCTGATTCTTGAATCCTGTGACTAGCTGGGAATCAGTAGACTGTGGTAAAGGTAACACTGTGTGGCTTCGGAGATTAGGATGGAAAAGCTGTTGCAGTTTCTGCCTTGCTTGCTGGAATACTTACTCCTGAAGCCTTTAGCCACCCAATAGCAGCCCTGTCCTGAGGCCACCATGCTGGGAGGAAGCCCAAGCCAGCCCAGACAGAAAGACCACATGAAGCAGCCTCGGGGTGGCCGGAAGGGAGAGATGTCTGCCCAACCCTGACATGTTCCAGTCTCCTCTGCTCTCACTGTAGCCTTTGACCTTGAGCCTGAACTGCCCAGCTGAGCTCTTCCAAATGCATAACCTTTGTAAATCTCTCAAGAAAGGTGATCACAGCTGTTGTATGCTATACAGTATGGGATACTCTGTTTTTAACAGTAGGAATCAGAACACATAGATAATGTTATTATCCCCATTAACTCACCAAGTCTCAACAAAATGAAGTTTCTTGCCTAATTTATCCTCATTGTTTAGTTGCTAAGTCAAATCCGACTCTCTGCGACCCCATGGTTGTAGCCCGCCAGGCTCCTCTCTGACCATGGGTTTTGCCAAAGTTGTGCATGTCTCTAAGACAGAGAGCAGAGCCCTGGGAGAAGCAGCCTTGCCAAGTGGGGCAGTGTCCTCACCCTTGCATCCTATTAAGTAATGGCCTTTTGGCTGCTTCGGCTCTAGTACACTCTGGGTCTTAGGTTCTGGGTGGGGTGCAGATTGGAGCCATTGACTCCAGAGCGGCAGGAGGCCAAGTCTGTAGATCTACAGCGCTCCCCTCCACAAACCCTCAAGGTCAGGGTCACTTAAGAGGCTTATCACTGAATAGTAATCTGCAGAGGGATGGGGGAGGGGAATCTTTGGGGAATGCCTAAGTGAAACCTCACAGAAGTCCTCCCTAGCCAGCCCTTCTAAAAATATCACACACGTGCACCCCGCTTCCTTTATTTTGCTTCTGACCACTCATCAGCACTAGCCATATAATACAATTAAATTATCTGTTTAGTATTTGTCTTCCCTCTCCTCCCCCAGATTTTTGTCTATTTTTTTTTTCTTTGCAGCTGTATTTCCACACCTAAAACCTGAGACCCAATAAGTGCACCAGAAACTTTCTTTGGATGGGGGATGATTCACAGGCAGAGGTGGGAAGGGGGCCTCTTAGTGTTCTGGGTTCTCTCCAAGTTTACCAAGGCAGCTGAAGGCATGGACTAGTGGAAATAGTTCGGGAAAAGCTGAGAGGTCCTTGGAAACCATGCCCACTCCTGTCTTTCCTGGCCTGTCCTCCCCACCCCCAGACCCCCTTACCCTGGTAGCGCTGCCTGGGGTCGTGAGCCAGCTGCACTGCCAGCTCCAAGCCAATCCCAGAGGAGCATCCTGAGATGAGTACAGTCCGGGGTGCATCGGCCATGTTGATTCCTCCCTGGACGCGTGACCTTCACTGGCCAGCAGCTGAGTCCCACCACCTGTCATCCGCTCATCTGCTCTCTCCTAAGCACCCTCCACCTGATCCCCAGCAGCGTGAAGGGATCCTGGGATCCCTCGACT
>SJXQ01008880.1:96305-139480 GCA_006408695.1 Aepyceros melampus | reverse complement strand
CTCCACTAAGGTGAACTCAGACGCAGCCCACCCACACCCGAGCACCCTGGCCCCTCCAACTTTCTCACTTTCTCAGCAGTTCACAGAGGTCCCTGCTCACTCAGATGATCCCATATTAGCCTATGACCCATTCCCATGCTCAGATATCCACACAGTTGTGCGATCTCAGGGATGCATTCCGAATATAAGGCCCTTGGGACACCAAGATGTTAAACACCTGATGCCCACGCCCGGGCAACCCCATCAGCCGACCGCCACACGGCCACAGCTTTTGTCACCCGCCTACACTTTCAAACTCTCACACGTTCTCCCACTTGCATCTACACAAAGCAGTAAATATTCTCAACCCACTCGCTGACTTGGCCGCAGTCTCACAGATAACTCCACGCCTGCATCTCGCTCGAGTTTGAGCTATAACAATCACAGATTTCCCTGAATCACCTGCAGAACCTCTGACTCTGCTGGGACACCAGAACAAGTAAAGAACTGCACCTAAACACTCCGTCATAGGCCAAATACTCACAGACGTAGACACACCGCAAAGCACACGCTCAGCTAGTCCCTGGACCATATAGAGTCATACACATGCTTGCAGTCTCACCCACATACACTATAGCACGCACACACATTTGCACATTCATATATAAGCTCCCCTACACATCTGAGGGGTCCCAGCCATGTCCCAGCCTGATCCCTGCCTGCCTCCTTCCAGATCCTAGACCCCACCCAGCATCTCCCTGGGGTCTTAACCAGCACCAGGGAGAGTCTGTGGGGAGAAGGGCAAGCTGGGTGCTTGACAGACCCCCACCTCCTGGCCCTGCAGGCAGAACTCAATGCCTCTTGTGTATTTCCTTGTCACCAAGCCAGCTATGAAAAGAAAGGGCAGTTAGTTTCCGAAAGGCCATGACAGAAGGAACACAGATTGAAGTAGGAGACATTTGGGTTAGGTGATGGGGAAGGCTTTTACAATGTGATTGAGCAGTTGGTCGAGGGGAGATCCTTCTGAGTCTGGGTGAAAAGAGAGCCTGGGAGAGCCACGCTGGGTGGGATCATGGATCTCAGCCCTCCCCGGGGCTCCAGCCTGGAGAGAGGGTAGCTGGGCTGATTATTCCACCCAGGAGTGACCCTTGTGGTCAGGAGAGCCTGGGAGTCCAGATCTTAGCCCCAGGGGGCTGTAACCCAAATACCTCTTAATGATAGCCCAGCCACAGAACAGGCAATTCAGGCAATAAAGATGGGGCTGGTGGAAACAGCAGAGTTGGTGGGGAGTGGGTATGGATAGAGAGAGAGAGAGAGATGGGGAGAGTAATCCACACACAGAGATAGAGAGAGGCATGCAGAGAAAAACAGATGTGAGAACCAGGGAAGTACCAAGAGGCAGAGACAGAGAGAGCTAGAGAGTGAGAGCGAGCGTGAGTTGGAAAAAGAGAGGAGAGGGACTGATTCAGAGTTGGACACAGAGTGGGATGCGGAGAAGGCAGGGAGGGAGAGAGAAGGAAAAATAGCAGAAGAAGTTTGGGGCAAGAGAGAGCTGAGGCTGGAACAGGGCTCTGCAGTCTGGTGAACGCGGGATCTGACCCAGGAGGAGTGGAGATGGGAAGCCCACATCTGAGCCCCGATCTCCCCCAAGTCTGGCCCCTCACCCTGGCTCCCCAATGGTGAGCTCAGCCGAGCCGCCCCCAGAGTGAGGTCATGGCAGATTCGGCAGAATCTGGCTCCTGCCAAAAGGCTGGGTCAGGGGGTCAGTGGGACAGTCTGCTGAGGGGAGGGGGATCGGGCAGGGGCTTTGGGCCCAGGGGAGGACCCCGCCCACCCTTGCCCAAGCCATGTGGTTCTATTTAGCACTGGCCAGGCTGCACCGGGTGGGGCTGGTAGGCCAGCCTGGGTTAAGATCTGATTGGACCAGTCTCTTCCTTTGCTGGGATGAGAGGGAGAGGGTCAGAGGGAGGAAGTCAGGAGGTTATCAGGGAGAGGTGGTCAGAGGAGAAGGTCAGAGAGGGTGATAAAATGGGGAGGTCACGGGTTGAAAGAGACTGGGATAGGCAGAGGAAAGAGGTCAGGGGGTAGTCAGAAGGAGACAGTCAGGGTCAGGCAGAGGAAGGTCAGAGGGCATGGCCAGAAATCAGTGGGGATCAGATAAAGTGTGGTCAGATGGAAGACATCCAACGTGGCAGTGGTCAAAGACAGGAAGTCCTGGGTGACGGTGGTCAGAGGGAGAAGCCAGGAGAGGTGGTGGTCAGAGGGAGGAAGTATGGGTGAAGGTTGTCAGAGGAAGTCATGGACGAGGGTGGTCAGAGGGAGGAGGTCAGAGGGAGCGGAGCCAAGGGGAGAGGTGGGAAGAACATACAGAGGGAGCCCCTCCTCTCTAAGCGGGTTTCCCCTGGCAAGGGGGCTTCAGGCCTGGGAAGCAGCCCCAGGGAGCTGGTGCGGGGGTGTGTGGAGAGGGGGACCGCCTGGCTCTGGGGCTCAGGCCAGGAAGCTTTGATTCATCCCAGAACTAGGTCAGCTTTTTTTTTTCTTCTCACCAAAAACCAAGGGAAAAAAAACAGGAGTCAACAGGCTGATGAGGCCGGAACAGCTGTGGAGGGGTGAGGGGAGCACGGGTTCCAGGCCTGCTCCTTCCCCCGACCCATAAACACAGTTGGGGATGCTGAGTCCTCCAAACTGGAGCTGCTCACACAGAGTCCTGGGTTTGCTCTAACTGCCCTGCACCCCACCTTCTTTCTCTAGCAGATCCTGTGGATGTGCTGAAGGTGCTGGGCATGCGGGGGGGCCAGGCTGGAATCCCTGAGGGACCCGGCCTCTGCCCCCAGAGGGCCCCGGAGGGTGACCGAGCATTCCGGGTGGGCAGGACGAGCACACTTGGTGTCCCCACGCAGGAGCTCTTCCAAGGTGAGTCAGGGCCAGAGGGGCTCTGGGTCATCCTGGGGGGTGGGGTCACAGCATGAACTGCCCCTCCCCTCTGTCCTCCCAGATGGGCACTTTCCTGAGAACTTCTCCATCCTGATCACCCTGCGGGGCCAGCCAGCCAACCGTTCTGTCCTTCTGTCCGTCTATGATGAGGGGGGCGTCCGGCAGCTGGGCTTGGCCTTGGGGCCAGCTCTGGACCTCCTAGGTGACTCCTTCAGCCCCCTCCCCCAGCAGGTCAACCTCACGGATGGCAGGTGAATATGGGGAGGGTGGGGGATCCCGGGAGGGTGGGTGAGGAGCACCGTTCCACTGAGACTGTGCTCTTGCAGGTGGCACCGTGTGGCAGTCAGTGTGGATGGCGGGTGGTGACCCTGGTGGCTGATTGTGTACCTCAGCTCCCCATGTTGGCTCAAGGACCTCGATTCATCAGTACAGCGGGACTCACTGTGCTGGGGACCCAGGACCTTGGCGAGGAGACTTTTGAGGTAGCCTTTCAGGGATTGGGCTTCCCTCATAGCTCAGTTGGTAAAGAATCCACCTGCAATGCAGGATGGATTGGTTCGATTCCTGGGTCAGGAAGATCTGCTGAAGTGGGGATAGGCTACCCACTCCACTATTCTTGGGCTTTCCTTGTGACTCAGCTGGTAAAGAACCCACCTGCAATGTGGGAGACCTGGGTTTGATCCCTGGGTTAGGAAGATCCCCTGGAGAAGGGAAAAGGCTGCCCACTCCAGTATTCTGGCCTGGAGAATTCCATGGACTCTATAGTGCATGAGATCGCAAAGAGTCAGACACGACTGAGTGACTTTCACTTCACTTCACTTCAGTGATGGGGAAACTGAGGCAGAGGGCTGAAGGAAGCTTTGTCTGCAGCCTGAATCTGGAGAAGAGATGGGAAAAGGGAAGCATCCAGCTTCAATTCAGCACCAGGAAGCTGAGAGAAGGGAGCCCCTTCTAATGCATCTGTGGTGTGTGCTGTGAGACTGTAAAGCCACGAATCAATCATTTGTGATGGTGCATACTAGGCTTAGGCTTCCCACGTGGCACTCGTAGTAAAGAACCTGCCTGGCAATGCAGGAAGCAAAAGAAACGTGGGTTTGGCCCCTGGGTCGAGAAGATCCCCTGGAGGAGGAAATGGCAACCCGCTCCAGTATCTTTGCTTGGAGAATCCCATGGACAGAAGAGCTTATCGGGCTATAGTCCATGGGGTCACAGAGAGTTGGACATGACTGAAGCGACTTAGTGTGCACACACACTTGGCTTATGGTGGGCGGATAAGACTGTGATGCGGGACCACACTGGCTGTTGTGATGGTGTGTGTTGCCAGCAGGGAAAGATGTCATGGGGCTCTGTGACAGATGTGTTTTCAATGGAGTGATTGTCATTGTCATTAAAATCCAGGGAGCTCATCATCTGGTTTCCTTCTTTTTCTAAAAAAAGAGAATGTCTATTGTTACAGCTGTGCTGGGTCTTCGTTGCTGCTGTGGCTACTCTCCAGTTGCAGTGTGTGGGCTTTCCCTTGTGGTGACTTTTCTTGTTGGGGAACACAGGCTCCAGGGCACGTGGGCTCTAGTAGTTGGGATGCATGGATTTCATTTCACTGCAGCGCATGGTGTCTTCTTGGACGAGGGATCGAACCCACGTCCCCTGCATTGGCAGATTGTTAACCACTGGACCACTGGGAAAGTTTTTGTTTCCCTTCTTGTCCCTGGTACCTTGAAGGGCACCTGACTCACAGTAGGTGTCGCCATGTGCCCGAGAAAAAAGGAACAAATGTGCCTCTGATGGGACAGACGTTGTGGGGTGTGGCTTGTGATTTGGCATTACCCTGATGGAATCTTCCTGCTCTCAGTTTTGGGGTGCAGAGGGATTTCTGGGGCTGTGGTGGGGCTGTCTCTTCCTTATACTTAGTAGTGGTGATCTGAGTGGAAAAACATGAGACCTTGATGCTTGGAATGGGGACTGGAGTCAGACTATGGACCCCTTCGCCAACCCCCACTCTCTCCCCAGGGAGATGTTCAGGAGCTGGTGATAAGCCCAGATCCCCAGGCTGCCTTCCAGGCATGTGAGCGGTACCTTCCTGGCTGTGATGACCTGGATCCAACAGTCAACAGGGTAAGTATGGGGCTTGTCCTAAAGTCACTGGCTCAGACATCCCTGGCTCCAGGTCTCAGGAATAAGTGAATTCTGAGCCCTGTCCATGGGGCTGATTGACCCCTGCCCTCAAACCATTCCTAGGTATGAATGACTTTGACTTCCAGTCACATAACTGACCTTTGGCCCCAGATCATATATTGACCTTGACCTCAGTTCCCAGGGCTGAGTGAGCCCTGGCTTTAAAACACAAGACCAATGGACCATGTGCCAGCATGACCTCCAGTGATCTGAGTGATGGAGCTTCCACTCAGGACTCTGGATCTGATTGGAATCCTCTCCCCAGGTTCCTCAAGGGGAGCCAGAAACCCCTCCCCCTAGGCGGAAGGGGAAAGGAAAAGGGAAGAAGAAAGGGCGAGGTCGTAAGGGGAAGGGCAGGAAGAAAAAGAACAAGGACGCTTTGGCTGCGAGTCCGCCTCCTGGGCCCCTAGACAACCAGGTAAGGGGTCTGCCCTTTGACCGCCCTGCTTCTGGCCTCTGATCCCCACTGATCCTTTGTGCCTCATCCAGGGTCTCCCCCTCTGGTCTCCAATCCCTGACTTTTGACTTCTCTCGGCTGACCAGTCACTGCTGGGGTGGGGGCTGATCCTGTCTTAAGAGTTCTCTCATATCCTCCTCTCAGCCTCCAGTTCTGGGGGTGGGGGTGCTGGAGGGAGGGGCACACCCAGATGAGTGCATTATTGTCAGCAGGGCTCGTGTGAAGGCGGCTGTTTGAGAAGAGCCACTAGCTGAGTTCACTGATGGCTTTGCTGGTTTATCGTTGTTTGGCATTGACTGGTTGGGGTTATTCAGTGAAGGGTCACTCACTGGGAGGGACTCATTGGAAAAGACCCTAATGGTGGGAAAGACTGAAGGCAATAGGAGAAGGGGATGGCAGAGGATGAGATGATTAGATAGCATCACTGACTCAATGGATGTGAATTTGAGCAAACTCCAGGAGATAATGGAGGATGGGGTTGCCTGGTCTTCTAGCATCCATGGGGTTTCAAAGACTTGGATGTGACTTGGTGACTGAACAGCAACAACAGCAATTAGGGGCACACTATTTGGACTCCCTGATAGAGATTACTGGTTGAGATGGGTTACTGTAAGGAGATACTTATTAGGGTTGATGTTTGGGGGTTTCTAATTGGAGCTCATTCTTGGAAGCCATTGATGGAGGCCACTGTTGGTGTTATTGGTGTCACTAGTTTAGGGCTAATGGTGGGGGAGTGTCACTGTTGAGGATCACTAACTGGGGAAGTCGCCAGTGAGGGACCACTGATTAGAAAGCACAGTGGGGTCACCAGTTGGAATCACTAGTTGAGGAGTGATTTTGGGCGGATCATGGATGACATAGTTAATTTGGGAGTCCCTGATGGGTAATTAGTTGGGAAGTCATTGATGGGTCATTGGTTAATGAAATTACTGTCTGGGGGTCATTGGTTGGAGAGCACTAGTTGAGTTCAATTGTAGGTATTTGTTGTTGGAAGATCACTGGCTAAGAGGATTCATTGGTTAGGGGGTCACTGGTTAGTACTTCTTGTGGAGGGTCATTGGTTGGGGAGGTCACTGACTGAAGGAGTAACTGGTTGGAATCATTGATGGAAGTCAATAATTGGGGGGCCAGTGATAGGTGACTGGTTATAGGAATACCTGGTGGAAGATCAATGATACAGATTATTAGGAGGTGTTTTGGTTAGTCATTGGTTAGGATTCTTAATGGGGGTCACTGATCACAGATTAGTAATTGGAGGGTCACTAAATTGGGCTTCCCAGGTGGAGCTAGTGGTAAAGAACCCACCTACCAATGCAGGAGACGCAGACTTGATCCCTGGGTTGGGAAGATCCCCTGGAGGAAGAAATGGCAACCCGCTCCAGCATTCTTGCTTGGAGGATCCCATGGACAGGGGAGCCTGGCAGGCTATAGTCCATGGGGTCAGAAAGAGTCGGATATGACTGAAGCGACTTAGCATGCATGTGTGCAATGGATCATGACTGTAGGAATAATTGGGGGCCACTGATGGTGGTCATCAGTTGGCAGGGCCACTGTGTAGGTGTCCCTGGTAGGTGCCCTTTTTTGGAGTCCTTGTTTGGAGGGTCACTGGTTGCATTACATCTGTTCTCAGCATCAGTGTGGAGAAAGAGGTTAGCGCTTCAGCCTAGAACAGAGATGCCAGGACTATTCTACCCTTCCTCAGCCCCTTCCTCAGTGCCAGTCCTTCACCTGGGCCCCTACCACCCGCTTTGCACCCCGACCCAGTTCCTTTGCAGCTGTCTGGGCCAGCAGGAGCTCGAACTCCCCCTCTGACTGCAGCTGGCTGGCTGACCGCTGAGCTCTGCCTTGGGAGCGGACACATGAGCTAGGCTTCTGGGAGTCTGGCCCTGAGTACTGGACATTGACCTTGACCACTGGGCTTTGGATCCAGTCCTCCTGTGCCTCCCAGCCCTGGCCAGCTCCGTCTGTCCTCCACACACGAGGGCTCCCCCTGCTGGCTGTCCTCATCCAGCCAGCACACCTTGGCCTCCACATGCCTGCGGGTGCCCTATACCCCTTTGATGTTTTTTGAGAATCCTCCTCTGTCCCCCTCCCTGGACTGAGTGCTCTGGGAGACAGGGTCTGTCTCTTCCTTCACCTCCCTTTTTTTAAAAGTATCTTCCCTTTTCATCTTAACAATCATTTATTTATTTATATAGCTGTGCCTTGTCTTAGGCTTCCCTGGTGGCTCAGATGGTAAAGAATATGTCCAGAATGTGGGAGACCCAGGTTTGATCCCTGGGTTGGGAAGTTCCCCTGGAGAAGGAAATGTCAAACCACTCCAGTATTCTTGCCTGGAGAATCTCATGGACGGGGAGCCTGATGGGCTACAGTCCATGGGGTCGCAAAGAGTTGGACACAATTGAGTGACTAACACTTTCACTGTCCTAGCTGTGGCACGTGGGATCTATTTCTCTGACCAGGGATTGAATCTCGGTCCCCTGCATTGTGAGTGCAGAATCTTAGCCACTGTACCACCAGGGAAGTTCCCTCCCTTCCGCCTTGATGGTCCTGGCCCCAGACCTGATACTCTCTCTGTCCTTCCTCCAGACCTCCACTGACATCCCCAAGACAGAGACACCAGAACCACCTCTGTCTCCAACACCCACACCTTTGGTCATCACCACAACTGTGACCTTCGGTAGCAATGTCACCATCCTTGAGGTTGGTGGGAAGTGGATCGGGCTGGAAGTGAAGGTCCCGGGGTGGTGGTGGCAGACAATGAAGAGGTCAGGGGCAAACTTTGGTCTGTTCCAATGTCCTCAGGAGGGCCTGGACCCTGACAATGGAACTGAACTAGAGCCCTGGAGACTGAGTTAGCCAGAGAAGATGACGAAGGAGGTGGTCCCACCATGGGCCCCCACTTCCGGGCAGCAGAACAGTCATGGAATACTGAGTTCCAGATCTTTCCTGTGAGTCTGGGTGGCTTAGGTGCAGGGACTCCTTCCTGGAGCCACACATGGCCACATTTTCTTTTTTTGCTTTCTTTGCTCTGGCCTAGAATGCCTTCCCACCACTTCAGTGCAGTTGACAAATATTTATCTACAGATACTGTGCTAATGTGACAAGCATTGTGCTAATGAATGGCTCTGCGGGTAGGGTGATTCATTTGGCTTTTAGTCTAGGCATGATGAGAAGCCCTTGGAGAGGAAACATGACTTGGGAGTTTTCAAAGCTCTCTCTGGTGCTGAACAGCCTATGGACTGTAGGGGGAGCCAGAAGGGCAGCAGGGAAACTAGCGGTCTATGCAAAAGGAAAATCCTGTGGACAGAAGAGCCCGGCCCGTTACAGTCCACGGGGGCACAAAGAGTAGGACATGTCTGAGCAATTCATATACACACACATGCAAAATAGAAGTGGTAACCTGGGTAAGAGTGGTGGTGGGGGGCAGGGCAGGGGTGGGGGTGCGGATAGACAGGAGTGGACTGATTTGAACCATGCCCCATTTTGCTCTTGCTGCTGAAGGTGAAGAAAGATGCTAAGATGACTGGGTAGGTGCATGGTGGCACCACTGAGTAAGATGGGGAATGAAGGAGGAGCAGGTGGAGAGGGTCAATGATCTTATTTTGGATGTGCTAAACTGGCAACTGGGCTTGCCTGGTGGCTCAGTGGTAAAGAACCCGCCTGCCAGTGCAGGAGACGCTAATTCGATCACTGGGTTGGGAAGATCCCGTGGAGAAGGAAATGACAGCCCTCTCCCATATTCTCGCCTGGAAAATCCCATGGACAGAGGAGCCTGGCCGGGGCTTCAGTCCATGGGGTCCCAGAGAGTCGTACTTGACTGAGCGACTAAACAGCAACAGCGACACATTGGCAACCCTTGTCGGTTGTCAGTGCAAGTGATTGGTTAGAAAATTCTGGAGCTCAAGGGGTGGTCTAGACTGGAGATAAAGACTTAGAACTCATTAGCAGAGAGATTCTGTCTCTAGTCCAGGGATTGGAGGAGATTGTCTAGAAAAATACCGCAGATAGGGCAGGCCCTCCCCTACCCCCACTCTCATCCAGGTTACCACTTTCTATTCAACCAAGCCTTGATGTTGGACAGGGAAGAAAGTGAATAATCCTAACCATCTTACCCTGAGTGCTTGTGATGTGCTAAGCATTGTTTTAACTTCTTCATCCTCCCATGGGATGTATAGAGTAGGCTTTGACCCATGAACTTTGCAGGTGAGTCTGCAGGAGTTGAATGAGTTAAATAAGTGAGAGGCAGTTCCAGGATTAAGGTCCCACAGCATGCCCCAGAGTTCATGGTCTTCCCCTTGCTGCAGCACAGCCAGCTCAAAACTGGAAGCTGAGCTGCTCGAAACATACTGGTTGAAGAAAGAACAAGAGAGGCAGCTCAGAGAATGGACTCTCTGTATGCATGCGTGTATGTGTGTGTGTTTACTGTGAAGTCAGTTAGCTGAGAGTTCTGTGTCTGAGTTCTAGGCTCACATCTCTTTTCTTTCCCCCTCCTGCCCCAGGGTGCTGGGGAGAAAGGAGAAAAAGGAGAACCGGCCGTGGTCGAACAGGTAAGGGGTCTGGGGCTGGTAGAGTTGCAGGGTTATGGGCAAGAATGGGGGTCATGCTCCTTTCTCCCCCAGGGACAGCAGTTTGAAGGACCCCCAGGAGACCCGGGACCCCAAGTGAGTCATGACTGCATTCCCTTCTTGCCTTTTACTTCCAGTTGGGGTGTTTGACCTCCTGGGGTGGGGAGTTGGAGTGTAATGTTGCCAGATCATTCAAAGACTGTTAGATACTTGAGGCTCAAAAGATGAATAAAAAAGAGGATTGAGATGTAAAGTTGGAGCTTTATATGGATCAGCATAGCATTGAGGGACCAGGAGTGGCTCAGCGATGGGGTAGGAGGTCAACACGGGGCCGAGGTCAGTGGTGGGCCACAAGTCCGCTTTGCACTTCTCATGACCTCTGTTCCTCTGTCCGCAACAGGGGGTGGTTGGCCCCTCAGGTCCTCCTGGCCCCCCAGGATTCCCTGGAGACCGTGGTCTACCGGTAAGAGAGTCTCTCTGACATGTAAGCTTTGGGGGGAGGGAGATTTCAAGCTGTGGAGCTGAAGCTGGGAGCATGGCTGGGGCTGGGGACATCACCCTGGGGTCGGCACTGACCCCTCCTGCTCATCTTTCTCCCCATTTGTGAATTGCCTTCTGGCTCCCCTTCCGCCTTGGGGGTGGGGCTATCCCCTGCTTTTCTCCTTCTGTCTCTGTCCTTGAGTGTTTCTTGTCTCTTTCTCTCTATGTCTGTTTCCTCACCTCTCTTTTATCTGTCTCCCTTCTGTTTCTGTGTCACTTTTTATCACTTTCTCCTTCCCTCCAATTTCTCTGTGTTTGTCTTGTCTTCTGTATCTTCTCTCTCCCTGCCCCTCTCTCTCCATCTCTCTGCCTTCACCTGTCTCTCTCCCTCTCTCCCGCTCTGTTTCTCTCTGTCCCCTCCTTCCCCTATCTTTTGCTCTGTCTCTCTATCTCCATCCCTCTGTGTCTCTCTTCCTCTCTCAGGGCCCTGCTGGCCTCCCAGGCATCCCTGGCATCGATGGGATCCGGGGTCTCCCAGGCACTGTGATCATGATACCGGTAAGAGGGAGACAGGCTGGCCTGGCCTTGGGGAGTGGAGTCCTGACCCAGGAATTGGGGACCTCTTGTAGAAGTTACCCTCACTACTAGTTGCCCTCTAGTTCCAGTTTGCAAGAGGCTCTCACAAAGGACCCCCAGTATCCTTCCAGCAGGCCCAGGCTCAGGCAGTCCTGCAACAAGCTCAGGTGAGGGGAGGATAATCCCGGGACTGTTGGAGGGTGGGGCTTCCCCATTGGCTCAGCAGTAAAGAATCTGCGTGCAATTCAGGAGATGTAGGTTTGATCCCTGGGTCGGGAAGATCCCTGGAGAGGGCAATTGCCACCTACTAGGGTATTCTTGCCTGGAGAATTCCATGGACAGAGGAGCCTGGCAGGCTACTGTCTATGAGGTAGCATACAACTGAGCATGCATATCGGGAGGTAATTGGAGGACATTGAGAGAATGACAAAGATGGGAGACAGTGAATAGTCAGGAGACAGGTGGATACTTAACTCTCGACAATGATTTTGTGGGGATGTGGAAGACCTGAGGCTCTGTTCCCCTCTGTCTCTTCAGCTCTCTATGAAAGGCCCTCCTGGCCCGGTGGGGCTCACTGGACGCCCAGGTCCTGTGGTGAGTAAGGAGGCTGCATGGAAGAGGGGACACATCCGTGGAGATGACTCTAACTCAGCTCCCTCTAAGTGCATCACCTTATCTTTCTTCCTCCAAGGGTCTCCCTGGGTATCCAGGTCTGAAAGGAGAGATGGGAGAAATGGGGCTGCAGGTGAGATTGGTGGGGTGAGGGGCAGGGTGGATGGGAAGGTGGATGTCTCCCATGGCCACAGGATAAAGTGCGAGTTGGGGAAAATGGCAAAAGGGCTGGTGATACACTTGCAATTACTGCCTTTTTGATGTTTGAAATTGTGGTGCTGGAGAGTGCCTTGGACAGCAAGGAGATCAAACTAGTCAATCCTACTAAAGGAAGTCAACCCTGAATATTTGTTAGAAGGACTGATCCTGAAGCTGAAGCTCCAATAACTTGGCCACCTAATTCGAAGAGCCAGATCATTAGAAAAGATGCTGATGCTGGGAAAGATTGAAGGCAGGAGGAGAAAGGGGCAACAGAGGATGAGATGGTTGGATAACATCACAAACTTGATGGACATGAGTTTGAGTAAACTTCAGAAGATAGTGAAAGACAAGGAAGCCTGGCATGCTGCAGTCCATGGGGTTGCAAAGAGTCAGACACGACTTAGTGACTGAATACAACAGGGAATGACTTAAACTAAGTCCTTACTCTTTGTTATTCTTTTTCTGCCTCCTTTTCTTTCTCTTCTAGGGTCCCGAGGGCTTCAGGGACCTCATGGGCCCCCTGGCCGAGAAGGAAAGATGGTGAGTGATTCATAGGTTTTCAGGTCATCCCTTAGCCATCTCTCAGCACCCAACATGAGCGAGCCTTGGCTGTGTGCTCTCGGGGTCTGCTGGTGTCATTAGTGGGATAAGAGCACTGAGGACAGGGAATGGCAGTCCACTGAGGGTTTTGCAAAAGGAAAGACTGGCACATTGGGGGAAATGATAATTCCAGATAGTATTAACATTCCATGGGGAACATACAGCAAGGAGATTAATCGGGATTGAAGATGGGGGCTTTTTTTTTTTTTTAAGTGTACTCTTTCTTCTCTTTTTAAAAAATTTATTAATTTTTAATTTTTCTGACTGTACTGGGTCTTCATTGCTGTGAAGGGCTTTCTCTAGTTGCAGTGAGTGGAGGCTGCTCTCTAGTTGTGGTGCACAAGCTTCTCGTTGTAGGGGCTTCTCTCGTTGTGGAGCACAGGCTCCAGGGCCCACGGGCTTCAGTAGTTGTAGCTCATGAGCTCAGAGCTCAGGCTCGGTAGTTGTGGTGCACAGGCTTAGTTCCACTATGCATGTTGCATCTTCCTGGACCAGGGATCAGTTCTCAACCACTGGACCAAATAGAAAGTCCTCCTTTTATTTTATTTTTTGGCCATGCGGTATGTGGGATCTTAGTTCCCCAAGCAGAGATGGAACCCTTGCCCCTTGCAGTGGAAGGCTGGAGCCCCAACCACTGGACTGCCAGGGAATTCCCTGAAGATGAGGGTTCTTCATTTTTGTGATGCTGGTAACTTGGACTAGAGAAAGGGCACTAGGGGTAAAGAGTAATGGATGGGCTTGAGACATACTTGAGAGCTTCAATTAGTACACAGAGAAACTGCCAGCACAGGGGACTGCATGAGGAAGGTACTCCACATATTGCAGTAGACATCTCAACTATGTGACCCCTCCCCCCACAGGGCCGCCCTGGAGCAGATGGGGCTCGGGGCCTCCCAGGCGCCACGGGACCTAAGTAGGTGATGTGGCCAGGACTGGGGCTTGGAGGGACAGTCAGGGTAGCGGATTCAGGGCTCAGATGGTGTCTCTTTGTGCAGGGTGATCGGGGCTTTGATGGCCTGCCTGGGCTGCCTGGGGAGAAGGGCCAAAGGGTGAGTGTGTGAGGCCCCTCCCCCACACCCAAGCGCCTCCCAATATATTCATGGCACTCTCCCCACCCCCAGCATCAGAGTCTCCATCCCTGTGTCTGAGTGCTCACCCCTCACACCCCATCTCCCTTCCTTGGGGGCTGATCTCTACCCTCATCCTTTGACTCTGAATGGCCCTCTGTGTTCCCCACTCCAGGGTGACTTTGGTTATGTGGGGAAACCTGGTCCCCCCGGAGAGGATGGGCGGAAGGTAAGTTTGGAAGCAAGTTAGGGGGTGGTTTGGAAGCTGGAAAGCCAGAATGAGGGAAATAGGACATTCAGGAGACTGGGGAAGGGGTGAAGGTCTGCAGTGGAGAGTCAGAAGGCCCCATCAGGGGCTCAAAAAGACAGATGGAGAGCTGGGGGTTAGTACTAGAGTTACCGGGCTTTCCCTATGGCTCAGCGATAAAGAATCCACCTGCCAATGCAGGAAACATGGGTTCCATCCCTGGGTGGGGAAGATCCCCTGGAGGAGGAAATGGCAACCCACTCCAGTATTCTTGCCTGGGAAATCCTGTGGACAGAGGAGCCTGGAGACCATGGGGTTGCAAAAGAGTCAGACTTGACTTAGAACAGCAACTAGAGCTCAGAGGTGAGGCCCAGGACTGCAGGTCCAGGACTGGGGTCACGGGCCTGAATTTCAAATCACCTACACCCAGCTGGCTGGATTCTGCCACAAGTTCTGACTCTGAGATGCCCTGGAAGGGGCTGCCCAGATGAGGGAAGCTGATTCTCTGAAGATTATACCCTTACCTTCCCAAGTGATGCCATTTTCCCACAGGGAGCAGAAGGACCTCCGGGGCCCACTGGCCAGGCGGGGGAGCCGGTGAGTATGAGGGACCCCTGGACTGTTGTCTGACATGGAGGAGGGAGGCAGGCCTCCTCGGGCCTCAGAGCAGGGATGCTGGAATAACCTTAGCTCCCACTTCCTTGCAGGGCCCCCGAGGACTGATTGGCCCTAGAGGCTCCCCCGGACCCCTGGGACGCCCGGTGAGAACACCGCTGTCTTTCCACATCCCTGTTTGTCCTTTCCTCACCATTGTCTCCACTGCGTGTCCCTTCCTTGCTGCCTGGCTCCTCTGCCCGCTCACCGTTCCCCCTGTGCCTCTCGGCGTCTCAGACGCAGGCTCCTCCACGTGTGTCTGCCCTGGTCTCACACCCTCTCCTCCCCCAGGGTGTGACTGGAAGTGATGGTGCTCCAGGTGCCAAAGGAAATGTGGTACGTGTTCCAACACCTGATGCTTGCTTGCTTGCTTTCTTTGGCTACGCTCAGTCTTTGTTGCTGGGCTCTTTTTCTAGCTGCAAGTGGGGGCCACTCTCTAGTTGTCGTGCACAGACTTCTCATTCTCTTGTTGCAGAGGGTGGACTGGCTCTAGGCACCTGGGCTCTAGGCCCATGAGCTGCAGTAGTTGCAGCACGTGGACTCTGTAGTTGCGGCTCCCCGGCTCTAGAGCGCAGGCTCCATAGTTGTGGCGCATGGGCTTAGTTGCTCCTTGCCCTGTGGGATCTTCCCAAATCAGGGATCCAACCTGTGTCTCCTGCATTGGCAGGTGGATTCTTTACCACTGAGCTACCAGGGAAGCCCCACCTGATGCTTTCTTTTAAGTTAACGAATTAATTAAAGTTCTGTTTGCACTGGGTTTTCATTGCTGGGCAAAGGCTTTCTCTAGATGTGGCAAGCCGGGGCTACTCTTCACTGTGGTGTGCAGGCTTCTCATTGCGGTGGCTTCTCCTTTTGCAAAGCATGGGCTCTAGGCCCCTGGGCTTCAGTAGTTGGCAGCTCGTGGGCTCTAGAGTTTGGGCTTAGAACTTGTGGTGCACGGACTCAGTTGCCCCATGGCATGTCGAATCCTCCTGGACCAGGGATTGAACCCTGCCCCCTGCATTGGTTGGTGGATTCCCATCCATGGTACCACCAGGGAAGTCCCCCTGATGCTTTCAGACACTCTGACCCTGTGACCACCCATATCCTTGTCCATTCCCATGACTGTGTCAACTTCTCTGACACCTCAGCACCACAACCTTTCCAGCTTCACAGAAACCTCACTTTCTCCCCAGGGTCCTCCAGGAGAACCAGGCCCCCCAGGACAGCAGGGAAATCCTGGATCCCAGGTTTGAGCTATTTTTCCAATAAAGTGGGGAGGGATGGTCCATGAAGGTCATAGATCATTCCTAGCTTCTCCAACTTCTGCACTCACTGTCCCTTTCTAAAGCTTTTCTTCTCTCTCTTTTAAAATATCTCCAGGGAATTCCTGGCCCCCAGGGGCCCATCGGCACTCCTGGGGAGAAGGTGAGTGACAGCTCTACTTTCCCTCCTTGCCCATCAAGTCTTCTTCCTTCAACTCTGCCTGCAGGAAAAACTTCCCATTGGGCCCCTTTTGTAAGCCATGGATAATGATCAATTGCAACAGTCCCTAAACAAGCTCAGAGTAACCAAGTGTCATTGTTGGAGAAGGGCTGATTGTGAGAAATAGACCTCTACCAAGTTTAGAGTACAAGGGGATATTATCAAGACACCAGGGAATCTCTCAGAAGCCAGAAAGTATTACCAACATTCATGGGCCAAGAAATCCTTTTCTCTGGGGTCTTGAAGTGTCGTCTCTGTTCCTCTGCACGTCTGTTTTCATCTCCCCTGAAAGACAGGATTCTTTTCATATACATCTTGAAAAAGCAAAAATGTTAGTCGCTCAGTCACGTCTGATTCTTTCTGACCCCATGGACTGTAGCCCACTAGGTGCCTCTATCCATGGGATTCTCCAGGCAAGAATACTGGAGTGGGTTGCCATTCTCTTCTCCAGGGGACCTTCCCAACCCAGAGATCGAACCCATGTCTTGTGTGTTGCTGGTAAATTCTTTACCGTCTGAGTGTGTTCTTACTCCAACTCCTATTTCTACCAATCTTGTACTGCTCTGTCACTATTTCAGTCCCCAGCTCCTTAGGATCTTACAGTTTCTTTACCCAAATCCATCTGATCATAGTTTCTATGAGGCAAGGTGTCACTTCCCTCAAAATTTCAGGAGAGAGTCTGACTGGCTTAGCTGACTGGCCAGGATCCCCCCTCTGGACGCATCAACTGTTTGCAGGACATAGAGGGATCACCCCATGCCTGGGTAGACCCACCACTCTTTGGTGGAACTGTGGGTTGAAGGGGCTTCTAAAGGAAGGAGTTCCCCATCCCAGCATGTCTCTCACGGTTTTTTATATCCCTTGCCTGAATTCTCCCAGAAGCAGAGGCTTTCTGAGGCACAGAGAGGGGAGGCGGCTTGTCCAGGGTCATACAGCAAATTCAAATTGCTGAGAATAGATTGCTTGACCAGTAGGATCTGCTTTTCCTCTAACCTTGAGGTAGCTGCATGTTTGAGCAGGGATGTTCCTGGTGGAATGCCAGGCTCTGAGATCCTGTATCTCTCCCTACTTTTCATCTTCTTTCAGGGTCCCCCTGGAAACCCAGGAATTCCAGGCCTCCCAGGATCTGAAGGCCCTCCGGTGAGAACTAGATTCTGGGATAAAGAGGAAGGAGAAGGGGGAGGCTTGGGAGTTTGGATGGAAAATCAGGTCTTTGACAACTCAGAACGTCTTTCTCCCAGGGTCACCCAGGTCATGAGGGCCCAACAGGAGAGAAAGGGGCCCAGGTAAGTGACCTGAAGAGGGGCTGATTTGGGGATGGGGGTTGGTAGGCAGGGCCAGGAGTCTCATGAGAAGAGAGATGAGGGCACTGGGAACACAGAGAGAGAAGAGCAGGTTGACATTGATCTTATTTCCATCTCAGGGTCCAGCAGGGTCAGCAGGCCCTCCGGGCTATCCGGGACCTCGGGGTGTGAAGGTAAGTGATGCTTGGGGCCTGCAGTTAGGGCTGATTCATCAGCACTGACTTCAGGAAGCTGGTTGCATCAGACACTTCTACAGGAGTGTGAGAAGGAATCAGCCTTCCAGGCAAGGTGTGGTAGGACTGACAGTATGCAGTAGGCTGTATGCTACTTTGAAGCTGAACAGCCAAAGGGTAACATTACAGCATAGTTGTCATCTTGTAGTTGAGAATAGTTAAACCCACTACAGGCTGAACCCATTTCACTGTTAAGCACACACATCACATCCCCAGGTCAACACATTATAATCAAGCAGAGGGTTGTTTTAAAAGCTCAAATAGATAGCCAGTGGGAACGTGCTGTTTAATGCAGAGAGCTTAAATCAGTGCTCTGTAACAGCCTAGAGGGGTGGCATGGGGTGGGAGGTGGGAGGGAAGTTTAAGAGGGAGGGGACATATGTATACCCATGGCTGATTCATGTTGAGGTATGGCAGAAACCAACACAACACTGTAAAGCATGTATCCTTCAATTAAAAATAAATAAACAAAAGCAACAAAAACTCAAGCCAAGAGCCATACAGTCTACAAGCCTAGAAACGCTAGGACCAGTTGAGAGCTGTACTGAATAGAGATACACTGTTGACCAGTTGTAGGGACATTGTAATTAAAATCTGTGTGGTAGCTAAGTCCAGTTACCTTGTAGCCAAGTACAGGTATCCATTACCTGTAGTCTAAGAACAGAGTTTGGTTAGTCTAAGAACAGTCTAAAAGCCAGCTCCTCACATTTTTGCATTATAGACAAGCTTAGTTACCCTATAACCAAGGAGGTATAGTTATGTCGTAGCTGGCCATGAAGTCCTGTGGGTGTCCAAACTCAGAGTTCCATTGAAAGTCAGGCATGGTTTCTATATAGAGTTGAAGGCTATGTTTTGGCTGAGTCTAGTTACACCATAGCCATGGTCAGAGAACAATTGTGGTCACACTTGGTTACATCGTGGTCAATGAATTGCCCTGTGGCTAGAGACAGTCATGATATTGTCAAAACACATAGTTACATTGTATCCAAGTGTAACTTCATTGTAGTCACTAAATTCCATTACTGTGTGTCTCCCTGTGGCTGGAAACAGCCATGTATTGTCAAAACATAGTTATAGTGTATCCAAGTACAATTTCATTTAACTCACTGAGCTCAGTTACACTGTAGCCAAGTGCAGCTTTTCTTATGGCCAAGAATTTGGTGTGAGCAGCATCTGGGCTTGCACTGAGCAGTCTCACTGTAGCCAAGCACAGACTCCCCTTGTTGCCAGGCACAGAGTCGCACTGTATCCAGCACAATGGGAAACATTCCTTCGCCTTTAGAATGAAGCTGGGTTCTGGAATGTTCTTCCTTTTCCTCCTGCCAGAAGGAACTGTGGACACAGTGTCCCTAGGAGATGGAAATCAATTACTTGGAAATTTGGCCTTCCCTTCACACCCCCACACAGATGACCTTGGGAGGCTGCCAGTGAGAAGGGGCGGGGGCAATGCAATCTCTTGTACACCATACTAGCAGATGATGGGACAAGATAATTTTCTCTGGGGCTGCTCCTCCCCCCCCGCTCCTAGTCCTGCATCCTCTTGGGATTGTCTTGGCTGTTTCAGGCAGCAGACTGAGTTCAGGGCCCTTCTTAAGTGGAGGCAGTGTGGGGACTGAGAGCTTCTTTCTTTTCAGGGTACTTCTGGCAACCGGGGCCTCCAGGGGGAGAAAGGAGAGAAGGTAAGAAAGAAGGGGATTCCTTGGGAGAGGGGAACCCTAATAATGGGGCTCTGACTCTGCCCCTTCGTGAAAACCTTGACTTCTGATCTCTGTACTGTCTTCCACCCAGGGAGAGGATGGTTTCCCAGGCTTCAAGGGTGATGCGGGGCTTAAAGGAGATCGGGTAAGATGCTCTCCAAGGGAAGAGTTTGGTGAATCTGGGGGACTTGGGAAAAACAGTGAGGAGGTGAACTGGGGCAAAGACAGGGGGCAGAGGTGACAAAGAAAGACTGATATCAGGGTTTCTCCTTTCTGTTCCAGGGGCAACCCGGACCCCCAGGTCCTCGGGGAGAGGATGGTCCTGAAGGGCTAAAGGGGCAGGAGGGGCTGGTTGGTGAGGAGGGTCCCCCAGGCTCAGCGGGGAGAAGGTGAGTGGACCTGGTCACCCCCCTCCAGTCTGTCCCCAGCTTCCAGTCAAGGTGTTCCCTGGCCCTTTGCCCTCAGCCTTCTGTTCTTTTATCTCCAACTTTAGGAGGCTCTCCATTTCTTCACTTCTGCAGCTCAGCATGATAGAGCAATGCCATGCACTCTATCTTATTTATATCCCTATAACCACTACAGGCAGCAGACATTTTTATCCCCATTCTATAGACAAGTAAACTGAGATTTGGAACGATTGAATGAGCTGTCCAAGGACATGCCCCTAGCAGGCAGGGACCAGGAGTTGAACTCATGTTTCTCTGGATCCCACCCTTCTCCCTTTGCCACCGTGCCCCAGCCATCCTGCCCCTCCCCCATTGACACCCAAATTGCCATCTCTGACTTTTTCCCTACGATCTCTCTTCAGGGCAAGCTTGGCGTGCCGGGTCTTCCAGGTTATCCAGGACGTCCAGGCCCTAAGGTCAGATGCTAGTAGGCAAGTGGTGGGCAAGGGTAGGGTTTAGAGACTGATTAACATCTGGGGTTCTAGGCTATGGTCTAAGGATGTGAACTGGCCACCTCATGGGGGCACTGAAAGTATAAGATGTGGGCTTTGGCATCAATCTTAGGCTCAAATACCCAACCTTATCTGCTAAGTGGCCTTGGGTAAGTCACTCCTCACCTGCTAAGTGACCTTGAGTAAGTCACCCCCTAATACCTGCTAAATGAACTTGAACAAGTCTATTGAGCTATTTTTCTCAGTTGCAAAATGGAGATAGAAGCAGTAGCTACTTCATCAGTTTGATTATAATAATGTTGATGATTTTGGTGATAATAAATCTGTAGGATCCTTCTTACTGGTATGATTAAGATTGGCTCAAACAGAAAGTCAGTAAGGAGGAGAATCATAAAAAACATGCAGCTTACATATCTTGAATTAATTATAACTTCAAGTGTATTTATGCAAAAATGTACCTTTGGCTGCCAATGTTTTGATGGATGAGGCTATTGGTAAGACATGCTTTCTGCCTAAGCCACACCCGTATTACATCACTGATGGTTTGTAGTTTGTGTCTACATAAAGCGGAGCAGAAAAATCAGAGACATTCAGAAGAAATCTGAGCGCAGAATCCTCAAGTTCCATACTTCTGGCGTCTTGTTCTGGCACAGCTATCTTGCGTTTGTGTGTGCTGAGTCTCTTCAGTTGTGTCTGACTCTTTTCAATCTCATGGACTGTGGCCCGCTAGTCTCTGTCCATGGGATTCTCCAGGCAGGAATACTGGAGTGGGTTGCCACGCCCTCCTGCAGGGGATCTTCCCGCCTCTAACCCGCCCCTTACCCAACTGCCCCCACGTTCTTGACCCTGCCCCTGGTGCTGCCTCTGAGGCTTCCCTTTAACCAGGGCCTGGCATATGCTGGATGCCCTGCCTGCGTGCATGCTAAGTGGCTTCAGTCGTGTCCGACTCTTTGCAACCCCATGGACTGTAGCCCGCTAGGCTCCTCTGTCCGTGGGATTCTCCAGGCAAGAATACTGGAGTGGGTTGCCATGCCCTTCTCCAGGGGATCTCCCAGACCCAGGGATGGAACCTGTCTCTGTTACTCCTGCATTGGCAGATGAGTTCTTTACCACTAGTGCCACCTGGGAAGCCCATAGTTATCTCGCCCATGACTAATTTGACAATGATTTTTTTTCTTTTAATTGCTTTCCTTTATATTAAATATTTTCCATTTCTCTCTCTCTTTTTTGGTTGAACTCTGCTGTTTGCAGGATCTTAGTTCCCAGACCAGCGATTGAACCCAGGCCCTCAGCAGTGAAAGCTCTGAGCCTTAACCACTGAACTGCCAGGGAATTCTTGTCTTTTCCATGTAACTTTGATTTTAGAGATATCTTTCTTTTCCCTTTCTACATTTCATCCATTTTCATAAGCTTTCATTAAATCACATGAGTCCATTGGCAAGGGTAACTGCTATAAACAGGTTTGGGAATTAACTCAAGGCACCAAAATTCAGAGCAGAACTCAGCTTGTTGGAGCAAGAATTCCTGGAGTTCAAAGACATTCAAAGGCTCATAGCCAAGACTGAGCAGTGTGCCTTGGGCATCAAGCAATGAACACATTACAGGAGGCCTGATGTATCAGTTAAGCTGAAGTCAGTTTTGGGTTGCTAGAATAAAAATGCCTTGGACTGGATGTTTTAAACATAGAAATTTGTTTTGGAGGCCAAAAGTCTGAGATCAGAGCGCCAGCATGGTTGGATCCTGTGAGGGCTTTCTTCCTGGTTTGTAGATGAACCTTTTCTGTCTTTGTCCTCACATAGGGAGGAAAATGCCCTGATGCTGGGAAATATTGAAGGCAGAAGGAGAAGGGGGCAGCAGAGGATGAGATGGTTGGATGGCATCACCAACTCAATGGACATAAATCAGCAAATTCTGGGAGATAGTGAAGGACAGGGAAGCCTGGCATGCTACAGTCCATGGGGTCACAAAAGGTCAAACATGACTTAGCTACCGAACACCAACAAAGGAGAGAGGGAGGAGCCAGAGAGAGAGACAGACAGAGAGAGATATAGTCTTCTTTCTTAAAAAAAAAAACAAAAAAAAACAAAAAAAAACAACTTTTTATTTTGTATTGGGGTATAGCCAATTAACAATGTTGTGATAGTTTCAGGTAAACCATGAAGGGACTCAGTCATACATATGCATGTATCCATTCTCCCCAAACTCCTCTCCCATGCAGGCTGCCACATAACATGGAGCAGAGTTCCATGTGCTATACAGAAGGTCCTTGTTGGTTATCCGTTTTAAATATAGCAGTGTGTACATGTCCATCCCACAGTCCCTAACTATCCCTTCTCCCATCCTTCCCCCTGGCAACAATAGGTTGGTTCTCTAAGTCTGTGAGTCTCTTTCTGTTTTGCAAGTAAGTTTATTTGTATCATTTCTTTTCAGATTCCATATATAAGGGATGCCATACGATTTTCTCCTTCTTTGTCTGACTTACTTTACTCAGTACGTCTAGTCCCCTCTTCTTATAAGCACACTAATCCTATACACGAGGCCCCTACCCCATGAGCTACTTAGTTCCCAAAAGCCCCACCTCCAAATATTAGCACATTAGGGATTGAGGATTCAACATATGAATTTTTAGAAGACACAAACATTCAACCCATAGCAGTTAGTAATCGTGTGAATAACAATGACAATTAACATTCCTTGAACTCATACTATGTACCAAGTATTTTGTAACAAAAATAAAACTAAACAAGACACTTTCTCCACATATCCCATCTATCCTAACCAGAACCTTGTGAAGGAGGTATTGTTCATATCATCCCAGGCTACAAACAAGGAGACTGGTGCTCAGAGAGGTTCAGCCATTTGTCTAGGGCCACACAGCTAGTCCAGTGATGGATCTCGGATTCAAAACACAGTGAGGGGTGAGAGGGGATATTGGAGCCTATGATGTCTTCCCCCCAGGTTAAGGGAGGATGCCTCCAAGATAGGCAGGAAAGCAACTACTGGAGTCAGTTAATAAGTATTGAGTAAGTGCCCACCATATGCCAGGCAGTGGGGATTAGGACCAGAGCATTATGTCCTAGTCATTGAATAAGTAAGCAGATAAGCAAGGTCATTTCAAGACAAATATTATGGGGAAAACAAAATAGGAAAATGTGTTAGTGCGTGATTTGAGGATGAGGTGGTCAGGATGGTGACGGGAGGCTTCTTGAAGGAGGTGACATCTGAATGAGATCTAGACGAGGGGATCTGAGAGAAGAGAATTTTAGGCAAAGGCAGACAGTGCAAAGGCCCTGAGGCAGGAATGTACTGGTATGTGAGTAGCATTAAAGGGGCCAGTGTGGCTGGAAAGGAGAGAGCAAGAGGAGAGAGGAGAGGATGCCTGAAGGCTGTCTTGGAGGAGGCAGGGGCTGGAGGGACCAAAGAAGCCTCTGGAATCAGTGACCTGGAAATGCCTGAAATGATGGGATGGCTAAATGGAGGGCTAACATTGCCCACCACCCATTCCTCGTCTCCATTTCTTCTCTCTCATTCTCTTGATTCAGGGATCTATTGGCTTTCCGGGACCCCTGGACCATTAGGAGAAAAAGGGAGGCGGGTGAGTCACGATCTAGGGGTCAGGGGGGAGGGGAAGGGCTTGCATGAGAGGAGGAGTGTGTGTGGCTGTGCGTGACAGCAGGTGGAACCCTAGGCAGTTGTGTCTACGCCTGGAAGCACTTGTGTGCACACACATTGCCACATGCAGTGCAGGGCACATGTAGGTGATCCTGCCTGGCACTACAGCATGTGTGCCCGTGTGTCCATGTGCGTCCTACATGCCCTTCAGTGCAAATCAGACAGGGCCTGGATGCTGCAGCCTTGGGGCTTGTGACTGGGTGAACAAGGGCACAGCTGCACGATTGTTGTGTGACTGTGGGCATAAATGCATGAGAGGGCATGTTGATGTGTACGAAAGAATAGGGAAACACACATAGGTGTATGCGTTTCTGTGCACCTGTACACAAGCATGCATTTTTTGGCTATGTGTGCACTGCAGCTATGTAAATGGATATTGTGTATATGCACCCAGCGTGTATACTGCTGGGTTTATCAAGACCGTGTCCTCACATGAGCCCACGTACATATGTGTTTACTACATTGGGTAGACACATGGGCAAAGAACATCTTACACGACAAACTCCATGTGTCATTTCGAAGCTGTGGTTACCCCTTGCATGTCATGGGGTTACACAATCCTGTATGCATACCATGCAGCTGTGACAACTAAACAGGTGTCTGTGTGAGTGAGCATGCTTCTAGGTGTGGACCCTGTAGGTGCAATCATAATATAACTGGGTGTGTGTCATCTTTCCACAGTTGGATGTGTAAGCTGTGTTTATGTATGTGAGTGAGTGAAAGGCTTGTGAATGAATGTGAGACAGACATCTTTCCAGGTCTCTGACTGGGTATATTTCTGTGTTTCTGTCCTGTCTTTGTGCCATCACCACCTTCTTCTTCCCCCTCGCCCCAATTTATGTTCCAGGGGAAGGCCGGGCAGCCAGGCCTGGAAGGAGAGCGGGGACCACCAGTAAGAAAATGGGGACAGGGCCAGAAAGTGGGCTACGAGGGGAGAGGTGGGTGGGAAGAGAGTTTGGGGCATGTCAGTGGTGCTTGGGTGGTCACAGAGGGAAGGGGCCCTAAGGACTCAGCCTCACTTCCTGGGCCCCCCCACCCTCTCCCTTCTAATCTTTGCTTCTTTTCTCTTCAGGGTGCCCGTGGAGAGAGAGGGCAACCAGGTGCCACAGGGCAGCCAGGCCCTAAGGTATGGAGAGGACGGGTGGCCAGGCACCCCTATGCAGGCCTTCTGGTTCAGGCCCACCAAGTCCCTCCCAATACATCCCTGTTGAGTTTGTTCTGCAGCCTGAGTCTAATTCATTCTATCCTAGGGTGATGTGGGCCAGGATGGAGCCCCTGGGTTCCCTGGAGAAAAGGTGAGTGAGTGAGTGAGTGTGTGTGTGATTCTGGGTAGGAGACAAGCCCAGAAGGTAGGGAGACATTATAATGCAGAATGCAGAAAGAGCCTCTTATAATCTGAGTGCTGTGAGTTCAAGTCTTAACTTTGCTGCTCACCTGCTCTGTGACCTTGGTTGAGTCACCTAACCTATCTGTGCCTTGGTTTCTCCCTCTACCAAATGAGAATAACCACAGATCCCCTCCCACAGGGCTGCAGTGGCAAATGAAATTACTTCCTGCAGGCAGAATGCTTGACCCCATGCCTGGCCTGCAGGAAGCACCCAAAATGCTTGTCACTAGGTGGGATTCAGAGGGAGGGGGAGGAAAGCAGAAAGGATGCTCTAATGATTTCTGCTTCCCTTTCAGGGCCTCCCAGGTCTGCAAGGTCCTCCCGGGTTCTCTGGACCAAAGGGTCCCCCTGTAAGTCAGCATATCCTGCTGGGAGGAGGGGGCGCCAGGCAGAGGGGAAACTCATTATTGGGCTTCAACTCTCTCATGCTTTGTCCGTCAGGGTCCCCAGGGGAAAGATGGGCTACCTGGACACCCTGGACAGAGAGGAGAATTGGTGAGCAACGCTTTGACCTCTGACTCCTGACCCCATTGGGCTCTTCATTTCTTCCACTCCTGATATTTTTTTTCATTTATATTTTATTAAAAAAAATGTTTTTTGGCCACATCTTGTGGCATGTGGGATCTTAGTTCCCTTACCAGGAATGGAGCCTGCACCCCTTGCAGTGGATGCTCAGTCTTAACCACTGGAGCACCAGGGAAGTCCCATGACACCTTCTTTCAATGTTTCTCCTCAGGGTTTCCAAGGTCAGACAGGCCCACCTGGACCGGCTGGTGTCGTGGGTCCTCAGGTCAGAGTGGCCCCCACAGGTCTCCCCAGTTTTGCATCAGTTCGGGGATGTTTGTGGGGAGGGGAGATGGTGATCCCAGACAGAATCACTACCCCAGGCTACCTCCATTCAAGATGAGCCTTCTTCCTCTCCAGGGAAAGACAGGAGAAGCCGGGCCTCTGGGTGAGAGGGGGCCCCCAGGGCCCCCTGGACCTCCTGGTGAACAAGGTCTTCCGGGCCTGGAAGGCAGAGAGGGGGCCAAGGTGAGACCACCACCCCATGGGACATCTTTTGGTTGAGTGACCCCAAAGATCCTTGAATGGCCTTACTGTCATCTCCAGGCTCAGCATCAACCCTGTGGGGGAGGGGACCCAGACTCACAGACTGAGGGGAGATGCCCCCTCCTCCACAGTCTGACTTTCCTCCCCTGGACTCTTGCAGGGGGATGTGGGACCACTGGGACCCCTTGGGAAGGAAGGGCCACCTGGACCCAGAGGTCTCCCTGGTCCTCATGGAGCCCCCGGGGAACCAGTAAGTATGGTTTGCATGTGCCTGGCTGGGCTGTGAAGTGGAGAAAGAAAAGGGGGCTTAGGAGGGACATGGCCATAGCCTCCTGACCATGGAGGAGGAGGGATGGATCCCTGAATCTCAGTGCCAGGAAGGGGGTGAGAACTCTGAGCCCCCCAGAGTAAACACAGGACCTGGGAGCACTTTGGGAGGTCTCCCTTTCTGGGGAAGCAAGTCATGGGGGCTTGTGGATCTTAGTTTCCTGACCAGGGATTGAGCCCAGACTCTCAGCAATGAGAGCGAGTCCTGATCCCTGGACTACCAGTGAATTACCTTTGGGGTCTCTTGACTATGAATCATCTCCTCCTCAGGGACCGACTGGTTTAAAGGGTGACAAGGGCCCCCCAGGTCCTGTTGGTGCCAACGTAAGTGTAAATGCATCTGCTATGGGGGGTGGGCAGGGTGGAGAGGTCTCAAAATATCTGGGAAGCTGGGTATGGTCATGATTATGTTCAGCTATTTTGGGAGCCAAACAGGTTTGAATCACACTCCTCTCTGCCACTCACTGGCCAGGCAGTCTATCATTCCACCAGCCTCAGTTGGTTTGTCTGTAAAATAGTCCTGTCTCTAGGTTGTAAACCTCAATGAGATGATCTGTCCAACACATACTTACTTGCATCCCAGACCTTACCGTTCAAATGTGGGCCCTAGTTCCCTGACCAGGAATCAAACCTGTGCCCTCTAAATTGGAAGGGCAAAGTCTTAACCACTGGACCTCAGGGAAGTTGGACATGAGCCCCTTTAAAAACCTCCTTTCTTCTGGAGCTTACTACAGTCTAGTCAAGGAGATAATGGATCAGGGGCGGTGAATGCCACAAAGCCAAATAGGATAATGGGGAGCGGGGGAGAGCCCTTAAATAGTCTGGCCAGGGGACTTTCCTGGAGGTGCAGAGGTTAAGGCTCTGTGCCTCCAATACAGGGGGCTCTGGTTCAATCCCTTGTGGGGGAACTAAGATCCCACATGCCACCCTGAGGCACCAAAAAATAAATTAAAAAGCTGACTAGGGAGAGTCTCCTGAGAAGATGACATTTGAGCTGAGACCTGAGGAAAATGCCATGTGGTTGGCTAGGAGAAGAGTGGGTGCCAGGCAGAAGGAACAGCACGTGCAAAGTCCTGAGGCTGGAGGAAGCAGTGAGGGGGGCCGTGTGGCTGGAAGGAAGTGAGTGGGAGGAGGTGAGGGCAGGGAGGAGATGGGGGCAGGTCGAGCAGGGCCTCAAGAGCTGCCGGGAGAGCTTTTTTGCTCCGGGTGAGGTGGGAGCCTTGAGGGCTTCCTGCAGAGGAAGTCACGTGCTCTGACTTGGATGTTCACAGCGCCCTCTGGCTGCTGTGTGGGGAACGGCCTGGATTGGTGGTAACCACCTAACTCAGGCTGCTTGCAAACCCTCCAATAAATGAGATCTATTGTTATTGCTATCATTCCTGACCCTCCACCCATTTTCAGGGATCCCCTGGGGAGCGTGGTCCTGTAGGCCCAGCAGGGGGCATTGGGCTTCCTGGTCAAAGTGGAGGCCAAGGCCCCGTGGGCCCCACAGGCGAGAAGGGTTCCCCGGTAAGTTCCTGCCTCCTCCATTCATCCCCAAGAACCAGCCCTCCACATACCAGGACTGCATTTCTGCCCTGACTGTTTCTACTCCCCTTAACAGGGTGAACGTGGCGCCCCTGGCCCCACTGGTAAAGATGGGATCCCCGGGCCCCTGGGCCTCCCTGGACCCCCTGGAGCTGCGGGGCCTTCTGGCGAGGAAGGGGACAAGGTGAGAGAGAGTTGAGGCAGAGGGAGGGGCTGGGGGAGGACAGGGGAAGAGGGAGGCTGGGTCATCGCTCATCCTGTTTGTTTCCTTTGCAGGGAGAAGTGGGTGCCCCCGGTCACAAAGGCAGCAAAGGAGACAAGGGAGATGCGGTGAGTGGGGGTCCCAGAAAGGGAGCTGGTCTTTGGAGAGGGGTAAAAAGGGATATTGAGAGGATGGGCAGGGGGTGGGTCATGGGGTTTCCTGCCTTCTTGAGCCCCATCTTGACGCTTGTAAGTAACAGAAGTCACTTAAGCTACCCAGAATAAAGGGGCCAACTGCGTTTCCAACTTCCCTCCAGGAATTCAGTCTCAGCACCCATCATCTGGAAGCCAGCTCAGTCCTGGGAAATTGATGGGTCTTTGGGGCCAACGTTCAGATGGGCCAAGCTTATGAAAGATGCTGTGTCTGGTCCCATGAGTTGGTGGCTAGGAAGACAGGGTTGTGGGGAGAGAAATGCAATTTTCTAGTGGAGTGAGGAGTGGACAGGGGTGCAGTGATGATGTTGCTAGTGTTCCCCCTTCATCTTTTTTCAGTTTAAAAAAAAATATTTATTTATTTGGCTACACTGGGTCTTAGTTGCTGCTTATGGGATCTTTATCTTCGTTGTGGCCTGTGGGATCCAGTTCCCTGACCAGGGATCGAATCCTGACCCCCTTGGTAGTGCAGAGTCTTAATCATTGGGCCACCAGGGAAGTTCTCCACCTGCGACCTTAATCTTAAACCTGAGGGTTTCTTGACTCTGTTCCTGCCTCCAGGGCCCACCTGGACCAACAGGGATACGGGGTCTGGTGGGACACCCAGGCTCCCCGGTGAGTACTCCCAGCTTTGTGGTCCTCCTCTGGATCCCTTATGGGAAGAGACGGTGTTCCCCACTGTGACTCAGGCCCCAGTTCCACCCTAACCCCTACCCCTTCGTGTCAATGCTCAATTCAAACTCACCCCAGAATTTGACTCAGTCTTGACCTCAACCCTCAAACTCCATCACAGCCCTAATTTTAACAACCTAATTTTAATTGTGACCTTAACCTCAATCCCAACTCAGACCTTATCTTCACATCCAACATTAGCTGAACCTGACCCAGTACTACCCTTGACCTCAGTCCAGACCCACCCTCCAATACTGACCCCAAACCTGAGCTCCAATTCTGAATTTACCTCGGACCTGAGTTCAAGCCCAACCCTACCTCTCAACCCCACTTGGACCTTACTTGACCTCAGCTTGACCCTGACTCTCCACCAAGGCTCATCTCAAAACTTTGACTCAGTCCTGGATTTCATTCCTAAACCCTGACCCTTAACCTGCACCCCTAGCTTCAGACCCAACCCTGACCCTCCCCAAACTTCATCCCAACCTTGAACTTCCATCCTGACTTTGACCTTGAACCTAACTCCAACCCTTGACACAGACCCTAACGGTGTCCTGCCATGTCCTCCTTCTAGGGAGCAGACGGGGCTCAGGGACGCCGGGGACCCCCAGGCCTCTTTGGGCAGAAAGGAGATGATGGAGTGAGAGGCTTCCTGGCATGATCGGTCCTCCTGGCCTGCAGGTGGGTGTCTGAGTTTGAGGGTATGACCTCTGATCCTCCCCACTTTGTGCCCCAATTTTGCTTCTTTGCTCCACAGGGAATGCCAGGCCCTGCTGGAGAAAAGGGAGAAGTTGGAGATGTAGGGTCCATGGTATGAACTATGGGGGGAAATGGGAGGGGTGGTAGGGCAGGGTTGGCCGTCAGATCGGTTTGGGTGGTCACGGGGCACACTGTTTTAAGGATCATGTGGGTCACCAGTACCAAGGGTGGTGTTTGTGGTTTTTTGTTCAGTTGCTCAGTTGTGTTGGACTCTTTTTGACCCCTATGGACTGCAGAACGCCAGGCTCCCCTGTCCTTCACTGTCTCCCCGAGTTTGCTCAAATTCATGTCCATTGAGTCAGTGATGCCATCCAACCATCTCATCCTCTGTCGCTCCCTTCTCCTCTTGCTTGGAGCTTTTTGAGGGGCCATGAGGTCACTGGATGCTATTCTGACTGTCCCATAGGGTCCCCATGGAGCTCCAGGCCCTCGGGGCCCCCAGGGCCCCATCGGATCAGAGGTGAGGACTTGGGGGGAGGGCCTCAGGAGGCCTCAGGACATCACTTTCCCAAGAAGGGGCTGTTGGAATCCCTCCATCCCACCTGTACCCCTCGTTGTCTCTCCAGGGTCCTCCAGGCTTGCCTGGGGGAGTTGGTCAGCCCGGCGCTGTGGGTGAGAAGGTGAGAGAGAGAACAAGGGACTGCCTGGGGTCGAGGAGGCTCACCCAGTCCTGCCTGGCTGGTGGCCGTTCTGGCTGCCAGGAGGGAACCCCTCTTCACTTTCACTTTGCCTCCCGCAGGGTGAGCCAGGAGAGCCTGGAGACCCAGGACCCCCAGGGACCCCGGGCACCCCGGTGAGTGACTTTCTTCTGGGCCCCTGCACCTATCTTAGGGAATCCCCGACCCTCTGGCGTCTTGGGCCCCCATGACCTCTGGGCAGCCCTAGGTCACTCATGGACCCAGGCCTCTGGGCATCCCAGTGATCTTGGTGACAGAGACCTGAAAGGTGTCAGAGTTGCTACATCAAGTTCTCTAGGTTGTGTACTGCGCAAGCATGCGCGGCTGAGGGGGCAGGTGGGGCTCAGATCTAAAGCACAAGCCCTGGCTTGAGGATGAGCTGCCCAGAGGGGATCCCTCTTTTTTCCTTTTGAAAATATTGACATTGATTTGCTCGGCTGTGTCCAGTGTTAGCTGGGACACGTGGGAGCTTCGCTGGGCCATGTGGGAGCTTCCCTTGGGTGCACAGATGCTCCAGTTGTGTCGTGAGAGTTCAGTGGTTGTAGCATATGGGCTTAGTTGCTCCACAGTGTGTGGGATCTTAGTTCCCTGACCAGGGATTGAACTTGTGTTCTCTGCATTGCAAGGCAGATTCTTAACTACTGAACCACTAGGAAGGTCCTGGGATCCCTTTTCTGATTCACCCCAGAATGGCACATGGGCTAGCCCAAACTTGACCTCTGGTCAGCTGGATCACCCTGACCCCTGACTCCGGTAAATTCCTCTGACCCTTGGGCAGTCTGGGCTACTTTGACCCCTAACCCTAGGGAAGTCCCAAGCCATGCAGATTCCTGAGTTCAGGTATGCTAACCTTGACTCCTGGAGAGTCCAGGCTACTCTGACCTCTGACCTCTGTTTCTGCCAAGGGCCCCCGGGGAGAAGTTGGTGAAAAGGGGGATACAGGCCCATCTGGGGCTGCTGGACCCCCAGGCAAGAAAGGCCCCCCTGGAGAGGACGGAGCAAAGGGGAATGTGGTGAGTCCTGGGGCACACGGAGGTCACGACCCAGGGAGGGTCACATGTGTCAACTCGAACCTGCTCCCCAGCTTTCAGCCCGGGGTCCTGTGTGCTGATCAGTGTGCTGATTCCACAAGCCACCCAGAACATGGCCTAATGAATGAATGATTGAATGAAAAAATGAATCAGTGTAAACACACAGGGCTAATTGGTCATGGCAGCAGGGGAAACTTGCTTCCACAGAGTCATTCTAAGAGTGCTGGAAAGTCAGAGTTGAAAGTGACGAGGGATCAGGGCTGGCTGATGAGGATTTGCCATCAGGGTAGAGGCTGAGCCCCTCCTGCCATGGTGAGGGGCTCCAGGTGGGGAGGCAGGATGGGGAGGACCTTCAGAGTCTGAGGGACTTGATTTGAATTTCAGCACCCCACCCCTTGCCGAGTCCCCTCTCTGATTTTCATCTGTGAATCCCTAGCTGGGAGGATGCAATGAAATGATTCATGGAACATTTTTAGCTCCCATTAAACCCCAGAATGTTCCCTCTAGCAGGGCTGGAGTTTTGTGTTTTCTTTACCAATGTATCCTCAGCAACCGGAACTGTGTCTGAGGACAGCTGAATGAATGAATAAATAAATGGATGGATGAATGCTCCATCATTCAGAGATATGATTTTTCATCATTCTGTGTTCCAGGGCCCCACAGGCCTCCCAGGGGACCTAGGCCCCCCCGGAGACCCTGGAGTTTCGGTGAGTGTTACCCACCTCTTCCTCAAAAGCCCAGCATATTCCCAATTCTGTCCCCAATCTCATCACAAACCTGAGCAAGGTCAATGAAGCAAAAAACCTCCACTTTCCTCCCAGCATCACCCCAACATTCTGCTGTGCCCTCACGACCCCTCCCAACTTCATTTCCTCTACCACAGGGTCAAAGTGGCCCCCCAGGGGAGAAGGGAAACCCTGGAGATGTGGGGGGACCGGTGAGTAGGGGAACAGAGGAGGTGGTGCCTAAAGAGGGGTGTTGGGGCAGGTGAATGGGTGAATTGAGGGCCAGGAGAATGGGTTAATGAGGTCCCCAGGGCCCCCAGAGATGCATCTGCTTTGTACCATGAATGTGAGCACCTTGAAGGAGGAGGCAGGGGGATGGAGGGATGGCTGGTGCGGGGGTGATGTTTGGGGAAGGCTGTCTTCCCATCAAAGGCATCCTGAAACTGTCATCCTTGACTCCCATGCTGGTTACAATCTCCATAGGGTCCACCTGGTGCTTCTGGGGAGCCTGGTGCCCCCGGGCCTCCGGTAGAAGGGTGAGTGATGACACCCCAGCCCCTGGCTCTAACTTGGTTCCACTCACTCTCGTAGGCCCCCCTTACCTCCACAAGCCCCCCTCATACCTAGAGGCCCCCACTCATCCCTACAAGCCCTCCACTCACCATCACAACCCCCTACTCAGCTCACAGCCCTCTACTCAGCTCACAGCCCTCTATTCACACTTTCTACTCACCCCTCAGGGTCCTTCTGGTCGCATGGGTCGAGAAGGCAGAGAAGGAGAGAAAGGTGCCAAGGTGAGTCCCTTTTATTTTTGGCTGCATTGGGTCTTCATTGCTGTGTGGGGGCTTTCCCTAAGTTGCAGCACGTGGGGCCTATCCTATAGCTGTGGTGCTCGGGCTTAGCTGCCCTGCAGCATGTGGGATCTTCTCAGGGCAGGGATCAAACCTGTGAACCCTGCATTGGTGGAGAAGGCAATGGCAACCCTCTCCAGCACTCTTGCCTGGAAAATCCCATGGACGGAGGAGCCTGGTAGGCTGCAGTCCATGGGGTCGCTAAGAGTCAGACACGGCTGAGCGACTTCATTTTGACTTTTCACTTTCATGCATTGGAGAAGGAAGTGGCAACCTACTCCTGTGTTCTTGCCTGGAGAATCCCAGGGACAGAGGAGCCTGGTGGGCTCCGTCTATGGGGATGCACAGAGTCAGACACAACTGAAGCGACTTAGCAGCAGCAGCCCCTGCGTTGGCAGGTGGATTCTTAACCACTGGACCACCAGGGAAGTCCCAGGGAGCGGTCCTTGTCCTGACTCGTTGGTCAACAGTTGGGCCAGCAGAATGGGGAGGAACCACAGTTGCCCCCATTTCTCCCCACTCCCTGATGGTTCTTGGCTGGAGGGTCAGGAGGCAGGCTCCCCCTGATTCTCTCTGCCTGCTGCCTTCCACCTTGCTCCTTTTCAGGGGGAACCAGGTCCTGATGGACCCCCAGGGAGGACAGGCCCAGTGGGGCCTCTAGGGCCCCCTGGACGTGTTGGACCTGAGGGTCTTCGTGGATCCCTGGACCTGTGGTGAGTGGACTGGGAATAGGGATGGGGTTGGGGGGTGGATCAGGCCCTCCCTGTCTGCTCACTTCTTGTAATTTGTCATCACAGTTGGGAGGACCTGACCCTGGTCGGGGTTGGGGGGGCCGCCACGCTGAGTTCTGGCAGAGTGCAGCCCCCTCATGTTCTATTTTCCCCTAGGGTGAACCAGGCCTCCTGGGACCTCCTGGACTGCTAGGCCCTCCTGGTCCCCTGGTAAGAGACCCCTTCATCCCTGAGGCCCCAGCACGGAGAATCACACTGGGCATCCATCCAGGGGCCATCCAGTGACCTTGGGCGCTCATAGCGCAGACTGACCCCTCACTGACCATCCTTCTGATGGTCCGCCCTGACCACCTGTACTAACCGTCTCTTCAGATCACTCATCATGATGGTCTACACTGACCAAACTGACCATCTATCTCAATAGTCTACACTGACTACCCACACCGATGTTAACTACAGATCATTTATCTTGACCATCCTCCAAAAAGCCTTCCATTCATCTCTCATCATCTCTCTTCTCTCCTGACCACCCCCATGACTTCCCTGGTAATTCCATTTGAAATCTAGGTAATTTCCCATTTGACCATCCCCCAGTCACTCACATGAGGCTTTCTGTTTGAGACTTAACAACTGACCCTAGGGCTTCCTGGATAGCTGAAACAGTGAAGAATCTGCTTGCGTTGCAGGAGACCTGGGTCCAGTCCCTGGGTTGGGAAGATCTCCTGGAGGAGAGCATGGCAATCCACTCCACTATTCTTGCCTAGAGAATCCCATAGACAGAGGAGCCTGGCGGGCTACAGTCCATAGGGTTGCAAAGAGTCAGATACCACTGAGTGACTAACACTTTCTCTTTCAACTGATCCTAACTCTCCTTCCAGGGGCCCTCTGGCCTACCAGGGCTGAAGGGAGATGCTGGGCCCAAGGGAGAAAAGGTAAGGATGCCTCTTTTTATTCTCTTCTTCTCCCCAGCTACCTCCCTCTGTGGCCAGGGGCTGGGAGATTGGAGTCTCCTCTGCTCCCAAACTCACTACCCCAAGGCTGGAAGGGAACAGTCTGTCAATTCCCCACCCCCATTCTTCCCCCACATGTGTCTCTCATATCCTCCAGGGCCACATTGGATTAATTGGTCTCGTCGGTCCCCCTGGGGAGGCTGGTGAGAAAGGGGATCAGGGGTTGCCAGGAGTGCAAGGCTCCCCTGGCCTCCAGGGAGAACCGGTGAGTGTTCATCCTGCCCCAAGAGGGAAGATTGTGTTTGAGGGGGATGGGAAAGCAGAAATGGGGCTTGTTTGGGTGTGGGGGGTTGGGAAGCCTGGGTCTCGAACAATAGGAATTGTGTCTGAAGGAAATGTGGGGCTCTATCTGGGGGACTTAAAGGTTGTGTCTGGGGTTGAGGGTCTTCTTTTGCGGGGACTTGTCTGGGGGATGCGTCTGGACCTAAATGAACCTGGGGGATGCGTCTGGACCATAAGGATGAACCTGGGGGATGCGTCTGGACCTAAGGATGAACCCCATCAGTGATGATCCTGATATCCTTTCCCCAGGGTTCTCCTGGCCCCATTGGATCTCTGGGTCACCCTGGGCCCCAAGGCGTGGTGGTGAGTATGAGGGGTTTGCAAGGGTAGGGGGGTCACCCTGTTGGGCCAGGAGTCCAAGCCCCCCTATTTCTACCCTACAGGGTCCTCCAGGACAGAAAGGCTCAAAGGGGTCCCCGGTAAGTAGTCACTGCTCCCTTGGGCTCTCACCTCCCAACTCCCCAGCCCCCTTCACTGTGCCAGAACCCTCAGTGCCTTTGGGTTCATTCGTTTATTTATTCAGTCAGGCATTTGACTATTTCTTCAACACTTATCATTGTATTTTATCAAATCTAAGATGTCATCCATTGTAAGATGTGCCATTGTTTTATGAACTGCTACAGAAGAAAACAGTTCTGCATAAATGATGACTTGTCATAGATGTTAAGATGCTGATTTCAGAGATGTTCAAATATGGAAAGAAAACTTGCATTTTATGCTGGGGCTGAAAATTGCATGTCCTTCCTCCAGTGGTGTGTGTGTGTGTGTTGGCAGGCAGGGGTCTCCATAGACAGAGTTCACACCCAAGTGACTTCTCCCTACAGGGATCCCAAGGTCCTCGTGGAGACACCGGCCCCCCGGGTCCTCCTGGTCCCCCGGTAAGTTTCCCATGGGACTCTGTCCAAGTGTCTCCCCTGGTCCCTCAGTAACTAGAAGTGGGCAGAGCACACACCACGTGTTCAGGGATAGCAGGTGGGAAGGGAGGTGGTTCAAAAGCTGAAGGAGAATCTGGGCTGTGTGTAGGGGTTGGGGGGACCTCCATGGGGGCTCTGATTGGATTTTGTCTGTCCATCTCTCTGCCCTTTCTCTGTTTCTACCTCAAAACGTTCTTTCACTATTTTGTCTTTATTTTTGTCTTCTGGGTCTCTCTCTGTCTCTCTCTCCTTTGCCTGGCTATGGTTCTGGCTCTTCTTTTTCCTCTCTCCACTTCCCATCTCTGAGCCTTTCTGTCCCTCTCCTTCTTGTGTCTCCCTCTGTCTCTGATTGTCCATGTCCCCGGTTCCTGTCTGTATCTCTCCCTACTCTTTTTCCTCGCCCCACACCCCTGTGTCTTTCTGCCTCCCATATCTCTCATTTCTGCCTGTCTCTCTCCCTCTCTTCTTGCCGTCCTCCTCTCCTCCATGCCCACCTCTGCCCAGGGTCCCTCTGCGGACCTGCACGGGCTGCGCCGGCGCCGACGTTCCCTGCCAGGCTTGGGGACCCCGGAGGGCGGCCTGGAGGAGGTGCTGGCCTCGATGGCGTCGCTGAGCTTCGAGTTAGAGCAGCTGCGGCGCCCTCCCGGCACGGCTGAGCGCCCTGGCCTCGTGTGCAAAGAGCTGCACCGCAGCCATCCGCATCTGCCCGACGGTGAGGTCCCGCCCCTCCCCCCGGAGGGCGGGGAGCCGTGGGATCCAGCCCCCGGCTCATCCTCTCCCCACTGGCTCTGCGGCAGGGGAATACTGGATTGATCCCAATCAAGGCTCGCGCGGGATGCGCTCAGGGTTTTCTGTAACTTCACGGCAGGAGGAGAAACCTGCCTCTACCCAGACAAGAAGTTTGAGACCGTGAGTACCTGCGTAGGGGGCTGGGAGGGGTTGGTGGAAGGAGGGACTCGAAAATATCTCATTCATACCTCACCGCTCCCAACCCCCTCCCCGCAAGCAGGAGTTGATTGGGATTTTATTTTTCCTTTAACTGACGTCTATTGAGCACCTTCTGTATGCCAAAGTCCTTGAAATGCTGGGGCAGAGAATAAAACAAACAAACCAAACAAACTAAAAAAAAAACAAAACCCTTCTTTGCTTCGGTTTGTTTTATGGAGCTTATTTTCTGTGGGGAAAGACAGATAAGAAAAAATAGTAAAGAAATCAATAATAGTGGTGAACCTTGAAATAGTAGGATATATGTGCCAGCCCTAAGCACTCAGCTGCATTAACTTACTGAGTCCCAGCCACCGATGCAGTCATTTTATTATTATCCCTAAAATAGATAACCAACAAGAACCTATTGTACAGCTCATGGAACTATACTCATATCTTGTAATAATTTATAAGGGGAGAAAGGGTTTCCCTGGTGGTTCAATGGCAAAGAATCCACCTGCTAAGGAGGAGATCTGAGTCAGATCCTTGGGTCAGGAAGATCCCCTAGAGAAAGAACTGACAACCCACTCTGGTATTCTTGCCTGGGAAATCCCATGAACAGAGGAGCCTGGTGGGCTGCAGTCCATAGGGCTGCAAAAGAGTTGGATGCAACTGAGAGACTAAATACCAACATCAGGGCAAAGAATCTGAAAAGAAAAAAAAGATATATATGTATAACTGAATCACTTTGTTGTACACCTGCAACTAACACAACATTGGAAGTCAGCTCTGTTTCCATTTAAAAAATAACAATTCTGTTATCATTCCCCAGATAGGGAAACTGAGGCACAGAGAAGGACAAGATTACGCATGACCACCTGGCCCTTGTCTCCGCCCTTAACCACCCATTTACACTGCCTCCTAACTGCTCTCTTATAGGTCCCATGGGTTAACTGCCCTTCACCTGGTCCCCCAGAAATCCTGGGGTTCTCCATCAGGGAGCCTAACAGTCTCTGACACTGAGAACCAGTCTTAGCTGTAGAGAGCAGTGGGTGAGCGGTGAGCCTCTGGACTCTGGACTGCTTGGGTTGGAATCCAAATCTGTTATCTCAGTTTTTTCCTCTGTAAAGTGGGGGCTCAAGAAAGTATCTACCTTGCAGGGTAGCTGTGCAGTCCTGTTACCAGTACACATATCAAATGACACTGATACACTGTGTGCAGGGCTGTGTTAGTACCTCTGGGGGCTTCCCTGGGGGCTCAGATGGTAAAGAATCTGCCTGCAATACAGGAGCCCCAGGTTTGATCCCTGGTTTGGGAAGATCCCTGGAGAAGGGAATGGCTACCCACTCCAGTATTCTTGCCTGAAGAATTCCATGGACAGTCAGGAGCCTGGCGGGCTACCGTCCATGGGGTTGCAAAGAGTCGGACACGAATGAGTCACTTGACTAACACTTTTCATTAATATCTCTGCTGCCAGTAAACCACACAGTGAGCACAGGGCCTGCAACAGTGCACAGTAATGTTCTTCTTCTTTTAATTAATTTATTTTTTGGCTGCACTGGGTCTTCGTTGCTGTGTGTGGGCTTTCTCTAGTTGTGGTGAGCGGGAGCTACTCTTTGCTGTGGTGCACAGGCTTCTCGTTGCAGTGGCTTCTCTTTTTGAGGAGCGTGGCCTCTAGGCGCACAGACTCAGTAGTTGTGGCCCACAGGCCCATTAGTTTGGTGCGCAGGCTTTGTTGCTATGCAGCGTGTGGCATCTTCCCAGACCAGGGACTGAACCTGTATCCCCTGCATTGGCAGGTGGATTCTTAACCACTAGGCCACCAGGGAAATCCTAAGGGATGTATTGTTAAAACATCACCAAGGCTCCAATCTACAGCGGGCTTCATGGAGACAGTGTAGGGCAGGCTCCTGGGAGTTACCTCACCTCGAGGGGGAGGTGGGAGCCGAGCATTTATCCACCAGCTCTTGTCAATCATCAGTGGAGGCACCCTCAGAAGTCAGAAACCCCCAGCCTCTTGGATCTGTCCTGGGTACCAGCCAAGCCCAGTCCCACAGCCAGAGAATAACCTAAGAGTTCCTGATATTTCTAGTCAATATATTTCTTTTTATTCATTTAGCTGCACTGGATCTTAGTTGCAGCATGTGAGATCTAGTTCCCTGACCAGGGATTGAACCCGAGCCTTCTGCATTGGGAGTGCGGAATCTTAGCCTCTGGACCACCGTGGAAGTCCCCTACAGTCAGTAGTGTTCAGTTCAGTTCAGTTCAGTTCAGTCGCTCAGTCATGTCCGACCCTGTGACCCAATGAATCGCAGCACGCCAGGCCTCCCTGTCCGTCACCAACTCCCGAGTTCACTCAGACTCACGTCCATCGAGTCCGTGTTGCCATCCAGCCATCTCATCCTCTGTCGTTCCCATCTCCTCCTGCCCCCAATCCCTCCCAGCATCAGAGTCTTTTCCAATGAGTCAACTCTTCGCATGAGGTGGACAAAGTACTGGAGTTTCAGCTTTAGCATCATTCCTTCCAAAGAAATCCCAGGGCTAATCTCCTTCAGAATGGACTAGTTGGATCTCCTTGCAGTTCAAGGGACTCTCAAGAGTCTTCTCCTACAACACAGTTCAAAAGCATCAATTCTTCAGCACTCAGCTTTCTTCACAGTCCAACTCTCACATCCATACATGACCACTGGAGAAACTATAGCCTTGACTAGACAGACCTTTGTTGGCAAAGTAATGTCTCTGCTTTTCAATATGCAGTCTAGGTTGGTCATAACTTTCCTTCCAAGGAGTAAGTGTCTTTTAATTTCATGGCTTTCAGTGTGGGGTGGTAAATGCAAAATTGACACATTGCCAGCCCCCCCCCCCCAACCCCAGGACACCTATTACACCCTTCCCTCTGTCCTCCAGGTGAAACTGGCCTCTTGGTCCAAAGAAAAGCCAGGTGGCTGGTATAGCACATTCCGTCGAGGAAGAAGGTGAGTTGCCTGCAAAGCCAGGGTGGGGATGGTATAAAAATTGGTGTAAACCAGCATGGGGAATTGGAGGAGGTGAGATGAACAGGATAGCCTCATCTCTGCCTTTATGCTGATCATAGGCGGTTGTTGGGGGGGGCGGTGTGGAAGCGGGGAGGGGCAGCATCAGATATGTGATTTGGAGGGAAACACAGGGCATGGTGGTGATCTAAAGGCAGTGCTGGAAGGACCTGAAGGCTTCCTGAGGGAAGTCACAGCTCAGCTGAGGTCTAAGGAATTAACTGGTTTGCAAGTTTGGGAGGACAAGGAAGGGTGTTCTGGAGAGATAGAACAGCATATACAAAGTCCCAGAGTCAAGAGAAAGCCTGGTAAATTAAAAGAAGAAAAAGCAACTTGCTCTGCTCTAGAGAGAGTGAGGGGGAATGTGGTAGGAAGAGAGGTTGGGCAGGTAGTTGAGAGCTAAGACCACCTCCTCAGAAAGACTATGGGCAGTAGGGAGCCATGGAACGTGTTTAAGTGAGAGGGACTGAGATTCAATCTCTATGATAGGAAAATGCCTCTGGGCTGCTCATGGTGGTTGTGGGGAAACTGGAGGCTGGGAGACCCAGGAGGAGACTGATGTGTTGGTTTAGAAAGGCAAGGAAGGGAAGAGGCTGGAGCTAGTGGCATGGGGGATGAGGAGGAAGGAATGGCTTAGAATGTTATCTAAGAGGGCAAGTCCATAGGACCTAGTTAATTGATGAGATGGCAAGTCAATAGGACCTATCAATAGTAATAGATGAGATGAGTAATTGATGAGATGGAGGGGAGGAAAAGAAAGAGATAGAGATGATGCCCAGGTTCCTGGTTTGAAGAACAGTCTAGTGAGATTCTGAGATATATAAATGGAAAAAGGATCAGGTTTATGCAGTGGTGGGGGATCTTGGGTCCATTTGAGATTTGTTTATATAACATATATATGTGTGCTAAGCACTGGGAACATAGCAGCAAAGGAAACACAGTTCCTGACTTCCTGAAGTAATATTCTATTGGGAATGGGACCAAGGAAGCAGACAGAGAATAACCAAGGAGACAAAGCAATCATATAACGTCGAGTGGTATATGGGTTTGGGTTCCCCTAAAACAGACCTGAGACTCAATTGCGAGGGGTTTATCTGTGATGTGAGTCCAGAAAACATAAATCAGGAAATGTGAAATGATACAGGGAAGAGAAGGAAGCCAAAAAAGATGTGTTACCGGGCTAGTTATCTCAAGCCAGTGATAACTTAATAATATATTTTATGTAGCCCAATATATCAAAAATATTGTTGTATCAATATAAAGATTACTGAAGCATTTTCAACTTTTTCCCTGTGAGCTCTTCAGAGTCTGGTGCATATTTTATATTTATAGCACATCGTAATTTTGATACTAAATTGCCTTGGAAATACTTAGGTTGCATAAAACCTGCAGTTGAAAAAGTAGATTCGCATCTTCAAGTTGTTCCAAACCTGAGTTTTCTGATAAATGGATTGAGGCTCAGTTGTTAGTTATAAATTAAATAAACATTTTTTAATTAAATAATTTAAATAGATGGACCCAGAGGTTATCATACTCTGTGTAGTAAGTCAGAAAAGACAAATATCGGATGATATTGCTTACATGTGGAAGCTAAAGTATGACACAAACGAACTTATTTACAAAACAGAAATAGACTCACAGACATAGAAAACCAACTTACGGTTACCAGAGGGAAAGGGAGCAAGGGATATATTAGAGGTTTGGGATTAACATATAGACACTATACATTGCTATGTATAAAATTGGTAAACAACGAGGACCTACTATAGTACAGGGAACTGTATGTTCAGTGTCTTGTAGTAAACCGTAATTGAAAAGAATATGAAAAAGAATATATATGTATATATATGTGTGTGTGTATATCCATATACATATATATACATATAGCTAAGTCACTTTGCTATAAGCCTGAAACTAACACAGCATTGTAAATCAACTATACTTCAATTTTTAAGAAATGAGTGCCCCCCCAAAAATTAAATTTAACTGAAATTGTGAAAAGTTTCTCAGTGTCACCAGCCACCATTCAAGTGTTCAATAGCCACACAGGCCTAAGGCTTGCAGGAGAACCAGGGATAATCAGATGGCTGGTGGGGCAGCCAAAGAGGAAGTCATGGCAGCAGGGGCGGGTCGGCAGTGGATCGAGATCCTGGGAGGTGGGTGCCTTGGAAAGAGTGGAGGCGAAGGACACACCCTCACCTCCTCTTTGTCCCACCTCCAGTTCTCCTACGTGGATGCCGATGGGGCCCCGGTGAGTGTGGTACAGCTGACCTTCCTGAAGTTGCTGAGTGCCACGGCCCGCCAGAGCTTCACGTACACCTGCCAGAACTCGGCCGCCTGGCTGGATGAAGCTGCAGGTGACCACAGCCGCTCTGCCCGTTTCCTCGGGGCCAATGGGGAGGAGCTGTCCTTCAACCAGACGGCAGCCGCCACCATCAAGGTCCCCTACGATGGCTGCAGGGTAAGGAAGAGGGCAGGGACTGGCCAGATTGGGGAGGGGAGCCTGTGATTACTCCCCTCTCCCTGACTCACCCACCATCCGTGTCTTCCCGTGTCAGCTCCGGAAGGGACAGTCGAAGACCCTCTTCGAGTTCAGCTCCTCCCGAGTGGGATTTCTGCCCCTGTTGGACGTGGCAGCTGCTGACTTTGGCCAGACGAACCAGAAGTTTGGGTTTGAACTAGGCCCTGTCTGCTTTAGCAGCTGAGAGCTTCGGGGGCTGGAGGGACAATGAGGGAGCCCCCGAGATGGGCCATATTTGGTGCTGAGGCTTTGAAGCCATCGGATTTATCGTCTCCTGTGACTGTGTGGAGCCAGGAAACGGTCTGCTCATCATGGTCAAACAATATTCCTTCTCCGTTCCAGGGGGTCTGGGGACTGGACTACCCTGGTCCATGGGTCCCGTTTCTCTGCACTGCGCCCCGGCTGGCATAACTGTAGTCTGGCTCTTTCTCCCCTCGGTGCCCACCCATCACTCATCAACCCTCCCCTGAACTCCCACCCCCACCCCAGCAATGAACTTCTAACTCAGAGCTGATGAACGCCCCCA